>CM055957.1:45916481-46516481 GCA_029490685.1 Schizonepeta tenuifolia | reverse complement strand
GTTTAGTCAAGTTGGGAGGCTTCTTCTCTTCTGGGAACCATGAGCATGGGAAACCATATGAGGATGAGGATACTTTAGATGATCTCTAAATGTTCACATCTCATGAATTTTGGCCATATAACCCACCTTGACTTGAGAACTTTTTGTTAAGTTGGTTGTCTGAAAATTGTTGTGATTTGTAGGACTTTACCCCTCTTTCTTGTCTGTTCAATGTTGAATATACTATACGAGAAATGGGTATGGAAAACCACGCTAGGAGTCCGGAATTTCCGTGAGTAAACCTAGTGAACATTGCCCGGAATTCACTTAATCTTTATAATCTAAGAAATGGCATGAATTTGGGATACTCTATGTTGTTCACGTTTTCTCACCTTAATCTTGCAGTTAGATGTTGCGTTGATTGAGTTCTTGTGTGGAGGACAACTCATTTTTCTTGTGATGATTGTACTAGATCGATGAATGATGAATTTATCTTGTGATTGAGTTTTTATTGAAGTATGAATTGTTTAGTTCAATTTATTACTTTTTCATTTTGATTGGAAATACGATTTGCTTGAGAACAAGCAAGGTTTTGTGTGTGGAGAGGTGTTTCACCTATATTTGGTCGTGATTTATCTAGTCTAGGTAGTACATTTTCGAGGGTTTTTATTGCAAAAGGGTTATGTTTTGTTATAGAAAATGTACTAATCTTCTGAACCAAGTATTGTGTGGAAAATGGTTTGTTTTGATGTTGAGCTTACAGGTTTTAATCGAGAAGGAGAGAAGAAGAGTTTGAGACGAGCAGGGAGTCGAAGCTTGCAAGCTATCGCTCAATCAACCGGAGCGATCGCTCAATGATGAAAAATGAAGCAAGTGATCGCTCAGAAAGGAAGCGATAGTGTGAAGGAGAAGCTCGAAGAAACTGCAAGCTAGGTCAAGCGATCGCTCGATCGTTAAGCGATCGCTTGACGAAGTAGGTGCTCGCTCGATAGGCAAACCATCACTCGATGAAGGGCGCACTAGACATAGGAGAGGGCCAAGCGATCGCTTGACACCCTAAGCGATCGCTTGACCCTTTGGCGGCGTGAAACTATCTATAAATAGGCCCATTTTAATTCCTTTCACCCTAATTCCTCTTGGACACGATTTTCAGACTTCAACACGCAACACCTTAGGATTTATTCTTAGTTCATTATTGCTTTCATAGATTACTGATTCGTACGGATTTTGTGATAGACTTCCACCACAGATTCAGTTTCAATTCAAGTTCTATTTCAATAATTGTGAGTTTTATTATTCTGTTCTTAAATTATGTTTATGATTTATTGTGTTCTTATAATTAGGGTTCATAATTCTGTCTAGATTAATTTGTTTTTCAATTACTTAGAATTAAATAACAAACCCAATTAATCTTTACTGCTTTTTTTTTCGTAATACAAAAGTCTCCCTGTTAAGTCTTTCTTGAGAGATACGCTATTCGGGTTTAACTTAATTAATCTATAACGATCACGTTAATTTGCGTGCAACTTAGGATTATTTTAGTTGAATATACACTGTGTCCCATCTGCCCTAGATAAGAGTTTGATAGCATTAGAACTGGCCCTAACTTTAACATAAGCACGGGAAAACTTAGTGTTAGCATTCCTCAATTTAACCCAATCAATTCTGGCTTTTTGTTGCCAGATTCTTTCCTCAATGTTACTCGACTTCTCAACTTTCTCTAGAAGTTTTCTCTCATGTGATATAAGCTGATTGTTCCATTTATCCAGACTAAGCTTCACTACAAAAATTAGCTTAATTACCGAGGACAAGCTTACCCTCGGTAATTACCGACCATTTACCGATGGCAAAAAATACGGGTCAATTTTGGCAAAATTACCGACAAATTACCGATGGCATTTTGGTGGGACGGTTCCCTCTGAAATCACCGACGGTATTACCGAGGGAGTTCGCCATCGGTAACTTACCGAGAGAATTTGCCCTCGGTAATTAATTAAATAAAAAATTAACTAATACTAAATATATTTACCGACGGCTTTGTCCCTCGGTAATTACCGATGGCGTGCTCGTCGTCGGTGATTACCGAGGGCACACGCCACCGTCAGTGATTTTTACGGGTCGGCGATTTACCGAGGGCGGGTGCCGTCGGTAATTGTTCGAATCAAATTGGGGCTTCCAACCCTAATTCCCTATTTCTGCATCTCTTCCCCTTCGTCGTTCCTTCGCCGCTCCGTCGCGTTCGCCGCCGTCCGCCTACGGTAAACCTCTTCCCTCTCTCTCCTTCTCAGTTCTCTCTCTCTCTCTCTCTCTCTCTCTCTCTCTCTCTCTCTCTCTCCAGCACGCTGCCGCCGCCCCGTCGTCGCCGCTGCCGCCTTCGCTCGCCGTCGTCCTCGCTCCGGTAATCATCCTTCCTCTCTCTCCTTCTCAGTTCTCTCTCTCTCTCTCATGCATATATCTCTCTCCAGCCCGCTGCCGCCGCCCCGTCGTCGCCACTGCCGCCTTCGCTCGCTGTCGTCCTCGCTCCAGTAATCCTCCTCCCTCTCTCTCCTTCTCAGTTCTCTCTATCTCTCTCTCTCTCTCTCTCTCTCTCTCTAAGTCTTATCTCTCTCCAGCCCGCTGCCCCAGCCGGTGCTGCCCCGTTGCCGCCGCTGCCGCCTTTGCTCGCCGTCATCCTCGCTCCGGTAATCCTCTTCCCTCTCTCTCCTTCTCAGTTATGCGTGTGATCATATTTAAATTTTTCGAATTCGGTTTCGATTTTTCGTCCTATGATGAGTTCTTCTAGTGTCGTAGTAGTTACTATTTTGAATTTTGATTTGATTATCTATGCTAATATCAAGATTACAATGGATTTAAGTGGTTAAAATAGTGATAAATTGTGTCAAATTTAGCTAAACTTGGTGTCTTTGATCTTGACACAACATAAGTGCTCATCTCAAAATTTACAAATGGCATGAGCATCAGGAAGTTACTTGTTTTGAACATTTGATTTGATTATCAATGTCAATTGACATGTTAGATTGTTACGCCAACATAATATCAAGATTATAATTGATTTAAGTTGGTTAAAATAGTAGTAAATTGTGTCAAATTTAGCTAAAGTTTGTGTCGTTGATATTGACAAAGAACATAACTGCTCGTCTCAAAATTTACAAATCAATTGAGCATTTTGGGAGTTTTGTAAAGTGGGCTCATGTGAATTTCATGGTTATATTTCAAGAATTTGTTTCGTAGTATCATTTTCGAGTACATGGTGCCTAATAAGAATTGTAGTTGTGAATATGAATAAGATGAATATGCATAAATTGTGAATTTGATATGTTTGTATTGGTGTTCGTGTTTGAAATTGATTAAAACTTGAACATGTTGAGATGAAGTTGTGAATATGAAGTTAAGATGAATATGCATAAGTTGTGAATCTGATATGTTTGTGTTGGTTAACATAGCTGGTAGAGTCAAGCACTTGGTAGTTAGGATATATAGTGGGGTTATGCTGTCGAAATTTCATCTGATTTATGACTGATGTTCTTTCTTTTTTAAATAGAAAGTACAACAATGAATGATAATCGTCAGTGGATATATGCAAAATATAATGATCGTACTGCATTTGAAATTGGACTTGAGAGTTTCCTTGAGTATGCGATAAATCAAATAGCTTACACAGATGGAGTAGGTAACATTAGGTGTCCGTGTAAGAAGTGCAAGCACATGATCTTTTTATGTGTGCCTACAGTTAGAGAATATGTTACTAGGCATGGGTTTGTCCACAATTACACAACATGAGTTTATCATGGGGAAACACCAGTGGCTAGGCGGCTAGAACATACTAGAATGGATGGGGATGGCACTTATGCGACACAGAGGGATGAATATCTTGATGTAAGTATTTAAATTTATTCAAATATTAGTTAAATATATTGAAATGTATTTAATTTCTAACAAATATGCAATGTTATGTATCAATTAGGCGAAAATTCATCGCATTGCTGGTGAGACACAACGAACGGACCTGAACGAGATCTACTTAGAGCTCGTACATCCCGAGAGGTCACGGCGGTACGGCACTGGAAGTGCCGGTGTGAGCCAAATCAGTAAGGGGTCTACTGGTAGCACTGACACTTCAGCCATGACGCAGGAGATGTACGAGACTTGGATCTCCACGTTGGAGGAGGAAATTGCTGCAGAACGAGCAACACGTGCAGTGTTGGAGGATCGCTTTGCGCAGTTCGAGCAATTTATGCAGTCGGCTCAGCTACCTCCTCGTCCTCCCTCTAGTTGATTAGGTCGTTCATTTTATCCTGCAGTTACTTATACACTTCGTACATTATTGCACTCGTATTTTGCATTTATACTCGTATATTACATTTGTTTATATGATTTGGGATATTGTGATTTGTCGTTTTGATATTTGCTTTGTTATAGTGTAGGTTGTGTAATTGAATCGTGAAACAGGTATTAAAAAAAATAAATTTACCGACGGCAAAACTACCCTCGGTAATTACCGACGACGTTGTAGTCGGTGATCTCTCTCCAGCAACCGGTGAAATCACCGACGACAAAATGTCCCCTCGGTAATTACTGATGGCAGTGTCGTCGGTATTTCCGCCGGAAAAAACCAGTAATGTGCCGTCGGATTACCGATCACATTTACCGACGGCGGTGCCGTCGGTAATTGCCGACGGTCGTCAATGCCATTGGTAATGTGATCACCGGTGACCAGATCAACGGCGGTCTCTTGCCGTCGGTAATGCCGTTGGTAATATAATTACCGACGGGATTGAGTGAAATACCGACGGTATTTACCCTCGGTAATTACCTGTTTTTTTGTAGTGCTTATTCTGCACAATCTCTGAGAGTCTCTATCCTTCCAGCTGTCCTTCTAAATTATTTTGTATTCAGCTGCTTGAAAGGATATTTCATTTTCTTGCATTTGAACCACATTCAAGAGCTTGTTTGGATGGCACTGTTCACTCCGTACTCCTCTTATGATGTTTTCAAACTCAACATGATCTGAGACCACATTCATAAATTTAAATGGTGTTTTTCTATGTATCTCATCATGCTCAAAATTTAGGAATTGAGGGCAGTGATCTGATACTCCTCTCTCCAATATCTGCACCACAACATGTGATTATCTAGCCAGCCAAGATTTATTTGCTATGCACCTATTGATCATTGAATAGATTCTGATATCCCCTTCTTGGTTATTACACCAGGTGAAAGCACTACCTACGGTACTGACTGACAACAAATCATTATCTTTTACGCATTCAACAAAGTCTCTTATATCCCCTTCAGTTACCACATTCCCATGAAAACGAGCTTCAACACTAAGATCATTATTGAAATCACCCCCCATTATAAGGGTGTCAGTTGTAGCTTGACTTACCCTGGTTAAGAATCTCCATAAGTATTTCATCTGATCATTCGTATTCAAGGCATAAATAGACACAAATCTTTGCTTCTCCCCAGTAATAAAATCCACGAACTCGTAGTATATAGCTTGTTCTTGATTTTCAATCAACCTTATTTTCAATCAACTTCTACTATCTTAGGATTCCAACGTATCCAAATTCTACCATTAACTGCATGACTATAACTATTTAAGAACTTCATGTCTCGATAGACAGATCCACATTCTACCATTAACTGCATGGCTATAATTATTTAATAACTTCAATGTCTCGATAGGTTGCGTCTTGCTTTTGAAGGGTTTAAATTTACAACATTTTAGATTTTAGGAAAAAAATGGGAAACATGTCTATTGTAATTGAACATAGAGAAAATTCAATGACTTTGGCATTCCACCTAAACACGGCTAATACTGACTTTTCGGCCCGTTGTAAAGCATTAAAAATATTCATTAGAGATTGATTATGCACCATGATTGTTATGATGCAAATTCTAAAATTCAAAAAGCCCCATAATTTTTGCTAACGTGTTTGAAACACCTATTCCTTTTTTACCAAGTATCGTCAAACGGCTCTAATTTGGAGCAATCTTAATTAGGTGAAGTAATTGAGTTAGGAAAATGATGAGATGTAACTAGGGTTTTGCGGTAGTTGGGTGGGAATTGTAGCACCAAATCGAGGCTGGTTTGGGGAGACTGCTTTGAGAGTTCGGTAATACACAAGGAAAGGAGTTCAAGGTTAGTGCTTCGTTGAAACTTTCCTACTTTATCCCACTGAAGTACTAGAAATACTAGTCAACGCCGGCCCACAATCTACATTTACAATTTCTTTAATAATTAATTACTGTATTATACTTTATAAAATACTTGGGACGAATATAATTAATTTTCATACAAGCGTTGCGTATTAATAACAATATGCAACACTAAAATTTGCATTTAGTGCGCGCAGATCAAATCATACTGTAATAGATGAAGCCACTACAGCAGGAGATGGCGCGTGTGATGAATTTATATATGCATTCACGCAGGCTTGTTTACTTCAAATTGAGTAAATTATCATTTTTACATAAATTATAGCAAAAAGTATAATTAATAGGTTCATTTGGTGTACTATGAATTGATAATCCTTACTTCTATACATCCTATATTAATATAAATTTAATTATAAAAGGAGCCCATTCCTAATCTTCACTCTAAGCTATTATATTAACTTTCTAATGTTAGTAGGGTCCCCTTGGGGATGATCTAGTGGTAAAAGTGGGCGTCTGAGACTGAAAGGTCTCATATTCGAACTCCATGACCCGCTTCTATAGGTCGAGCCTACCACACTTGTAATTAGAAAGTGTGGTTTACCTGCCTTATGTAGTTTGCATGCTACTGCACAAGGGACGGGCGGTATCGGTTGTGAGTTCCCACGGTATAAAAAAAAAATGTTAGAAGGACTATTATTAAAAAAAATTGTCCCTAAAAGAGATTAACGTGCTAACCAGAATTAACAAAGAAGGCTGCTAAAAAAGGAAGAAGGTTGCTATACGCGGGCCAAAGCCCAATGACTTAGGCCCAGTTCTTCTAATAATCGATAATCAAAATAACGGGTTTGAAAGACTTGTTAACTGAATTTGAATCGTAAATTCAGTTCCGGAAACCATCGCCTCTTCTCTCTCATTCGTCTTCCCCAAACCCTAGGGTTTTTCTGCTACTATTTTGATTTCATAAGGAAATTTCATTAATCTGTACGCACTGCGTACACAACTCTATTCAGTTTTCTTTCTTTTTGTTTTTTAATTGTTGATATATAATAGATCTAAGAGTGTTATGGATTTCGGTCGCAAAAGAGGCAGACCAGACGGCGCTTTCTCTGGAAATGGAGGCTTCAAAAAGTCGAGGGAAGGTTAGAAATATTAATTAACCGTTTTCTGAAGTTAATTTTTCGTTCAAAAAGTCGAATTTTTGTGTATCATAGATTGTGTGTACTTGTGACCTTTTCTTGGGATTTGATACGATGCCTTACATCAATTGTTGATGTTGCGATGATTTTGCCTCTTTTGCGTGTTTGTTAAAGTTGAATCTTACTGATCCCTAAGATTGCATACGTTAGTGTTTGTGCAACAGCGAAGACTGCAGGACTAAACAGAATCTTGCAGCGGATTTCTTAATTTGATTTTTTTATTTGCAAAAGGAGTAATTGGCATTATTGAATAAAATCTTAGGTTTCACATGTTAATGCTCCATTAAGAAAATCTACATTTGTATAGAATTTTGTAGAAAGTGCTGATCCAATTCGGTGAAATGTTCTTTTTCAGGCCTCATCTTCCAGTTTATTGGGTTCCCAACTTATTAATTATTGGACATTCCTGCTTAATACTAGTATTCTAATGTCTATTAGGAAAATAATGTGCTCTTTTGTGTGGGCATCATCACTGGCTGTGGTTGTTCTTTAAGAATGGGTGTAAAAGTCATTGAAATATTAACTGAAGAAAGAAATAACTTTCTGGTACAGAAATGGACTCGTTTACAACTGGTGTAGGAAGCAAATCAAAGCCATGCACGAAGTTTTTCAGGTTATAATCTTAATCTATGTAACAATAAGCTTCTTTTATTGAAATATGTTACTGCATAAAAATTGTGAATATTAGCAACCAAAGAGTGGGTAAAATTCTAAGTTTGTACACGTTTCCTTGAGACATTGAAGCTTAAATCATTTTTCCCTGTTTCACAATGGGACTGTTGGAAACGCAAAAGAAAAGAATGCCAAATGCACCCCTTCTTATCCATTTGTATGTTGTCAGGATTCATATCATATTTCGTTGAGACTAGTGAGGTTTGAAATAACAAAATACGGGAAATTCATTTATGCTGATTACTACACACTGTTATAACGCATATCAATGTGTAATTGCAGACTCTGTTTTGCATCTTGCTTATCATTTGGAATTTTCACTTTGTAATTGCAGCACATCAGGGTGCTCTTTTGGTGATGCATGTCACTTTCAACATTACATGCCTGGGTACAATGCACATACCCAGTTAGCAAACTTGGGTGGGAATGTTGCTGTTCCTTCTGGACGGAATACATCTTTTTTGGATGGCCCTGCGCCGAACATGAAAACAAAGATATGCAACAGGATAAACACTCCTGAAGGATGCAGATATGGCAACAAGTGCCACTTTGCCCATAGCGAGACGGAGCTTGGCAAGCCACCTACTCCAGGTTATGAAGATCCACGTATGAGAGGTGGGTTTTCCCAACGTCACGAGCCACCCCAACATGGCGTGGGCAACTTTGGTGCATCAGCGACTGCCAAGATTAGCATTGATGGCTCCTTTGCTGGGCCAATTATTGGGAAAAATGGAGCCAACTCGAAGCAGATTTGTCGGCAGACGGGTGTTAAGCTTTCCATAAGGGAGCACGAAACGGATCCCAATCAGCGAAATATTGAGCTTGAAGGGACATTCGATCAGATCAAGGAAGCTACTTCAATGGTTCGCCAACTCATCGAGAATATCGGTGCATCGTCGACTCATCCAGATAATTATCATCCCATGGGGGGTGGTGGGTCATTCAGTCATGGCGCTCCAGCAAGCCATTATAAGAAAAAGATGTGCGAGAAATTTCCCAGTGGATTGTGCACTTTTGGGGAGAGATGCCGTTTTGCTCATTCTGCCACTGAACTTCGAAACTCAATGGCTTAAGCATTTTCTGTAAAACCTAAATCCTTTTGTTAGAGGCCAAACTTTTGAAGGAGAAAAGAGCAAAAATGAACGCTTGATTAGAAGTATTGAACATAGAAGCAGAAGATAATTCATTTGTCTAGTTATTTGTTTTCATTGTGATGTGAAATTGTGGGTTAGACCCTTGCCCTCAGAGAGCCTTCCATTAGGTAAAAGGTTTAGGTATAATACAAATAAGGTTTATCACATAATGTTATCGTCTGCATAATATTATACTCCCTCCGTTCGCGAAAACAAGTCCTACTTGCCCTTTTTTTTTTTCCACTCACATCAAGTGGGACCCACAACAACTTTCACTCTCATTTAACTTTTTCCACTCACAATATGTGGGACTCTTATTCCACTCATAATAATTTTAACTCTATTTTATCTTTTTCACTCACAACAAGTGGGACCCTTATTCCACCCACAACAATTTTAACTTCCAATCCACTTCTTCCACTCTCAATAAGTGGGACCTTAACTCCACTCACAACAACTTTATCAGCTTTCTTAATCTCCGTGCCCAGCACACAATGAGACTTGTTTTCGCGAACGGAGGAAGTATATATTTTTGATGAGCTGAAATTTTACTTTGTTAAAGACCAATTTTGATTAAATCTCTCTTTCTTATAAGAGGGAAAAAAAACACATAGGCGGCTAGCTTTATAATGGCTCAAATATGAGTTCAAAAAGTGCTTTCATACTTCTTAATTGTAGAAACAGATATATTTTGGTAGAGTATTCATAATCTGACCAATTCCCTCATCTCAAATCCTGTAAAATTTGAGAGACAAATCATAATCAATTTCCAGAAGTTCAATTTTCCTCTCAAGGGGAAATGGCTAGGAACCAGCAGCATACAATGGTAAAAATCCCAGTGCTAGTTTCACCGGATGTTGCTTATATTTTCATCCAGGTCCCGTTTGCAGTCCTCCGGAATAGACGAGGCTCGTTCGATGGAAAACTCACTCTCCAATCCGGGTATTTAATCAAGTAGTCCCACTTCCTGAAGAAACAAATGGTTTCAAGCATTTGAAACTGTAAGTAGCAGTTTTTCTGGGATAACAAATATAGATTGTAGGCGCACCTCAAACCATCTAGAAATACCAATCAAGCGATTTTAAAAATTAAAACAAGTTCAGGGTGGTCAATATGTAACTACATTAAGATTGGAACCTGTCAATCAATTCTCACACGGATGTCCTAGCAATGCAAAGGACAGCATAATCATGCAGAACAATTTGTTATGAATTGATATTGAATACAAACAAAGTTTATTAGTCAAAGACCCATGTTTAATTGCAACTTAAACACTCAGCATCCATGGTGTTTCAAATCATGAAACCAATTTTGACTTATTATATGCTATCACGTGTTTACCTTCTTTCATTGTCGACAAAATCAGGACCCTCAGCAGAAGGTGAAGAAGAACAAGAAAGTAGTATCTCCTCATCAGAAAGGTTTTGAAGGGCTAGTGCAATGCGTTTTTGCTGTATGGTCCTGGAGAGAGAAAGCAGTAGAATATTGATAGAATAATATGGAAGGTATTATGACTCGACCAAACAACATTGAAAGAATCTGGAAATGTGTGTCTCAGATAGGTATATATTGGAAAAGGAAGCAAAAGGTATATATTGGACCAACATGAAAAACTATACCAAGCGCATGGAGCAATAACAAACTGGTCAGTGCTAGTGTCATATGTATCCAGCAACTTGTCGCTCCAGTAAGGATCCTCAAAAGATGCAGTCACTCGAATTCTACGGACAATTTCATCAGGGCATCTTGAAGTTCCATCAAAGCTTGCAGGGCTGATTGATCCACTGGAGGTTTCCACCTATATCATTAAAGAAACTACAGGCATAATCAAAAATACTCCCAATAGCTAAAAAGAGACGAAAATGTAAAAACAAGGAGATTATCACCAATATAAATACTTTAATTCAAATTACACAAAGAAAATACCCTTTAAAGCTTTCTGTCAAACAATCTTAAAATGCTTCCCCACAAAATAAGCTTAGACCTTTGATCAGCACAAAGAATAGGGTATAATAATAAGAATTCAGAAGTTGAGGCTGACCACAAATCCATGGAAAATGGGGTATGCAATCCCTTCAGAGTCCCATCTGGTGTTACGCCCAAGCACATGGAGAGTTTGAATCTGAAACTTTTCGCTCCTATTCCTCAGAGCATCGATTATCCTTTCGCACAAAGGATAGGAATAACCCTCCGATTTGGTTTGACCGTTTGCGGCAAGATATGAATGCTGCATGAAAGTTCCGAAAATTTAACTAAATGTTTTCCTAAAACACTATGTTTTAGTAAATAAAAGAGAGAGCAGGGATATATTGCCAGACTTCAGATGAGATATCATCAAATCCACCCATCAGATGCACCTGCCAAAGCATGACGTTCCACAAGTAACGCCCAGAGAAAGAACCATGAGTTAAAATATGAATTACAAATCAGCACAAAAATGGCATACATCCAACAGAGCATCAGAATCATGATCAGCAACTAAAGATAGCATTTGAGTCAGACCACCATCGACAATTCTTGGGAAATCCATATGAGCAACCGATATCCTGCGAAGATCACAATTGGACTTAATTTACACAAAATTACTGAAAACGTATATCAGAAATTCTCTGTATGTTAGCACTTACATTCCACTTTTGCTATTTCTTATGACAATACCAACACAAGTTGTTGCTTCATCAGTACCAACTAACTTGAGACAAAGGAAAAATTGTGAAGAAAGGTGTGTGAAACAAACATCAAAGCAACTGCAATTTAGCAGAGAACGCAGGAAAAATCCCTAAAGCTTTTTGGGTAAAAGAAGCACTTATACTAATATCAATACTAGAAGTTTATCTTTCTAGTGAAACCTCAAGTCAAGTGTTTATTATTTTTGTTTCTTTTTCATAAAAATCATTATTGTTTTTTGCTACAAAAAAAGAAGGAACAAGAAAGGAACAACTTAACAACATATAAAACAGAGAGGTAGAAATCGGAAGAGACTATTCCCAGAATGATGTTTTCAGAAGTTTCATAAGTTACACAAATTGAAAACTGTTTAAGGGCTTCATTGTACAATACCTTTTACCATATCCAAAATTTTTAATTACTAATCCCGACTTAGGTGAAATTTCACCTTATCAAAGCTTTCCAGAAGAAAACGAAACAGATCAAATAAATATTATTGTGGTGATTGACAAAGGGATCAAACATGTCACATGCCGGTACTTGGAATGTCTATGGAAACAGCTCTCAATAAATTTTCAAGTTCACAGAACTGACTCGAAATCCTTCAACCCAAGACCAAAGAAAAGTTGTTTATATTAGATCTCTATGGGAAAAGTTGCCATTAAAGACTATGGAATGTTTGAAATCTCAGTCACATGCATCAATAGCACAGATTCAACAGTAAAGAAGAAAGTATTTAGAGCACTATCATACTTCAAATTTTAATCAAACCAATAAGAAGGACATACGTCCACATGCGCTGGGTCTACAGTCGCAAATTCCCTTTGGAAGAGATAGACACATTTACTGATTGACTCTACTGGACTAGGTTTTTCAGAAAGTGAGATCTTCTTCTCTTGCATAGATCTAAGGGAGTTTGATGCAGACACCAAAAGAGGATGATCCATCAAAGCAGTAAAAGTATCCGTGCCCTGTTTATGATTGGAAAATACTGAAAATAAATAGCCAGTCAAAGGAAGAAAAGCTGTAGACAGACCAATAGATGTAAGGACATTATTCTTATTTAAACAGTGATACAAAATGCTCATTTCACGGTAATGTAGTACAATTCCCACAACTTCCATATATTAAAGAGGATGAAGAATTTTGATGATCTCATAATGAAGTTCAGGGATGATGCTTTGATGATCTCGTACCAAAGTTCATATCTTGAACCGGGACAATGAGATGGACTGAACTGATGAACTATCAATCTACCTCAGGAGCAACAATATAGACAGGCATGCAAGGTAGAGCCAGAATGGTTTCAATTTCATGCTAAGAGAGATCATTAGCGTCATCATTCAACAATAAGAAGATACATCTTTGAACATTTTTGCCTATCATTTTTAAGATTGAGTTTGTCAACAGGAAGCTATAACTTCCCTTTTTGAACATTTATTTTTAATGCTCAGGCCCCATTTCAACAATCTGCAGTGCAGAATTTGCTTTTCAAATTCTAAAAGTTTGGCAAATTATTGAATCCCGCACCATTTAAAAACCTAGATCCAACAATACTTGATTTCCTAACATAGATTAAAACATAGATTAAGTGATAAGCGCAGGGAAGGACGGAGAAAGCAAATTCCCTCGCCATAAACTCCACATCAAGAAAAAGGAAAAATAAAAAGTTAAGCCCAATATCATTCTTCAATCAAACAACAAAATGAAATTATGTACCACATAAACACCCAAAAGACCGAGTTTTCTATCGAGACTGCGAAATTCATTTACAGATCTGAACTTGGACTATTGAAACTTGCTTTCCGCCTACTGAGTTGTAACGTAAAAGGGCTAGAATTAAGGCAAAAGATGAGCTGACAATGGGAGGAAGAAAGAAAAGGGGGAGATGAACACCTGGGATGAGTCATCGGGAGTAAATGGAACTCCGCCCACATAAATCATGGTGGTTATCTTGTAATTTGTCTGCGGGAGATGGTGAGACTTGAGAGAGGAAGAAGGTAACAAACAGCTTAAGCGCGAGAGCGTGTGCGACTGTATGTATATGTACACTGATACATGCACAAATTCATCTTCACCTGGCTTTAGAGTCCATCTCTTCGAATTAATCGATTTTTTGTTTAGAGTCCACGTAACTAATTTGATTTTTTATATTAACAAATTGGATAAGTTTATATCGAAAGCTTTTTTAGGGGTGTATTGGATATAGATTGTGTTGGATTTTAATGGATTTTAAAAGTTTGGGTATATTCAATCTAGATTTTTAAAAGTTCATTAAAATCCAGGAGTATTGGATGTGGATTTCAACTAGAATTTTAGAAATTCTTTAAATCTAGTTGTTTTGGGTATGGATTTATAAAGTTTACAGAAATCCTGGTGTATTCAACATTCCATGAACTTTGAAATTCATAGATCTCGTAGAATTATATCTTAAAAAATACACACGATGAAATCCACTCGATATCAATCGGATTTACAAAATCCACGCATTCCTCAGCGCCGGGTGAGCAACCGCGGTCGTTGGACGTTCCCAGCACTGGGTGATCACCCGCAGTAGATGGATGTTACTCTAGCGGTAGCTGAGCTCCAGCGGTCACCGAGAATTCATCCATCGCTGAGCGCCTGCGGTCGGTAGAGATGAAACGTCGCGTATATTATACGGGCTTCCCAGATTCACGTTCGAACACATTTTGGTTATTTTGCTCAAAGGACCGGCCGGAGAGGAATTGCATTATTCTCACAATCTCAGAAGTTTTTCTTTTCATAAGGTATTATACATAAATCTTTTATTTGTTCTTATGCTGTTATTTTGCATGGATTAATTGGAACTTGGAACTATTTGTAGATTGACTTTGTTTTGCTACTTTTTATTTTGGATTTTTGATATGAATGAGTATGGATTTTGATATGGATTTTTTAGTATGGATAAGTACATATTTGTTTTGTTTAGCTAGCTACATGTTGTTTCTCTATTGCGTCACTGTATTTAGCTTCAGCCAGCCGCCGCTAGGCTCTAGCGCCGGCTGGGTGCGTTTTGCTTTGATAGGCAGCGGTCGCTGGTATGCTCTGTTTCTCTATTGGTTTGGTTTGTTCACATTTTTTATTTAATAGTAATATAAGCATGGAGGATTCACAACAATATGATAGCAAAAGAAAAACATCCTATGAAGCATGGACTAAAAAACAAAGCGACGTATTGTTAGAACTTATGGTTGATGTTGTGCGTTAGGGATAGCGTGATAATAGTGGTATTTTTAGCAAAGCAATGGTGGAAGAAAGAATACTTCATATTCTTAATCAAAGACTTGGGAGTAATAAGAATTATAACAATTATCAAAGTCGCCTCAAATAGTTTAAACATCGTTGGACATCTTATTCAAATCTTATGAGATTTAGCTCCGATTTTGAATATGACTCAACTACTAAAAAGTCTACAACTTCAGATGAAGTATGGGATGCGTACTTAGCGGTAAGCTTTTTAAGTATAATATTGTAATAATATTACAAAATAGTTTTATTTTGGATAGTTAATAAAGTTTTCTTTATTTATGCTATGCTCACTCAAAAATGCGAACTTTCGCTATATGGAATGTCCTGGTTAAGAGGACATGGAAATGGCTATAAGAAATGGTGTTGCAGTTGGGAAAAATTCTATTGGATTGGGTAGTTCTATTTGATGGTCCCGGTAACGAGTATCTGGTGTAAGGAGAGGGAGGAATACACCAGTAGCAATTTTTCTTGCTTTCAAAATCTTTTCATTGAGTTAACTGCTCAGGTCAGTTCGCTCAACAACTGAGAAGGTCACTTGGAGCTGATCACACAGTTAGGTGCACAGCTGACTTGTTTGACTGAGGGTCAGCTGTATATTCTAACTGAGGTTTCAAAGAGTTAAGCTATGCGGAAGTTGGTGGAAATTAAATTATTTAAACTGAAACCTTTTATGAAAACGGGGAAAGGTCAAGTTCCCAAAACTTAGTGCGGTTTGTAAATGTGCAGTTTGTATACAGAGTCAGTTGGTTAGGCAACTGAAAAGTAAATACTGAATGTAAATACAGAAATATAAAGGACACAATATTTTTACGTGGTTCATAGATTGACCTCCTACATCCACGTCTTCCTTTTCGGGGGAAGTAATCCACTAGATAAGCTTACACGTGTTTATCAAACGTTCCACTTGATTTGCGGGTACCAAGCAACCTAATCAGTTCGATTATGGGTTCGAACCAAACCTTACAACACTTTTACCGGCAAGTGTACAACATGCTCTTAGAATACGGGTTCTAAGGGACCTAGTGTCTTTGATTGCGGGTTCAAAGACAAACCTGAAGTTTGGGGGTTGGGAGTTTTTCCAACTATGAAACCTTCTACACAGAGAGAAGTGGAGGCTTCGTCCTAAGGCTTAGAGACTCGATCTTTTGGGAGAAAGTCTGCTCAGAAACAAATAAGCAAGAACCTATATTCTAGACTCGATCAAAGAAAGGGCTTTTTGAGAAACTAGATGAAAGAACAGGAGGAGGTGTGGACACTCGACTTTTACTTGTTCTTCGACTTGGTTGTTCTTGCTAGAGAGAGTGGTGGTCTGCTGCTTCTTGTGCACTCTTGTTTTTCTCTCTCTCTCTCTCTCTCTCTCTCTCTCTCTCTCTCTTCGATGTGAAGACCTCTTATTCATAGAGGGAGATCTAATTAGTCGTTGGAAAGAGCCATTTGCTCTCTGCCAAAAGCATGTCACCCCGCCTGCTTTACTGGAAACTTTCCTAGAATGGCAACTGCGACCTTTGCTTTGTGCGCGTCTCTGTTGTCGGTCCATTTATAAAAAGTTCTTCAGCTGACTTGTGCTTCCGAGTAGATTTGAATTTAGACTTCAACTCTTCTGCCTTCAATGTCTTCAAAGTTTTCTCTTCTCAGCTTTGTGACGTCTGACTCCGACACATCTTCTCTTCATGCTTGAGCTGCATGGTTCAGTTGAGGAGCCAACTAAGTCTTGGTCCAACTGAGTTCGCGGTCCAACTGAATTCCTCACGAATTGACTGCTTCAGTCTGGCTGACTTCTTCTGCTCAAGTTTTGTAAAGATAAAAATCCCTACGCTCAAACAGTGAGCTCTAGCTAAGTTCAGACTAATGGCTTTCATTACTCGGTTGGGTTCAGTTGGATTTTGGGATAAATCAAAATATTTACTAATTTTCCCAACACTACTGATGCAAGGACATTACAAGAGAATGAAAATAGAGATGTACGCATAGAAGATTTGAGTTATGATACTGAAAATGAGATGTTTGTGGGACTATCTCAAAATGATCCGCTATCCGGTTCCACACCATCTTTGGTGTTCCTTGAAGTGTCTAAAGTCTCCACTAAAAAAAAGAGTCAACCTAAGAGAACTAGAGCTCAGTTTGAACCAAATTCTAGCTCTACTGAGAATGTCTTCGTGGAAGAGATTAGAAAATTAACAAGCATTTTTGATGGAGTTCATAGCCTCTTACAGAAAAGAGATAGCATACTAGAGAAAAGGGAAAGAGAAAGATCTTATGCAACTTGGGATGCTATCAAAGAGATCCCAAATTTGGATGAAGACACTCGCCTCAAGGCACTTGACATGTTTGACACCAAGTCAAAAAAGGATAGTTTTTTGAAGATGACCGTTGAGGAGAGAGCAAGTTGGATAGCTTACAAGCTTAGAGGATAGTCGTTATTCAGCGTCTTTTTGTGTGTTTTGGATTTTGGAATTTGAATATATTGAATTTGTATTTGGGATTTTAATATATGGATTTGCCAAATCTATGGACTTTTTAAAGTTTATTAAAATCCATTAGAATCCATATTGAATACACCCTCCTAAGTCTCAGTTTACCAACACCGCAAATAAATTACTATGCAGTCAATTTTTCGCAATGTGGTTAACAATGCGAGACTTACTAAGGCTGCAAACGAGTTAAGCTACTCGTGAGCTATTCGGCGTTCGACTCGATAAAGTTTAATCGGTAACTTAATGAGCAGCTTGTTTAACTAAAAGAGTCGAGCTTGAGTATGACAGTGCTCGACTCGTTAACTCATAAGCAAGCTCATTAAGTGATTTATCTTTAAAATATAAGATTATTAATTAGATGTCTTATATTTTATACTATAATTAGTAATATTTGGATTAAGTATCTAGTTAATTTTATTTATTTACAAGAAAATAGTAAATATATTACATTATTGCAAATAAAATAACTTAGGCTCATTTAGGCTCGGCTCTGCACCTTGACTCGATTAAAGCTCATTTGATAATTAAACGAGAAGCTCATTTAGCTAACCAAGTCAATCTTGAGCAAGACACTATTCGCCTCGACTTGAGTCGATTACACCCCTACTTATGTGTGTATGGAACCTAGGGGTGAAAATCCAGGTTCGAGTTACGGTTATTAACTGAAAAGCCCGATAATCGTGTGGTTATTGGATAACCGAAAATGAAATAATCGTATTTATTTTAACTTCCAATCAATTTCAGTTTTCGGTTATAACCGATAACCGATCCACTTAACGAGGCTAACCAAAATGTTACTAATACATAATAGGCAAAAAATACACGAACTTTCTTCAAATTTGGCAATTTCACATGAGCTTTCAATTTAGCAATAAATACACGAACTTTCGACTTTGTTGCCAATTTCACACTGGCAAAGCTCCGGCGAATTTAATGTTGACTAATCGGATTACGTGGCAAAATAAGCTGACATGGCATAACACATCATTCTTGAAATATCTTTTTCTTTTAGCAGATTAAATCTCCAAATATAATTCTCTCTATGTATATTCTTTTTAAAATCTTTTGCATATAAATCCAACACTCATATTCACATATATATTTATTTGAAAAATGCATACGCATTTTTCTATTCCTCTTCTTTCGCTCTCAGTTGACAGAAAACTAGTTCACGAGCTGCTCCAACTATGGGAGACAGATAGGTCCATTCTTCAATTGTTTAATCTTTTGATTTTTTTTTCGTTTAGGGCTTTTGAATAGATTATGAAGATTCGATTAGAGTTTTCTAATAAAAAATTGCTTGCAATTTGAATTAACAATTGATTCTTTAGGGTTCTAAGTAAAATATCAATTTAATTAGGGGCTTGGCCCCAGAAATCTGTTTGTATGTGAGTGAGTTATATATTATTTGATTTTCTTTACGTAGATTTATTTGAAACTGAAATGCTTTTGAGTTTGATAAAGGATTGAAATGCACATAAGTAAGTAAGGCCTTGGTGCACGCCAAATGTTTGTAATATTTCCAACATGAAAGAACAACCTTCAAAAAGGAGAAAGAAGTGTATATTATGCTTACATGAGTTCTGAACTTTTTTCCTTTCATATGCAGCGACAAATTTGCAATGTTTATTAATCATGGTGGTCGATTTGAGGAAATTCATTGCGATATCTGTTATGTTGATGGAAAATATGAGAGTATAAATGGATTTGATCATGATAAATTTGGCTTCTTTGATGTAAAGGACTTAGTTGAGCAGTTAGGCTATACATCATGGGCAATGTTATGGTATCGGATTCCCAGGTCCAACTCGTATATGGTACTAAAAAGTGACAAAGATGTAATGGATATGTTGTCATACTTATCTGAGAACAATAGAGAATTGAACATATATGTTGATGGAGGGATTATGGGGTATGATAATCTTAAGTTTAATGATGATTATCTAGTAAAAAATAATGAGTTTGTTAATGTCACGCCCCGACGCTCCAGGTGCGACTTACGAACAACAACACAACCTAATCAACTAACAATCAACTCAAACATAGGGAACATGCTCGGGGAAACATTAATGAAAAGCAATACAATCGGATAAGGCTTATAATGAAATAATAACCGAGCATTTCAAAATTTCATAAACACAAGAATATGATAAGAAATTCATGTTGAGGGGGGGGGGGGTAAGATTTCAACAAAAACGAGAGTGCGAAAATATGCCAAGTCAAGTGAACCAGGTTCAACAAAACGTTTTAAGTCAACGAGCCCATCGCTCGGAAGCACAAGTCAAGAAGTTACGAATTCAATAAGTATTCAAAATCATCGAGCACAGCACTCGGAATCAAGAACATGAGTATCAGAGTATAAGTATCAACAGACATCAATTCAAAAGGGTTGCAGCTGAAACTTGCATCAAAACCCAACATTTGCATGTATGAAGACGTACAAATGCCAGTCTGATATTCAACTCGACTCAACCAAAAGAACCACACCACACCACCAAGTATCCATGCCATCGCCATCCAGTCAACCTGCACGTTTAGAAACACACGTAGGGCTGAGTACTTCGTACTCAGTGAACACATGCCAAAACATTTGGATAAAGATGCTTTTAAAAGCTATAACAATTGAACTTGCTTTGCCGAACATCACAAGTACTTAAACAATTTAAAATAGTTTTACTTTTGCATGTTAAAAACATTTTCTTTTTAAACACACTGCGCAGTCAAACATAACATATAATAGTATGCATCATCTGCCACAATTAATCTTACTGTGGCGAGAAGTAGGCCTCCTTCTCGAACACTGTGAGTCTGTGACCGGCCTAACCGGAGCAAGGCTCACAGTCACCTCAATCATTCAACATACCACACGTGGTGATGGTCCCGAAACGAGTTACTGGTGTATGAGGGGGGGAGGGGGAATACACCAGTTGGGATTTAAAAACTTAACCTAGAAAGAAATCACTTCAACTGAGTAAAAGGACTCAGTTGGAATCTCACAGCTGAGTAAGCAACCTCAGCTGGAAGAGTGAAGCTGTGCGGAATGTGGTGGAAAATTAAACTCGTTAAAACAACTCACGCTTTTAAGCTCGGTTGGTCAAGAACCAAAACAGCTCGGTTGGTCAAGAACCAAAACAGCTCGGTTGGTCAAGAACCAAAACAGCTCGGTTGGTCAAAAACCAAAACAGCTCGGTTGGTCAAGAACCAAAACAGCTCGGTTGAAAATGTGCAAATGAGGTTTGTATGCTGGTTAGTCAGGCAAATAATAATGCAATAAGCAACTGAATAAAAATGAACACATACACACGGGATTTAACGTGGTTTGGAGATAACCCTCCTACGTCCACGGGGAGATGTGAATCCTCACACCTCAGTCCAAGTTCTTCTGAACAGTTCCACACAGCTTACTCGGGCTGTGCAACCGTTGCAATAAGTTTACGGGTACTTATCAACCTTCACAGTTAAGTTTGCGGGTACTTAACGACCTATCTCAAGTTTACGGGTACTTGACGACCTAGCTACTCAATTACAGGAAGAGTAAGGTCCTAGCAAACACTTTTTAGGGTGTGGGTGGGTTTTCCAACTACAGCTCGATCACGAATGAGAGCTGGATCTAAGGCTTGAACGAATAAACACTCAAACTAAGATCTAAGACAGATTTTCACTCTATGAACCCTCAGCTACTAATGTTCTATCACTATTGAACTCTCAGCTGCTGATGTTCTTAGAATAGGATTTTTGCAGATTTTTCTTTGGCTTGATTCTCTTGTGATTGCACTTCTCTGTCTCTTGTTTCGTGTGTATGGTGTATCTCTCGAATGAAAGAATGCCTCTATTTATAGGCGGAGAGTATCAACTAGCCGTTGGAGAAGCTGTTAATCTCTGATCGTTGAAAGCGAAGGCTCGTCTCTTATCTCTGCAGACTTTCCCGATATGGCATCTGTGCTCTTCTGCTTTCCATCTGAGACAGCCTTGTGTTGGGCCAGATGGGGTGATGTCTGAACGGTCAAACCCTCATGTGACTTCCTTTTGAAATTCAAAAATTAACCTTTCTGACAGTCAACCTCGGATAGTCGGTTGAAAGTCTTGATCTTCATCTGAGTGGTCTTCAGCTGATGTTCTGATCTGTTGAACTCTCAGTTGACTTTGAACTTCAAGCAGTTGATCTTCTTGGTTGAGTTCTACAACTGAGGTTCTGAAACTGTACACTCAGTTGTCTTCCTTGTATTTACTCAGTTGGGTTTGAACCCTCAGATGACTTCCTTTTCATCTGATGTTCTCTACCTCTCTACTGCTTCTCATCTGATGAACCCTCAGTTGGTCTCCTTCACAACTGATGTTCTGAAGACTTCCCCCTCTTTGCATCGGAACAATGAACTCTCATTTGTATTTTGTGACAACTGATGTTCTGTCTGAGTGATGCCTTGTTGCCATCTTCAGCTGGAGACCTGTAAAGATAGAATCTAAACTTTACTCAAACAGCGAGCCTAAATTCTAACATTAGGTTCTGGCAATATCTACTCGGTTGGGGTCAGTCGGTTTTGGAATTCATCAAAACTTTTACTAATAAATTTCCCAACAATTTCCCCCTTTTTGATGATGCCAAAACCACTTACAACTTTAAACCACTATTGATCTAATCCTCACTAACTGACCTAAAATCTCAGTTGAAATTCTAGACAGTCTATAAGATAAAACATCAAAGGGTTAGCACAGTTATAACATGATATTGAAAGACTTTGTGATTCAGAGCTTGGACAATGAGGAATTGTTCATCAAGGTGAATCTTTATATATACTTGCAGATTTTGTTACAACTGAAGATTCCAAGCACAAAACAAGAAAAAAAAAACAACAGTTGCTTCAAAAACTACAACATCCTAAAACTTCATCAGCTCAAAAACTTTGACAGCTCAAAAATACTGTTGACCGTATTTGCTGAAGATACAGTCAAAGATCTCCTTCTTTGCAGCTGACTCGATCCCAGTGTTGACGCCGTGTTCCTTGCAGACTTGCCTCGCCTCAGCCATGATCGCATTTCTGTTTGGCATGCTCGTGCCTTTGATCATCTGAGGGCGGTACCTGCACATCTTCGAAACTGGAACGGTGTTGGGATCGAGCTGAGCATTCAGCATAGCTCGCTTGAACTGACTAAATATTCCAGGGTCTCCAGTTCTGAGTTCCCACAGGGCTTCCTTGAAGGCTTGCCTTGGGTCTTCAGTCGAGTAGACCTTCCTGTAATAGAAGTCATTGATGAATTCATGCTTGAACTGCTCCCAGTCATCGTTCCACTCAGCATTCATCCACTTGTCAACATGTGGGTACCGAGACGGGAGCGGAGCATTCTTCTGCAACTGATGCGTCGACTTCCTAGCCTCAGCCTTCATCTGGTGCTTGTTGATTCTTCGCACACTCCGGCTGGCTTTGTTTCTATCGACGTTCTTCTCCACCTTGGCGAGCTTCTTCTCGAACTTTGCCACCTTCTTGGCCTGATCGGCAGCGAACTTCTTGATCCAAGAGGGATTCAAGTACTTCTCCTTGGGCTCCCCCATAGCTTTGGCAGCTTCGATGCAGTCTTCAACAGATATTCCTCCGTCAAGTTCGGCATCGAGCTCGGCCGTAAGCTCGGCTACAAGGTCGTGGGAGATTTCCAGTTCGGGCTGCGATCCTTCAGCTTCAGCTTCAGCTGGCACTACTTCTCCTTCAGCTGGCACTCCTTCTCCTTGCAGAAGAACAACTTTTGGCCCCTTGTCCCTCTTGTCTTCCCCCTTTTTGGCATCATCCAAAAGGGTGGCAACAGTGCCATCCAGGGAGGTCAACTTGGCCTCAGCTTGTTGAACTCGGGAAAACAGTTCGTCGACTGCATCCTTCTCTTCCACCTTCTTGGCCAACTCCAGGTCTTGGCGCTCCTGCTCAGCTCGCTGCATGGCTGCAAAGGTCGCAAAGACCTCTTTGTGAAGGGCGACGAACTCAGCTCGGAATGATGCGAACTGAGACATCCACTCCTGGTCTTGGGTCTGCTGGGACTTCGCCAGGTCAGATTCAGCAACAGTCTTGAAAACGTTGAAATCCGAGCTGAGACCCTGAACGGCCTTCCTTAGAGCCGAGACCTCCGAGCTGGAAGAAGTGGAGAGGTCTTCGAACTTCTGCTGCAGGGAAGAGGAAAGGTGTTCGAGCTGATTCTTCAAGCTGGCATTCTCGGCCATCAGCTGTTGCATCCTGTCTGCTTCCTCCTCCTTGCTGTGCTGTAGCTTGGACAACATTTCCTGCCTCAGCTGATTGACCCTCTCCGAGATCAGCTCACAGATGGTATCAGATGAGAGAGCTGGCTGATCGGAGGGTCCGAGCAGGTGTTGTGGTTGTGGCTAGGCAGATGGCTCCGAGACAACCATGGCAGATCGGCTGGCGAGGTAGGCCTTGAGCTTCTCTTCTTCTCTCTCGGCCGCCTCATCTGCTGCGTCGACATCGTCCATGCAGGAGGCATTCTTGGCTAGCATCTCGTCAAGAAACTGAACAGCTCCAGGATTGTTGCACAGCTCCCTGGTGTCTGTCCCTTCTTGGATGCTCTTGTCCAGACGTCGTCGGAGCACAGCCACCTTCTGGTTGTAAGCCACCTCCAGGTTTTGGTAGTCGAAGTATTCCCTCAGGTTGGACTCTTCGACCTTCAACCTGTCCCAACCATGGATCCTGAGGGTTTCCTCCTTTACATACCAATAGCTGAATATGACGCTGAATTGGTAGAGCAGTTCCGTCCCGAACATAGTAAATATGGGTATCGAGGCTGCCTCGGGGAACATTCCAATCAGCTTGCGAAAGCAGTAGCTGAGCCTTCCTTCATATTCAGCTAGGATCACCTAGCGGTTGGCTTCTTCGTCGATTGGTGGGGGGTCAATATCGAAGGTAACAGGTTCGATGGTTTCATCAACATTGGCCAAAGGAATGGTCACAACGTTGGCATCGAGCGAGAGGCTCGGAATATCTGAGTGAGGGCCAGTTGAGAGAACTGGATCCTCTTTGGATGGTGAGTCGACTGGCTCAATGGTTTCTTCAGACACAGGTGGGATTGCCTGGCTGGCATCAGCTCCAGTTTGACTGTCGTGGGACTCCTCAGATGAAGAGGAGTCATCTGAGGAGGAGCTGGAATCCTCCACTTGAATCTCCACGCCTTCAGCTGCTTCCTCTTGACGAGGTTGAAGGACAAACCCAGCTGGGTCAACCGATTGGCTGGATTCGGTTGACTCCTTCTCCTCAGCTGGCTTTGCCACCACTGGACTGGTTGTGGATGGTTGAGCCACTGGCTGGATGATCCGGATTCTGGGACTCTTCAGCAGAGGTTCCTCCTCTTCTTCTTCGTCTTCCTCTTCCTCAGTCACCTCCTCTAGCTGGCGCTTCGCTGGCTTGGACCTCGAAGGGCGGCGAGCTGCTGACTCCACAGCTGGCTTGGGGGCACCCTTGGGTGTGTAGACGGCCTCCACAACGTCCCTGGCCTTCTTGGCTGTGGGGAACAACGTCAGCTTGCTGAATGGAGTGTCTTCACTTCCTTCCCATGTCAGCGACAGTCCCTCTGTGGCTTGGAGGATGAGGGCAGATATTTTTGTCCCAAAGTTGAGTGTCCCCTTGACACTCAATAGCAGTTCTCCGGACTCAGCTGTCGTTTCGGAGATTTTCTGCTTCTCCAACAACAACTGGCTCTCAAGATAGCCCAGCCAGTCGACCTGGTGCAGCTTTTCCAGTGCCTTCTGTTGCTTGAGCTTTGGTCGGCTAATGTCACCGAAAGCTCCTCCATACGCGAAGGCGCATTTGGAAATCACGTCGAAGAGAAGTCGGTGCGTCGGCTTCAGCTTCGTCCTCTGCATGCTCCCCTTCAATGGTTTGGGAATAAGAAGGATGGTTTGAAGGAAGGCATCAACTTCCTTGTCAGTGAAGTTCCCTAACACATATGTGGCATCGCGATTTCTGGGGATGATCTTCTCCAATTCTTTCGACACTTTTATTTCTACGGCGGTGTCTTCTACTGTCCGGAAGGTTCTGTGTCGTTGCTTGCACGGGATGATCATGACAAGCCCATCTTCTGCAACCCGCTGCAGATTCCGGTAGAAGTGTACGACCTGCTTCCTGAGCAATTGGGAGGGAGAGAGAGTTGCCCAGTCGAGCAGACGGTGGTCGGAGAGAATGGCGGCGACGGGAGCGAGCTCAGGCGAGGTCAAGGCCGCTCTGGACAAAATCTGTTCAAAATGAATCTTCGACATCACCATGTCAAACGATTCCTGGAAGGTAGCAGGCTCTGTGGAAACCATCTTCTTAGAAGCTTTGGATTTGGGCGCCATCTCAAATAGATATATATGCAAAGAAGAAGAGAAATTCTTTACTGAAAATGGTGAAACAGATTTGAAGAGGATGATGAATAGTAATTGAAGATATGCACGAAATAAGAAGGTAAGGATCACTTCCTGATTTGCCATATTTTATAATCTTTGACTCGGATAATATCAACGGCTGGGGTTAAATGGCACGAATCCATCAACGGCTGAGATTACGCGACTGTTGGGTAATTTTGACTGATACTCCACGCGCGCGAGTGAGAAGGTGAATAGTTTAGGGTGTCAGCCCAGTCGCACTATAAAGTAAGGCTATAGGAGTTCGGCCAGACTTTACATTAAATGCGACATGATGACTTGTTTAATCTAGCTGACATGTTCAGGAATGTTTGAATTTATTTCAAACATTCTCATTTAATATCATAACATCTTCAGTCATAAATGATACCTGCCAGCTGATGTCGATATCAGTTGTATCCCTCAGTTGTGTTCTTTAGTTGCCGCATACCATCAGCTGACTCGAGTTCGTCTGTTCAACTAATGTTTGATGTCTTCAGTTGGCAATTCGTATCTGAGATTCGTCCTTCATCTGAGCTTCCCCCTTCATCTGAGCTTCTCCCTTAGATAGATATCTGACTCTTCAGCTCGGATGGATCCTTATCAGCTCGGATGACTCTTCAGCTCGGATGACTCTTCAGCTCGGATCCAAGAGTCCTAGAAGATCACACATCATCTTGAATCGGGCTTCAGAAAGAGGTTTGGTGAAGATGTCAGCTCTCTGAATCTCAGTTGGGATCTTCTCCATGGATACATCCTTCTTCTCAATATGATCTCGGATGAAATGATGACGAATGTCGATATGCTTAGTCCGAGAGTGGTGAACAGGGTTTAGAGAGATAGCTATGGCACTCGAGCTGTCACAATGAATGGGAACCTGTCCAGTTGCAACTTCATAATCTCTCAGCTGTTGCTTCAGCCACAACACTTGCATGCAACAGCTTCCGGCAGCCATGTATTCTGACTCGGTTGTAGAAGTGGCAACACATGCTTGTTTCTTGGAGAACCATGAAACCAGCTTGCTTCCCATGAACTGACAGTGTCCAGAAGTAGACTTCCTGTCCAACCGATCTCCGGCTAGGTCTGCATCCGAGTATTCAGTCAGCTGGATATTATCGTCAGTTGGATACCACAATCCAACATTAATAGTTCCCTTCAGATACTTGATGATGTTCTTTGCTGCCAACATGTGTGCTTCTCTTGGTTGGACTTGAAATCGAGCACACACTCCAACTGCGTATGATATATCTGGTCGGCTGGCAGTTAGGTAGAGCAGCGAACCGATGATCCCTCTATACTGGCTGGCATCAACGAGCTTTCCCTCAGCTCCGGGTTCGATCTTCCAGTTCGTATTCATAGGGATCCTTGTTGTCTTACTTGTCTGCAATCTAAACTTGGTGATGAGCTCCTTTGTATACTTGGACTGGTTGATGAAAATCCCTTCAGGTGACTGCTTCACTTGTAATCCAAGGAAATAATTCATCTCGCCCATTATTGACATCTCGAACTTCTCCTTCATGAGATTGGAGAATTTCTTGCACAGCTCCTCCGACTTGGAACCGAAAATGATGTCATCGACATAAATTTGCACAACAAGTATATCTTCTCCAACTTTGATGGTGAACAGAGTTTTATCAACTGAACCTAGTTTGAACCCCGAGTTCAGAAGAAATCCACAAAGAGTGTCATACCATGCCCTTGGTGCTTGCTTTAGACCATAGATAGCTTTCTTCAGCTTGTACACTCTTCCATCTCCAGTCTCAAAACCAGGAGGCTGTTCAACATATACATCTTCTTTGATATCTCCATTGAGGAATGCACACTTCACATCCATCTGATATACTTTGATCTTGTGATGTGCGGCATAAGCTAGAAAGATCCGGATGGCTTCCAGCCTTGCAACTGGTGCGAAGGAATCTTCAAAGTCAATTCCTTCTTGTTGGCAGTATCCTTGAGCTACCAACCTTGCTTTATTCCTCAAAATGAATCCAATGGCGTCTCTCTTGTTTTTGAAAATCCACTTCAATCCAATCACCTTGACACCATTTGGTCTTTCTACCAACTCCCATACACAGTTGCGTAGAAACTCATTCAGTTCTTCTTGCATGGTTGTTGTCCAGTGCACACAGTTGAGAGCTTCCCCAACATTCTTTGGTTCTGGTACATCAGCTATAAAGCAAGAAATCATGGCAACATCTCCAGCTTGCTCGAACTCCTCTAGAACTGCCAATTCTTCAGCATATTGGGCATAAGTGTTGGAATCTTCCTCGGTTGATTCAGGATTTGCAACTCGGCTCATTGTACGCACACCCTCGGTTGGATCGCCGATGATGTTGTCAGTTGAATGAACTTCATACCATCTTCGGTTGCGTCTTCCTTCTTCTTCCAACTGTGGCTGTTCAGAAATCTGAGTTGGAGTCTTCAGAGCTGGTGATTTATCAGCTGTTGAGTCTGGATCCTCAACATTGACAATGGTTCGAGCTGAGTTTGGCTCTGCTTCAGATGTTGATGCAGTTGGAGGAGCATCAGCTGAAGTTCCCCCTTGGGATGAGCTGAGGTCTTCGCATTCTTCTTCAGAGGAGTATGGATCCTCATCCTCAGTTGCCCACACCAGTGGTTCAGCTCGGTTCTTTTCCCTAAGTGCTTGCGATCTGGTGAGAACTGGTAGATCAGCTGGATCCGCGTGTTGTTCTTCTACCTGTTCCCTGCACTCAAAGGTAGATTCATCAAAACTAACATGAGGTGTTATTTCCACAACACGAGAGCTGTTGTTGAAAACTCTATATGCCTTGATCCGAGCTGCATATCCAAGAAATATGCCCTTCGAAGCTTTGGCATCAAAAGTTTTCAACTGAGTCTTCCCATTGTTGTGAATATAACATTTAGACCCAAAAACGCAAAAATAAGAAATATCTGGCTTTCTGCGTCTCCACAGCTCGTATGGCGTCTTTCCCAACCGCTTGGTGAGAAGAGATCGATTCTGAGTGTAGCATGCTGTGTTGATCGCTTCAGCCCAAAATCTCTTTGGCAGAGCTGAGCTCGCTAACATGGATGTGGCAGCATCCTTCAGCGTTCTGTTTCTTCGCTCAGCTACCCCATTCTGTTGCGGAGTACGCGCGGCTGATGTCTGATGAGTTATTCCATTCTTCTCGCAATACTCGATGATGGTTTCATTTAGAAACTCAGTTCCACGATCTGATCGGATGGATATGATCTTCATCTCTTGTTGGTTCGAAATCCGATCCATCAGCTTGGGCAGCTCATCTCGGGTTTCACTCTTGTGGCGCATGAAGATGGTCCACGTATATCTTGAGTAGTCATCAGTTACAACCAGGGTGTACTCGTTCCCGTTCATGCTCTTTAGTGTAACTGGCCCGAAGAGATCCATATGAATCAGCTGTAGCACTCGGTCAGTTGAAGGAGTTGACTTCAACCGGAAGGAGGATCTAGCGAGCTTTCCCAGCTGGCATGCACTGCAGATGTATGTTGTTGAAAACACTCGGTTAGGTATGCCTTTTGCATGTTCTTGTCTGGCGAGTCGGTTCATCGTCTTGAAGTTCAGATGGTTGAGCCTTTTGTGCCACAGCCAGCTCACATCCGAACTGCTCTTTGATAACAGGCAAGTGTCAAGGAGGCTGCTGTTCCAGTCAGCGTAGTAAACATTCCCTGTTGGAGATCGATTTCCCAACAATATCACCTGCTTTGATCCGACATCTTTAACTCTGCAACCCTGTGCATCAAACTTGACAGAGAAACCATTATCACAGAATTGGCTGATGCAGAGCAGGTTATGCTTCAATCCATCAACATAAGAGACATTAGAAATTGAAACATGATTGGTTTCAAGGGTACCGTAACCTCTGGTATAACCTTTTGAGTTATCACCAAAAGTAACTGATGGGCCTTCTTTTTCCACGAAACTTCCAAGCAAACCCTTCAGATTTGTCATGTGTTTCGAGCATCCACTGTTCATCACCTAAATTGAAGCAGACGCCTTCTTTTTCCTCAGCTGTTTCTCTTGTACCTGCAAAGAGAAACTCGCTTAGGTCCCCAATTTCAGTTGGGTCCTGGAGGGTTAGAACCAGTTTCCGCTGGAACCGTGCGTCGCTTTTCCCTGTAAACTTGGATGGATTTATCATTCCAAATTACTTTCCTTCATCATCAACTATAACAACACCTCGGTTATCCTTAGGCTTGTTATTAGTAGTGATGTTCTGTTTCTTGGGAGGAGTTGGATTTCTCTCATGTTGAGCTTTTGGAGGTGAGGCTTTCCCCCTGTTTTGATGGCGATTCTTATCCTGTTGAGTTTGTCTGTGAGGTCGTACGCCTTGTTGGAATCTTTGTGGCTGATTATGATTCCAACTTCCAGAGGGTTGTCTGTAGCTGTTCATGCCCTGTTGATGATTCATATTATGGCATGAATATCTCCAGTTGTTCGACCAGTTCCTCATTGGTTGACTCGGTTAGAACCTTTGGTCGAACTGATGTTGGAACCGCTGTTGATTCAGACGATTGAACCCATGTCTGTTCTGAGGTTGGTTCCATTCCTTCTGACGTTGACTTTGAGGTTGATGCAGAGGTCGGTTCTGATTCTGAGATCGGTTGCGGTTGTGCCTTCGACGCCTCTGATTCCTCTTCTGACTTTTGGAACATTTCCCCTCGGTTGATATCTCAACCGATGGAACATTCTGTCCTACCTCAGCTACTCCTTTTCCATTCTCAGTTGTATTGGTCGTTTGAACTTGTTGAGAGGTGGAGGTTGAATTAGCTTCTGGAGACTCAGTTGTGTTGGGCTCGACAGCTGTGACTTCTACAGCTTTGATGAAGGTTGTTGGAGGAATCCCAGTATCCTTGACAATATCATAACCGAGTCCTGACACGACATCCATCTGTCTGCTGTAACTTAAAAGGTTTTCGATGATCTTGGATGACTGATACAGCTTGATTAGATTGTCCTTCTCAGTTTGCAACTGTTTGAGGAGGACAGTTATCTGCTCGGTTTTACCATCTGACTCCTTTATCAGCTGGTCAATCTGAGCCTCTTGATTTTTTAACTGATCTTGTTGTTCCTTGTTCTGCTTTGTCAACTCCTCATCAGCTGGAGCTTTAGCCTCGTTCAGTTGACTCTTGAGATTCTCAATCTCCTCGGTTTGACTTTTGATCAGATCGTCCCTTTCGGTTAAGGAATCTTCAAGTTTGGCGAACTGAGCTTGAAGACTCTTAAACTCAACCGATTGGTGATGCAGCTCCTCACTGAGTTCTTGAAAATCACTCCAGGAGGGTTCCAACTCATTGTTCAGAGATTCCTGCATGTTAGAAGTATTGGAAGAGTTTAACTGAGCAGGATTAGATTGTACCTCAATATCATCTTGGTCGGTTCCAAGTGCCATGAGGCATTGATCCTGACTGATGACATTGTTGGTAGATGTCAGTTCATCCTCATCTTCAGTGTCTGTGAAGATGTCCATGTCGTCAGCTGCTTCTTCAGCTACCATGGCCTTGTTCTTTGCAGTTTGCTTGGCCCTCAGTGCTTCTCTTTCCTTCTTTGAGAGGTCTGGGCAGTCAGCTTTGAAGTGTCCTTCCTTGCCGCATTCAAAGCAACCATTGGTGACTGGCTTCAAACTGTCTCGTGTTCGGTTTGATTTATAGAAATGTTTATATTTGCCGAACCGAGTGTCCATGTTGGCTAGTTTCTTTGACAATGCTGCAATGTTCTGTTGCAGTTCCTCTCTGCTCGGCTCCTTTGCAGTCGTGTCAGCCGATCTGGTTGGCCTTGACGATCTCGACTTTGAGTAGTCAGCTCGGAGAGCAACTGACTTTGAGGCTGAGCCAACATCCTCAATTCTACTTATCTGACCTGAGGGCTGCGATCTCCTTCTGTTGACCTTATACTCATTTCCTTTCAAGATTGAGAACAGTCTTTCAGTTTCCATTTCACCAAGGTCAGCTCGGCTCTCGTGGATATTTGTGAAAGTATCCCACTCAGCCGGTAGAGCTTGCAACACTTTGAGGTTAATTTCTCTTAGTGTGTATTTTCCTTTCCGGATGGACTGGATTCTTCTGATGATGTCCATAAACCGGAGCTCTAGCTGATCGATAGTCTCATCAGGTCGCAGACTGAAGTTGTCGAAATCTTGACATGCATGTGAGAACTTGTTTTCCTTCATCTCGTCGCTTCCCTCACTTAGCGATGCCAGGATGTCCCACATCTCTTTTGCGGTCTCACACTCCTCTATCTAGGGCAGATAATCTTGTCCAACTGTGGACATTATTGTGCTCTGAGCCCAGATATCCAGCTGGCTCACCTTGGCCTCCTCTGGAGAGTAGTCTTCTGGCTGTTTCTCCACATACTCCACCACTGCATCTCCATCGTTGGGATTTGTGGGAGTGCGAACTATTCTATCTTTTATGACGATTGGTCCAGAAGTGAGAACTTGTTGCATCTTATGATGTTTTGACAGAAGGATCTTCTTCATTCGAGTTCTCCATGATGTATAATTGACTACTGAGAACATGACGACGATCTTGTCCTTGACGTCCATCTGCACAAACAAAAACAGGACAAAAATGCGAGCAAGTATGCACTAGCGTGAAAAGATCTGTTCAGTTGACCACTGAAGAAAATTTCTCGAATTCACACCTCGTGAAACAGAGTCAGCAGTCTTTTGAACCACTGCTCTGATACCACTTGATGGTCCCGAAACGAGTTACTGGTGTATGGGGGGGGGAATACACCAGTTGGGATTTAAAAACTTAACCCAGAAAGAAATCACTTCAACTGAGTAAAAGGACTCAATTGGAATCTCACAGCTGAGTAAGCAACCTCAGCTGGAAGAGTGAAGCTGTGCGGAATGTGGTGGAAAATTAAACTCGTTAAAACAACTCACGCTTTTAAGCTCGGTTGGTCAAGAACCAAAACAACTCGGTTGGTCAAGAACCAAAACAGCTCGGTTGGTCAAAAACCAAAACAGCTCGGTTGGTCAAGAACCAAAACAGCTCGGTTGAAAATGTGCAAATGAGGTTTGTATGCTAGTTAGTCAGACAGATAATAATGCAATAAGCAACTGAATAAAAATACACACAGACACATTGGATTTAACGTGGTTCGGAGATAACCCTCCTACGTCCACGGGGAGATGTGAATCCTCACACCTCAGTCCAAGTTCTTCTGGACAGTTCCACACAGCTTACTCGGGCTGTGCAACCGTTGCAATAAGTTTACGGGTACTTATCAACCTTCACAGTTAAGTTTGCGGGTACTTAACGACCTATGTCAAGTTTGCGGGTACTTAACGACCTAGCTACTCAATTACAGGAAGAGTAAGGTCCTAGCAAACACTTTTTAGGGTGTGGGTGGGTTTTCCAACTACAGCTCGATCACGAATGAGAGCTGGATCTAAGGCTTGAACGAATAAACACTCAAACTAAGATCTAAGACAGATTTTCACTCTATGAACCCTCAGCTACTAATGTTCTATCACTATTGAACTCTCAGCTGCTGATGTTCTTAGAATAGGATTTTTGCAGATTTTTCTTTCGCTTGATTCTCTTGTGATTGCACTTCTTTGTCTCTTGTTTCGTGTGTATGGTGTATCTCTCAAATGAAAGAATGCCTCTATTTATAGGCGGAGAGTATCAACTAGCCGTTGGAGGAGCTGTTGATCTCTGATCGTTGAAAGCGAAGGCTCGTCTCTTATCTCTGCAGACTTTCCCGATATGGCATCTGTGCTCTTCTGCTTTCCATCTGAGACAGCCTTGTGTTGGGCCAGATGGGGTAATGACTGAACGGTCAAACCCTCATGTGACTTCCTTTTGAAATTCAAAAATTAACCTTTCTGACAGTCAACCTCGGATAGTCGGTTGAAAGTCTTGATCTTCATCTGAGTGGTCTTCAGCTGATGTTCTGATCTGTTGAACTCTCAGCTGACTTTGAACTTCAAGCAGTTGATCTTCTTGGTTGAGTTCTACAACTGAGGTTCTGAAACTGAACACTCAGTTGTCTTCCTTGTATTTACTCAGTTGGGTTTGAACCCTCAGATGACTTCCTTTTCATCTGATGTTCTCTACCTCTCTACTGCTTCTCATCTGATGAACCCTCAGTTGGTCTCCTTCACAACTGATGTTCTGAATACTTCCCCCTCTTTGCATCGGAACAATGAACTCTCAGTTGTATTTTGTGACAGCTGATGTTTTGTCTGAGTGATGCCTGGTTGCCATCTTCAGCTGGAGACCTGTAAAGATAGAATCTAAACTTTGCTCAAACAGCGAGCCTAAATTCTAACATTAGGTTCTGGCAACATCTACTCGGTTGGGGTCAGTCGGTTTTGGAATTCATCAAAACTTTTACTAATAAATTTCCCAACACGTGGGTTTCTTGCCTTTTTACGCTCCAATTTACGGATCTCAAATCCCATAAACGAGCTAAAAGTTATTACAGTTTTCGGAAAGGGTCGCAAAACTGCCGCGGCTAACCCTAATTGCTCGATAGAATCGACGTATAACTTCTTAGGTTCGTTCTAAGTTCTCGTACTCGATTTCTCACAAAACTGGACTCTCAAGGCAGTCGACACGTACTCCCGTACGTGAAGGACTCCTTCTCAAAACTCATTTCTTTAGCACGATGTTCTAAACATCGTCGTCTCAACTACCAATTACTAAACCAAAAATCAAGTTAACAAAATCTCGTTCTAGTTCTCGACTATAACTACAACTCATTCTATAATAGCTCGGAAGCTCACGTCGTCAACTACAAAGTTATGCCTTAGTCCATCATGAACAGTATTATCTAATTAGAATTCTTTCTCGACTTCTTGGTTATTAATTACGACCACTTGTTCGTCTCTTACGAGATTTCAAAAGTTGTCGGATTTCGCTCAAATTTTACGTCATCAAACAACATCTAACATAGATCATTTTCATGCATATCATCACTTCATATCATTAACCAATCTCAACTTAGATCGAGTTCTTTTTCTCTTACGACTCACAAAATATTTTTAGAAAATTCCAAATAAATTCATAACAACATCTAATATCATTAACAACATTATTTCATCAACCAATCCTCAACTAAATCAACTACATGCAAACCCCTATTTTCTCATAAAATTTCGGTATTAACACATAATTAAAGAGGGTGATTTTCTTCATCAATCAACATCATTTATCCATTAATCATACTACCATATCATCCATTAAACAATTTCAAGTCTAATTACACAATAAATTGAGAATCCCCAATTCAAAACCCTAGCCTAAACTCGGTTCTCATCCATTACTTGGGGGTTTTGATTTCTTTTTGTTTTAATCCTCAATCGAACACCTCCTAAGCACGATTATAACATCAATTGAAGAATTCAAACATCCCACACCATAGCCCTAATTTTCGGTATTCAATAGAAATTAGGGTTCTTGGATTTCTTTCAATTTTAATCCTAGAATTCAATATCTAACACATCTAATTACACTAATCGAAGATCAAACATCTAATTCATCCACCCAAGATTTCGATCCAAATGAAAAATAAAAAGAAATGGATTTGAAATGGATATAATTAGAGAGGAGATAAATACCTTGAGCTTTAGTGAAGGGAGTTAGAATATTCGATGGATGAATGAAGACTTGTGTGAAATTTTTGCTCTAAGAACTTGATGTCTTCAATGGTGATGGAAGAAAAAGAGAGAGTGAATGTAAGTGTGTGTGTTTTCGGTTTGGGGGGGGGGGAGGGGGAGGGAATAAGGAAGATGATGACTTAATATGTTATAACATGTATTACTTAATAGGTGTAAAGTTGTATAAATTAAAAGAACACTAGTCATAGATTAATACTATATAAAACATGAAATATCTAGTGTAAGATAGTGAGTGATGTCGGCCAAGAGAGGGAAAGGGAGAGAAATTACGCGCTTTTCCGACGCGATACGACGTTACGGAAATCGAACGACGAAAAATGTAGCTCGGCACAAAATCGTCAAATTCTGTTTCGTCCAAAAATTCTAACGTATTAAACTTAATCGGAAAATAATATTTAAAATTTTAATTCCGACAAAAACTCGGGATGACACAGTCCGAGTTTCATCCGGAAAATCATAAAAATGAACTTTCTCGGGCGAGTTCGTATTGCGATTTCGTGAATGTAAAAATCAGATGGTTTTCCGTTCTGAGTTCTAGAACTAAAAATTTTTCGTACGCGATAACCCTAAATACAGTAGTCATGTGACTGACTTCTGAAATTTATTTCGGAAACGGATTTCACAGTTGGTCTTAGAATTCAGAATCGTAAACTTAGGCGTGCAAAGCCATTTTTATTATTAACTTTAAATTTTTAAGATCGTACGGAAATTCTGGGGTATTACATCCTACCCTCCTTGCGAAAAATTTCGTCCCGAAATTTGCATACCTTCTGCAAAAAGATGAGGATATCTCTCCTTCATCTTCTCCTCGAGCTCCCACGTGGCTTCTTCTTGCCCGTGGTGGTTCCATAGTACTTTAACAATTGGTATCGATTTGGTTCTTAATTCTTGGACTTTTCTATCCAAAATCGATATCGGTTTCTCTTCATAGCTTAGGTCAGATTCAAGAACTACGTCTTGCTGACTAATGACGTGCTTAGGATCATTGACGTATTTTCTCAATTGAGAAACGTGAAAAACGTTGTGAACACTTCCTAGACTTGGCGGTAAGGCCAATCTATAAGCGACGGGTCCTATCTTCTCGAGGATTTCATAAGGTCCTATAAACCTGGGTCTTAGTTTACCCTTAACTCCGAATCTAAGGATTCCTCTAGTCGGTGATATCTTAAGGAAAACTTTATCTCCTACTTCAAACTCAAGATTTTTTTCGACGATCGTCGGCATAAGACTTCTGTCGGCTCTGGGCTTCTTTCATTCTATCTCGTATCTGCCGAACTATCTCAATCATCTCATTAATCGCATCTGGGCCTAGGTTCTTTCTCTCACCTACTTCGTCCCAATAAAGCGGTGATCTACATTTCCTTCCATAAAAGCCTCATACGGCGCCATTCCTATCGTGGCCTGAAAGCTGTTGTTGTAAGCGAATTCAACTAAGTATAGAATTTCTTCCCAATTCGCGCCTCGATCTAAAACCACTGTCCTTAACATATCGACTAAAATCTGAATCGTCCTCTCGTACTGTCCATCTGTCTGTGGGTGAAACGCTGTACTGAAATTTAGCTCTGTTCCTAATTCTTTCTGCATCGTAATCCAAAATCTCGAGGTAAATTTGGCGTCTCTATCTGATATTATGACCTTCGGTACTCCATGCAGACGTACAATCTCTCTGGCGTATAACTGAGCTAGTTTCTCTGATCCATACATAATCTTAATCGACAAGAAATGTGCTGACTTCGTAAGTCTATCGATTATCACCCAAATTGCTGTGTTTCCTCTTCTCGACTTAGGCAAGCCTGTGACAAAGTCCATAGCTATGCCTTCCCATTTCCATTCTGGGACATCCAATGGTTGTAGCAATCCATATGGTCGTCTGTGTAAAGCCTTAACTTGCTGACATGCTAAACATCTTTCTACAAACGAGGCAACGTCTCGTTTCATTCCATTCCACCAGAAGTTCCTTCTCAAATCTTGATACATTTTCATACTTCCTGGGTGTGCTGTGTAAGGTGTATCGTGAGCCTCACTCAAGATCTCATTCTTCAGTTCGCTGTTGTCATCAGGAATACAAATTCTGTCTTCATAAAGGATCGCATTGTCTGGTGCTTCGGAATATCCATTTGGTTTCTCTGTTCTTATCTTTAATCGCAACTTTTCCATTGATTCATCCTTTCTTTGAGTACTGATGATTCTTTCTCTCAAACCTGGTGTAGCTTCTAATGCTGCTATCTGACTTGTTATCGTAGCTGGCGTGTCAAGCACTCTGATATCCATCTTCTCGAATTTTCGTACTAAAGTTTCTTCCTCTACAAAAAGGCATCCTAACTTCGTTGGAGCCTTGCGACTCAATGCGTCTACTACCACATTAGCCTTTCCGGGATGATAGTTAATTCTGCAGTCGTAATCCTTGACTAATTCGAGCCATCTCCTTTGTCTCATATTCAGTTCTTTCTGCTCGAAAAAGTATTTCAGGCTCTTGTGATCGGTGAATATCTCAACCCTTACACCATAAAGATGGTGTCTCCAAATCTTTAACGCATGCACCACGGCTGCAAGTTCTAAGTCGTGGGTTGGGTACTCAACTTCGTGAGGTCGAAGTTGTCGTGAAGCATAAGCTATCACTCGTCCGTCTTGCATTAAGACACAACCTAATCCATTTTTCGATGCGTCGGTGTAAACCACATATTCTTTGTTTGTGTCTGGAAGAGCTAGTACTGGCGCTGTGGTTAATTTCTCCTTAAGCGTTAGGAAACTCTTCTCGCACTCGTCCGTCCATTTAAATTTGGTCTCCTTTCTGAGTAGCTGCATCATCGGGCGGGCGATCGTGGAGAATCCCTCAATAAATCTTCTGTAGTAACCTGCTAAACCTAAGAAACTTCTAATCTCATTTTGACTCGTTGGTGACTTCCAGTTGTGCACTGCCTCTACCTTGGCTGGATCCACTTTGATTCCTTCTGCCGAAACTATATGCCCAAGGAACATCACTTCCTTCAGCCAAAATTCGCATTTACTGAATTTGGCGTAGAGTTTCTCAGTTCTTAGTGTTTCCAACACTATCGGTAGATGTTCCTCGTGCTCCTTTTCATTCTTAGAGTAAACGAGGATGTCGTCGATGAATACTAAAACGAATTTGTCCAAGTAAGGGTGGAACACTCTATTCATAAGATCCATGAATACAGCTGGAGCGTTGGTTAAACCAAATGGCATCACTAGGAATTCGTAATGGCCATATCGGGTTCTAAAAGCGGTCTTCGGTACATCTTCAGGTTTGATCTTCAGCTGATGGTACCCTGACCTTAAATCTATTTTGGAGAAGACTCCTGCACCCTTGAGCTGATCGAACAGATCCTTGATCCTTGGCAAAGGATATTTGTTCTTGAGCGTGATCTTGTTCAGTTCTCGGTAATCTATGCACATTCTCATTGATCCGTCCTGATAAAACCAAGGTCTAGCAATTCTTGCACCCTTGAGCTGATCGAACACTGGTGCTCCCCAAGGTGAGACGCTTGGCCTGATAAAACCAAGGTCTAGCAATTCTTGTAACTGGATTTTGAGCTCTTCTAGTTCTTTCGGTGCCATCCTATATGGGGCTTTAGATTTAGGTGCGGCTCCTGGTTCTAAGTCGATTGTGAAGTCCACATGACGATCTGGTGGCAATCCTGGTAACACTTCTGGAAAGACGTCTTCGTATTCATTCACAACTTTTACGTCTTGGATGGTCTTCTCGGCTCCTGGCTCTCCGACTAGGTACACAAGATAAGCTGTGGTACCTTTCTTCTTCATAAGTTTTGTGGCTTGAAGGGCTGATATAATTGGTACGCCTCTACCCATAGAAATTCCGTGGAATTCGGTTGGTTCTTTACCCGGGGGTTGAAAAGAGATTTTTCTCTCGTTGCAGAGAATTGTGGCATAATTCTCTGACAACCAATCCATTCCTAAGATTATATCTACGTCCCACATTATCATAATATTTAAGTTGTTCGCCTTAACCTTAAGGGTTCCGATTTCTAGTTCTAGGTTAGAGCAAACATGCGTGGAAGTAGTGATCTCTCCTGAAGGTGTAGCTACTTTCATAGAATGTGCAGCTCTTACAAGTCTGATGTCTAAGTTATCGGCACACGAGCCAGCAATGAAATGCGCCAGTATCAAACAGTATCTTAATGGGGATGTTGTGGAGTTTTCCCATACCTGCGAGATTGCCTTTTTCCTTTGTGCTGGCCACTCTGTTTGATAGCACATGCCCTCGCATTCTGTTGCTACTGGAACTGCTGTTGGTTCATTGGCGGCTACGGCTGTGCTTGAATGGCTCGGAGAGGTATGGCTTGGAGTGGTTTCGGGCAATCCTTCTTCATGTGCCCCTTCTGTCCACAGTTGAAACAGTTAGGGGTGTCTATCTGACATACTCCGGGATGGGCTCTGTTGCACTTCGGGCAGACAGGAATGGAACCCTCCCTGGATTAATTACTCCCTGGTTGAAATTTCGTTGCTGCCCCTGCGGCTGGTTCTGTTGACCGTTGCCCTTCCATGGTGCGTTCTTCTTATTTCCTTGAATAAACAACTTTCCGATTGGTTGTTTCCCTGCCACGGTCTCTTGTTGTTATTGTTGTTGTTGTTGTTATTGTTGTTGTTGCTCTTGCCAGGCTGCTAATAGCCCTGCTGATTTCCCTTTCTCTGACCTCCCTAATAGTTAAAGTTCTGATTGTAGCCTCCGCTACCTCCTCCATTCCATTTCCTCTTTCCTTGATAGTTGCTACTATTGTTGTTATAGTAGCCTCGGTTCTGGTTCTGTGCTGGAGCTGATGTAGTTGGTACAATCTTCTTCTCATCAGGTACGACGGCCTCCATTTCCAGAGCTCTTCCCAAAATATCAGTGTAGCCTAGTCCCCCATGACTAGCTAACGCGATTCCCAGTTCATGTCGCAGTCCTCCTTGGAATTTCTTGGATAACTTCTCCTCGGTATCAACCAAAGTCGGCGCATACCTAGACAGTTCGCAAAACTTGGCATCATACTCAGTCACGGTCAGCTTTCCATGCTTCAGGTTATAGAACTCGGCTTCCTTCTGTGCCCTATACGTCTTGGGTACGTACTTATCAAACAATATCTCCTTGAACTCTTCCCATGTGAAACGAGCCAGCTGCTCTGCGGGTATTACCTTCTGCATTGCTTCCCACCAATAATCCACCGATCCAGTCAGTTGAAACGCGACACATAGCATTCTCTCCTCATCAGTACATCTGAGGAGTTTGAATATCTTCTCAGTAGATCTTACCCATAGCTCAGCATCGCTAGGGCTGCCCGTTCCATTAAACATCGGGGAGTTTCTCTTGAGGAATAAATCCTCAATATCCCTACGGGGTGGTGGTGGAGGTGGTGGTGATGGGGGTGGTGATGGTGTAGCATTCTGTTCATACTCTTGTTCTCTGTCATTCTCCGGTTGACGTCTCCCACGTCCTCGAGGCCTCCCAGGTCCTCGACCTCTCCTATTGTTAACGTTTCTTGACGGCATCTTCTTTGGTCTAAAGGAAATTTGAAATTCTCATTAGTCTTTTCTATTAATCACTCTTAGTACTTACTAGCTCGTTCTCAACTTATCAAGTTCACGGGTCGACATATCGAACATAATTCCGATATTAACTTCGTAATCTTTTAACTTTCAAGTTAAACTCAATTCTCGTTACACGAGTTCATTCGACATTCTGATTAATTATACGATTCATAGGAAATTTTTCTTTTGATTCAAAACCCTCTCATGGTTCATGTATATATATATAAATCAAAAAGAATATTAATTCTGCCTCTAACGAGGACTTATACACAAAAGGTTAGACTACTACTAGTCTAAACTAGGCTGACTGCCTACTATTTACCGGGTGCACTAACAAGTTGCAACTCCGTACCTACTAAAAATACTAGAACGGAAACGATTCATAAAATTTCGTATCCGTTAGAGTACTACAAAAATTAGTTACTGATCCGACTCTGAACAGGACAAAAGAGCTACTACTACTACTAACATGCGTCTATGATGCTCTACACAACGGACTACAGTCGCGTCGGAACTGCCCTCTACGGCCTAGAAACCCTAAGAGTCCTCCTCTGGGTCCTCCTCCGGATCCTCGTCCGGGTCCTCCTCAGGATCCTCGTCCGGGTCCTCCTCCTCAGACTCTGAGCTAAAGACGAGCTAGAGTGCCTCGTCCTCCCTCAGAGTAGAGCTGTTAGAAAGTGTAAGTAGAGTGGGCGACGGTGCCTCTGAAACTGTCTCCTCAAGGTCGGAAACAAGGTAGTCCTCACTGATCTCTACTGCACGCTTCTTCAGGGGAAGAAGGTGCTCGGGAACTGAACCTGAACCTGAACCTGACTCGAACTCCTCCCTAGAACGAACTCTGGACGGTCCTGCCTCCATCTGCTCTCTGACTACTCCCTACTTCGCACAGATCTCCTCAAGCGGCGTAAGTGGACATGGTAACTCTAACAAGGCGGCAAGCTCCGCGTCGATCTCTCGGTGCTCAGACTCCTCCCTAAACAGTCTTGTCTCTAACGGTCCCCTGACTCTAACACAAACGTCAGGTAAGAACGACGAAGATAGTCCTAACAACGCGGCTGTCTCGGTGACGATCTCTACGAATCCCGGCCCTGGGATCAACTCCTTGATCTGTGTACCCACTGGTTGTAGCTCCGGTGTAATAGCGGGCTCCGCGTCCTCCTCTAGCTGCTCTGACTCCGCGTCCTCCTCTAACTGCTCCGACTCCGCGTCAGACTCCTCACTCGGCACAAAGTCTGGCAAGGCGGAAAACTCTGGGTCTAAGTCGAGGTGCTCTAGCTCGGTCTCTGCGGGAAAGTGACTGTAGGGGATATGCGGCTCAAAAGGAGCTGGAAGCATGTATCTGCTGTCAAAGAAGCGCCTGTGTACAAACAGGGCGAATCCGATGTAGTTGCCGATCGACTCAGTGTCGTCGCCGAAGATCCCTAGAAAGTACCACGACACGCGGTGCGCCCAACCGCGCCACTCGTCCGGTAAGTGCACAATCAGGTCTGCTATCGCCTGACTCTCCGGAATCAAGTGTCGTACTGGAAAGTAGGCTGACGAAAAGTTGCTCACAATCTGCCCCACATCTTCCTTGCCGTAGTCTACCTCAAACTCATAATACTCATCCTGTAACATATCCACTATGGTACGCTCGCACGCGGCCAAGGGTTGGCTCTTCCGAGCGGTAACACGAGTCCTAGCCATCCTACAAAAGTTTTAAGGAAACACGGATCAGTAACAGGTAGGGAAATAACTTATCTCAACGAAATACTTAAATTACAAAATGAACATTCCTTATTCAATTGTAACATCACCACTTAAGACAACCACTTATCAAGACTTCTAGCAATTCAAGAAATTGCACTCAACAACATATATATATATATAAAATTAAAATTTCAAGACTTTTATTTCCATTCTTATCTTACTATGTTCTTACTTACTTTAATTCTTTAGTACTTTCTCAACAACATTTCTTAACGATTCTTACTTATTAAAACAAAGTACGTTTACTTTGTTCATGTTACTTATTCGAAAGTGACATCCATTCACAAAAGAATTTGTCGTTAACGACTCTTGATACTCGTACTAGTTGTAGTCTTTGCTCAAAGACGAAATATGGAATAAAATTTCCAAAAGAAAATGGAATTTAACTTAGAGAATAACTTTTCTGGAAACTGAGTTCCAGTTGTCGTCGCTAGAATCGGGCGATCGATGGAAAACTTTAATCAAGCTTCGTGCTCGACTTCTAATAATTTATACGATTTTCTTCGTAAAGTTCGTTCAAGGCGAACCCTACTGAAACATGAAACGAAAAGAAAAGGGAATGACGTGACACGAATGACGTCATTTACGTTACTCACACGTAAGCAACGTTCACTTATTTCATTTGGCTTTGATTCCCTTTATTCTGTCTTCGTCGTCTCGTTCATATCTTTCTTAACTCGAAGCCGAAGCCTCTCAAACGTCTAATCGTTTACTCCATTTACTAACACGATTTACCGAACCATTTTTTTTTTATTTCATTTTCCTCGCAGGAAATTTTTGTTTGGATTTTTAAAACAAGTTCGACTTTGCCGAATCTTCATTCATGTCACTTAACGCACGTGACATTTATCAGTAGGAGTTCTCCTCGTGTCGGAGATCTCCTTTCGAAATCATTTCAAAATAACGTTTCTTAAAAACGTCTAAATTCTCGAAGAACCGGAAAGATCTTAGGTTTCGAGTCTACGTTCTCATTGAACTGGAAAAAATCCCTAAAATCCGACTATATTCTTGTGTCCAAAAAAAAATTTTCAAAAGAAAGAAATTATCGCGCAAATAATTTCACATAAGATAGTACTCGTACTATCACATAATCACATAAAGTATAAAAAAAATTATACTTCCATAAAATTCTTATTTTTGGAACACTACTCATTCTCATTCTCATTCTCAATTTCATTTAATACTTGCTCATAAAATTTCTTATTTAAAAGAAATTACATAATTAAAATTCTTTCCTTTTCCTCATTGAGTCGACGTAGCGGGAGGTTGAGTTGACATCTACATTCTCAATCTTAGTGTTATAGTCTAACTCTTATCTTCTACTTAAAAGAAGACTCTGATCTAAAGTATACACTAATACTCCATCCTATGACTCGAAAGAAGACTCGCTATAGAGTACGAATGAATACTCTATATTATCACTCGAAGGAAGACTCGTATATAAATACCACTTTGTGATATTACTAGAAGGAATGACTCATACTAAGAAAGAATGACTCATAACCAGAGCAGGAAACAAACTACTGCTCCGATACCACTTTGTGGTATTACTGAAAGAGTGACTTAGTCTAGAAGACTGACTCGCAACCAGAGCAGAAAACGAACTTCTGCTCAGATACCACTTTGTGGTATCACTAAAAGAATAACTCGTACTAGAATATTGACTCATAAGCAGAGCAGAAAACGAACCTCTGCTCTGATACCACTCTGTCACAGCCCCAAATCCCGAGAGATAGCAGAAGCCGGGGTGCGACTGGGGTTGGATTAAAGAAGCGGGGAAGAAGGGGACTGACTAACTAAACATACATAAAAGACAACATACATTCAATGAACAAGACTTTACTAAAAAAAAAGGAAGAGTTAATCGCAAATGATTACTCGACAAAAGTACTCGAAAGTATCTAAGTTCAAGATTACAGACTCATACTACAGTGATTTAATAATGTACATATTCTCAAAAGTCTAGAGTTTTGGCAGCGGAAAGAAAGTCATAACTAAAGCATCCTAACTTCACAACTCAACTTCAACCACCGTCGCTCTCGTCGCTTCAACCTGCACATTTAGAAAACAATGCAGGGCTAAGTACGAAAGTACTTAGTGGGCACGATGCCGAAATCATAATCATAAGTAGAGATAATCTGGCATTTCATAATATGTAGCACATCGGGGTTTTATTTGAAATTAGCCCGTGCCTACTAAACATTTTCTGACTGATTTTCACAATTTACTCGGCCGAGCATTTTCTAGTATGCTATGTTCAAATCTTGACCAATTCTCATTCACCGTGGCTGGTACCCCTCAATAGGGTATCACATACACCACAGGTTACAAAGTGCACTAACTCTAGAAAGCACTTAATAGCTAACTCAGAGCCGATCGTTAGTTAACCTATTTAGATTAACTCTAAATCTGGAAAATACGAATGTTAACTCAGATAGGTACAAGAGAACCCACATAAAACATAAAACAGTTCATGCCATAATTATCACTTTGAAAACACAGATATCAAAGCGATAAAGAAAGGTTTTCGAGCATTGCTCGTTTTATTTTATATATAAAAGCCCACCTTAGTGTTTACAGAACTAAGTACTAGCTTCCGATCTTCTGATCTTCCGTCCTTTCCTTACGGCTGGCTTCCTCCTTCATCGTAAAATAATAACACTTTAAATTCGGTCGTAAAAGATAATCGAACATGGAAATTCGAATTAGGTTTTAGTCGTTTCATTTCTTTAGGCATTTGCACGCTACTAGTTTCATTTTAACTAAACGGGAAACGAGACTTGAACAAAACTCATTTAGAACTCGAAAGGTCTCACACTCGACTCTTAGGTCAGTAGAGAGGGTAGTCGTTAACTTATTACAGCTTAAACGATCGAAAGAAACTAAGTTGCGAAGAAAAACAACTTAGTAAAATAAATCCTGAAAAATCACTGCACAAGGCAGTAGTTCTGGGGACTGCCCAGAACAGAAGAACTGGAAACAGGGGATGAGCCCTGTACCATTGGAAAGCTTGGGAAATCTAGTTTACGCTCCAATTTACGGATCTCAAATCCGATAAACGAGCTAAAAGTTATTACAGTTTTCGGAAAGGGTCGCAAAACTGCCGCGGCTAACCCTAATTGCTCGATAGAATCGACGTATAACTTCTTAGGTTCGTTCTAAGTTCTCGTACTCGATTTCTCACAAAACTGGACTCTCAAAGCAGTCGACACGTACTCCCGTACGTGAAGGACTCCTTCTCAAAACTCGTTTCTTTAGCACGACGTTCTAAACATCGCCGTCTCAACTACCAATTACTAAACCAAAAATCAAGTTAACAAAATCTCGTTCTAGTTCTCGACTATAACTACAACTCATTCTATAATAGCTCGGAAGCTCACGTCGTCAACTACAAAGTTATGCCTTAGTCCATCATGAACATTATTATCTAATTAGGATTCTTTCTCGACTTCTTGGTTATTAATTACGACCACTTGTTCGTCTCTTACGAGATTTCAAAAGTTGTCGGATTTCGCTCAAATTTTACGTCATCAAACAACATCTAACATAGATCATTTTCATGCATATCATCACTTCATATCATTAACCAATCTCAACTTAGATCGAGTTCTTTGTCTCTTACGACTCACAAAATATTTTTTAAAAATTCCAAATAAATTCATAACAACATCTAATATCATTAACAACATTATTTCATCAACCAATCCTCAACTAAATCAACTACATGCAAACCCCTATTTTCTCATAAAATTTCGGTATTAACACATAATTAAAGAGGGTGATTTTCTTCATCAATCAACATCATTTATCCATTAATCATACTACCATATCATCCATTAAACAATTTCAAGTCTAATTACACAATAAATTGAGAATGCCCAATTCAAAACCCTAGCCTAAACTCGGTTTTCATCCATTACTTGGGGGTTTTGATTTCTTTTTTTTTTAATCCTCAATCGAACACCTCCTAAGCACGATTATAACATCAATTGAAGAATTCAAACATCCCACACCATATCCCTAATTTTCGGTATTCAATAGGAATTAGGGTTCTTGGATTTCTTTCAATTTTAATCCTAGAATTCAATATCCAACACATCTAATTACACTAATCGAAGATCAAACATCTAATTCATCCACCCAAGATTTCGATCCAAATAAAAAATAAAAAGAAATGGATTTGGAATGGATAGAATTAGAGAGGAGATAAATACCTTGAGCTTTAGTGAAGGGAGTTAGAAGATTCGATGGATGAATGAAGACTTGTGTGAAATTTTTGCTCTAAGAACTTGATGTCTTCAATGGTGATGGAAGAAAAAGAGAGAGTGAATGTAAGTGTGTGTGTTTTCGGTTTGGGGGGGGGGGGGGAGGGGGGAGGGAATAAGGAAGATGATGACTTAATATGTTATAACATGTATTACTTAATAGGTGTAAAGTTGTATAAATTAAAAGGACATTAGTCATAGATTAATACTATATAAAACATGAAATATCTAGTGTAAGAGAGTGAGTGATGTCGGCCAAGAGAGGGAAAGGGAAAGAAATTACGCGCTTTTCCGACGCGATACGACGATACGGAAATCGAACGACGAAAAACGTAGCTCGGCACAAAATCGTCAAATTCCGTTTCGTCCAAAAATTCTAACGTATTAAACTTAATCGAAAAATAATATTTAAAATTTTAATTCCGACAAAAACTCGGGACGACACAGTCCGAGTTTCGTCCGGAAAATCATAAAAACGAACTTTCTCGGGCGAGTTCGTATCGCGATTTCGTGAATGTAAAAAATCAGACGGTTTTCCGTTTTGAGTTCTAGAACTAAAAATTTTTCGTACGCGATAACCCTAAATACAGTAGTCATCTGACTGGCTTCTGAAATTTATTTTCGGAAACGGATTTCACCGTTGGTCTTAGAATTCAGAATCGTAAACTTAGGCGTGCAAAGCCATTTTTATTATTAACTTTAAATTTTTAAGATCGTACGGAAATTCTGGGGTATTACAATACAAATGAAAGTATAACAAAGAAGTTTTATACTTTCAAAGAAAAATAAAAATGAAAAAAAGTTTTATTAAAAAAAAATGGAGTTCATATTCTCATTATAGTGTTACATTTATACTATATTAATATAAGATCATGTTCGATCAAGTTGAATAATATTTACACAAGCCCAAAATGTCTTCAGTTTAATATCAAAAACTATATATATAACAATTAAGGATTCACTCAAAAGAATAATGATGATGATGATGATGATGATGATGATGATGATGATGATGATGATGATGATAATAATAATAATAATAATAATAATAATAATAATAATAATAATAATAATAATAATAATACATTGTTTAAATATGAAAGTGATGGTCAACATTTAGTTTAACCAACATGCAAATTTGAATTAGCCTAAAACAATATGTTTCATTCATACCTTCTTCTGTAGAACAATACTTTATACTTCGTTGCTCAAAAAAAATATATTATTATCCACAAATAAGCATAACTTAAAGTTTGAAATCAATGAGTTTCATTCAAATGCGTTTCAAACTACATAAAGGAAGAAATCGATTGACTAAAAGTTGTAATAACATGTAAGGTTGTTGATGAACTTCATGTTTAATCTATTTCATTTTTTCTGAATGGTGTCCCAAAGTGCAAGTTAGAGCAAGTCATTATTCTCAAATAATAGTAAGTCTTTTTTGATAACATTGTAGAATATGTCGTTTGATTTACCTATGTCATCATTATTGGAAGAACATTGCAAAATTTAAGTATTCTTTCCTTGATGTCTGAAATCTTTCCTATAAATTTTCATTGTCTAATGTTGTTTCAAAATAACAGGATCACAAATTGGAGGCTATAATCCTATTAGTTATGCATTTATTTAAGAATTGAAAGTACGAAAGCTTTTGCAAAAATGATTGGGTATACCTATGTAATCTCTAACTTGCAAAATTTCATTATTTTTGCTTTTCAAATATGTTTTTCGTGTGTATTGGCAATTCAGAAAAATAAATATAAGTAAAAATTGAGGCCTAATTCCGTAGTCCATGTTATTGCTAAATTAGCCCCCTAAAAGAAATGAATAATTAGATGCAATTGATACTAAAGACTTGAACAAGAAACAAAGAGTGGAGAAGTGATTCATAATGTTTCAGCAAAAGTTTTGGTGTATTGATGATTGTGGCCTGATACATCATGCACATATCTAAGGTTGAGTTGAATAAGATCCTTGAGTTTCAATTGTGTTTAGTTTAATTTTACATTAACATTGAGTTTTTTATTTGGTGTTGAACAAATGACATTTATTTAATTATGTTTTACTGATACCACTACATGTAATTAAACATTTTAATATAATATTTGGAAATTATATTCATAATATTTTTTATTATGCACAATTATATTTACATATTTGTAAATTATGATTTTGTCATATTTTCTTTTAATATAATATAATAATGGTCATGCATCGAACGGTGGGAAAATACTAGTAGTACTAATATTACACATTAAGATTAAATTTAATGTGATATTTATTAGGCTAATGTGATATTTATTAGGCCCCCTTTATCACTAACTCTCCTTTCATTGTTTCTTATTTTCTCGAAGTGGGAAAAATTAACTCAAACACCTCTCCCCCCCCCCCCCCGCCCGCTCCGCGCGCTCTTGTCCCCCCATTGAAATGAGAGGGAGAGGAGAGGTAGAGAGTTGCTTATAAATCTATTGTCTTCTTGTCTTCTCCTTCTACTTTTTTCAATGGACCAACTCTTTTTAAATACCATTTGATAAATGGTAGAAGTTTTTTGCATTCATTTATAAGAGTATAAGTTTTTCATACCACAATCACTTAAAAGACTAAAGTACCCTTAGTCTAAATAAAACAAATAAAAAAAAGACAAGAAAAAAACAAAAAAACCCACACCCTTGTCAATCGGTCCCCCCACCCCACTACTCTCCCTCTCTCTCTCTCAACAAAAAATTCAAACTCTCAATGGTTTCTTCACACACGTTGGCAATGAGTTCCGAATCAGACCACGATGGGCAGTCGACGACGTCGGCATATAACTCCGACGAAGAGGAAGAAGTACTCATCCAAAATGAACCGCCGGTTAGTGCTTAGATTCCACACGTGTTTGAAAAATGTTTGCTTCTAAGTATGTGTTTATATCCGTTTTATTGAATAAAAGAACAATGTACATGATTGTATGAGTATAGGTAGTGTTATTTCTAAGATTTGTTGGTGAATTTAGGCTTTAAATGTGAGAAAACTGAGCTACCAACGGTGGGTGTTTATGTACCCACGATGGGACTCCATCGTGAGTTGTCAACTCAGTCGTGGGTTGCTCATCGTGGATAGCCCCAGCGTGGGTAGACCCATCGTGGGCAGCCCCGTCGTGGGTTGTCTCGAGACCGTTGTATATGTTTGTGTTTTGTGATTTTGTGGTTTGAGCGATCGAACTTCCTTATGGTTTGTGTGTTTATATTGCAACCCGGTTGTGAATGGATGAGACCGAGATTGCTGATGTTAACAAACTATATATTGTCGTGAGGCGGTATTCAAAAAAATATCGATGGTTATTCGACACATTACGGACAATCCAAGACGGTGTCAATAAGTGTATAATGAATTTACAGCGGATGTATTGGCCGTTTGATTAAACGTAAGAGACTTGAAAGTACAAACATGCCCTACATCACCTATAGGCCCGTCAGTTGAAGGGTGATGTGATACCTCCGTACGAGACGTGGTTCCAGATTTTCGGGCGAATCCTCTGTTAAACCGCATGGGACTATGCGTGCATTACTCGATTGAATTTTAGAAAGATCATATTTCCAACCAAATGAGAGACATCTCCTCCGGCCTGAAAGACTTTTCCATAGAATATTCAGAGGCCGCAAAACTACAGTAAAAAATATGCGCGATATGTTCAACGACATAATGTTGGGAGACAACCTCGAAGACTATTTGAAGGTAGCCAATCTCTTGATTTACTACCTTTTTCTACTTTGTCTGGACCATGACATGGAGATCGAGAAATGGGCATGGGAATTAGTTGAAGATCTGGAACGTTGGGAAGCTTTTCCTTGGGGTAATTACAAATCGTCGAACACTTCATGACGATTACAATATGTTGCAGCTTGAAAGATAGTGGCTACGTGCTTTCCGTAGGGCGTCAGATTTTCTGAAGGTGGTGGTAGCACAACCCATGAAATGCATTCGTTAGACGGCTTGAACTGCATTTCTAATGCTCAAATGCTGGTCACTCACGATCATTATATTATCTAGAGGGTTGTAGTATCTGCGCAGGTTGGAGAGAAAATATATCCACTACCCATCATTCTATTTGGGACCGAGGCAATTTGCAAGGGGAAAGATATGGTTGTTTCCGTCCAACGTGATGGCTACAAATAAAATTCCTCGGTTATTTCCCTTAAGGTGGGTCCCATCCACTACAAGCACTGGCCGGAGATACTTATGAAATGCTCGAATACTCTGTTCGAGTGCTACAAACAAGTGACATAGCGAACCCTCACTAGTTCTCTCCAAGTCATAAACAGTTCCTGGGTTATGCTACTTCAGCAAATATATATACGACGAGATCTTTTGATACGACGAGATGTGGTCGCCATACGTATTCTCTATGGCTATGTTTCTCGTCGAAGAGCAAAACTGTATAGAATGTCAATACCAAACATTCTACAAATCTCTTCCATCATCTCTTTTTGCCTCAATGTAACCGTTTCGCCTGTCAATCTCTTAGCAAAATAAAATGCAGCAACATTAGAAGATACTGACCGTGCAACAACACGATTCAAATCGTGGTGATAGGTGTGATCTAGGGATAACTTAGTGATTCTTCAAATAGTGTCGCCCTCAACAACACAAATTCTAAAGCTGTAATTCTTTTTGCCACTCTTGCATAGGAACGTCGTACGATTTGCAGCCGAACATATAGATCTACACTCCAAAAAGTTCTCCAGATGATACATTCCAATAGTGATCCTCAAGTCTTTCTTTAGACCTAAATAAGCCCCCACTTCCGGTTTCCCACGCATTGGTGGTGGTTGCTCGACTCACCCTAATGTCCTTGCGTTGTCAGGATCGGGGAATGAAATGATCCAATTACGCATTGCATGTTGATGCTCAGTCTCGCTTCCGGACTGATGGTCTGATGTGAAGTTCCGACGACCAAAAACCTTATCCATTTGGGCCGCTTGTCGCATCCAAGCAAGAAAAATAATAGATAGCGAATCAAGCAATTCTTTACGACAATCATCTTCTTCGTCTTCGGACGAACTCACCTCATCTTCATTATTTTCTTCATTTTCGTCGTATTCACCATCTTCATCTTCATTAGCCTCATCTTTTCATATTGCTTATAAGAATAAGCCATGTGGTTGTCAATGTTGTGGTGCTCAACTCCAGAGCTGTTACCACCAAAGTTAACCTCGAGGCGGATGGGCCACCGTAATCAACGTAAACCTTCGAATCATCTTTTGGTTTAATTAACATACGCAGTAACTCGATATCACTCCGCAGTAAAACTTTTACTTTGTTTCTGTTGCTCATGCGTGTCAAGTACCACAACGTGTAGTCGGTCAGATTTATATTGTCCAACCCTTCTCCAATAAGTTCAATGAGGTTTGCACGCTTCACTGTGGCACTGTCGATGAAAACAAAAAATAAATCCCTGTCTATATAAGTCGATCGCTCCCAACGACCGTTGTGATGTATTAAAACACGTTGCCATGGCATCTGAAAAATATAAAATAGCCAAGAAATTATCAAAAATACGATCGAACAACCTTCTAATACATCTACTGCCTAACCCAAGAAATTATCAAAAATACGTTGCCACGACCGTTGGTGGCCACCATGGGTTGCCAAAAAATGTGCCCACGGTGGTCAACTTGCCCAGAAAACCATATATTCTTCTACACACGACAGTGGATATATTTTTACAGCCATTTTGCTCTAAAATTATTTTTAAATATGTAAATATACTATCTTATGACTAAATATCAACATATTATTCATGTACATATATTTTCTACCACCGTGTGCAAGATAAAGTCCACCGTGGCCCCGTAGGTATAAGAACACATCGAAAAATATATATTTTACATGGTGAATATAGTTGCATACCTTCTTTTTGAATCCCAGAAACACGAAAGCCTTCCATTTGAGCTTTACCTCCTTCTTTTCAACTATCGTGAGTTTTCTTCTTGGAGACCACTTCTCTCTTCTCTCTTCTCTCTTCTTGGTCTCGTGAGTTTTCAACAAGAGAATAGACAATTTTGCGCTACAGAATTGTAGTAGTTGCTGTGGTATATTAATGAGATCAAACAAGCTCTCTTTCAAAACATAAATGGGGTATTGTTCAAAATTTAATGTGATGAAGCTTGGTTGGTGATATTATTTTGGGTTTAGGATTTTGGAGAAGAGAAGAAGAAAGAGAAAAAAAAAGCCAGCGAAAAAGAAAAAAAATAAAATAAAATAAAGTTAACCTTTATTTAGGGGTATTTTAGTCTTTTATCTCATTTTGGTATAGAAAACTTATACTCTTATGAATGGGTGCAAAAAACTTTTATGTTTTATTAAAAAGGTATTTAAAAATACATTCTCACTTCTTTAATTGTATATTGAAATAACTCTTCGGAATTATTTGATTTCGAGTGAAGAAAAATAAATTTTCAATTAATATAAAATTTAGTTTAAATTTATTTAAATTTTTTATTATATTGGTTTAATTGTTAGCTGAACCGAGATAACCGAAATGATTATTGATTAACCGAATTTATATTTCGGTTCGGCATTCGACTGGCAAATTCTTATTGAACGGTGTTCGGTGTTCAACTATTTCAATTATCAGTTCGGTTAATTAATTACCGAAACGAACCGATTTCCAATCCTAATTGAAATAAATTCATGGATTTTATCGTTTAGACTTCAGAGTAGTAATCCTTTTGAAGTCAGAATTAATTAATGTAGGGTGTTTATGACTTTACAAATTTTCAAAATTAACCATTTGAGTTTACGGTAAACCTAAGTGTGGCAAATTGAGCCAGCTCAACAAGGACAAAAATGTCCCAATAAAAAAAACGAAATAATGTTGCCCTATTTAAAGTTCAGAACTTTTAAATACTAAATTCATCATAAATTCTTAATTAATAGCATTAATACTTCTACTTTTCTAATAATATCATTCAAACTTCCATGTGGGTAAAAACCAAATTACTCGATATAATTAATATTCCATATTTTATCTTATCAAACAAACAATGTATCATAGTAATTTGTAGAACATGCATGTATGACTTCAACTACGATTTTTATTTCTTAATTGTATGTATTGTGAATATTTCGAAAAATGACTATTTCTATAATGAAATTAATATACTTTTTTTACGTACAAAAGAAAATGACTATTGCATGATCTGTGTATATCAGACATACTGATATAATAATATCATTCATCGATCCAATCTTACAATCGTCATTCCATTCCTACTGAATTTCAATCAAAGGTACAAAATATTCTCTAATTAGTAATTATTTTAATTTTAACTTATTCATTTTTTGACTTATCCGTAATAAGGGATCAATTTTTTTTTAAACAAGTCACACACAAAAAAAAGCAAATTGATATATAACATATACAATTATTTTTCTTAGTCTGATTTACATTCATCAACCGGCTCGAGTCGGTATCTTCGATGAGCCCCCCAATAATGAGGCGAGGCATCCTCCGTGATTATAGGCAATCAACTAATACTACATTTCCAAAAATGAGGATCGGTGTATTGGATTAGCCATCTCTTGTATTTGTAGTTGATAGTTGATTGATGAGAGTTTGAAACACATTAGCCTTTTTTTCTATCTTTCTTAATTGTTATAATATTTACATTTCATCCTTTTATATCTTCCTTCACTTTATTTCGTTTACCTTATAATTTCTTCTTCTTTTTTTTAATTGTTTTTTTTTTCTTTTTAAATTAATGAAATTATCTTATGCTTAATTAAATTTTCTTGCTTTTAATTAGTGTATTTTTATTATTTATGTTTAATGTAATTTCATCAATGTCCCAACAAGCTCATCTGTGGGCCCTCAACATATTTGAGCTTATTTGAGGCTCAATCGATGTGGATACTTTAGGCAACATCACAACTTCTAAGTCTAATATAACTTCAATTGCATTTACGCTAGGGATGAACAAAATTACAGAAAATAGAATATCTCAATCGAATCAAATATTGAAATATAAGATTAATTTCTGACATTCGTTTCTTTTCATTTTTTTTTTCTTCTAATTTTGGATCTCGGATCGGTTCGATTTGGTATTTTTAAACATATTATATTAGAAATTTGAAATATATATATATATATATATATTATAGTTTTATTTAAATAATTTAACAAATTTTCTATAGACATTCCATGCATTTTATTTAGTTTTGGATGCAATGTATTGAACCATCCAATTCGTGATTGAGATTATCATTTTTCATAGAGACCACCCACACATAATATTTAAAAATTGCACTAACTTTTGCTGGACAATTTATTCTTTTCGATGCCTTTCCGCCATATGATTTCCTTCCTCTATGACAACTGATTGTTTGATATTTGGGATGACCATCTTTTCCCTTAGTAGCTATATTTTTTGCTACGCCAAAACCCTTCAACTTCGCATATTCTTGATATCATGAAATGCAAACTCTCAACACTAGGAAAAACCATACCTACTTGAGGACCTTCTTCAACGTTCCAATTATCACCTGTTGCTTCATCATGATTGTTACCATCAGCAGCATCATGGACATCTGTGTCATGCCGTGAATCGTCATCATTCATTAGACTATATCATCGTCGCTTAACCCAAGTAACTCGTGCATTGCATGTCTAGCATTATCAAATTCATCCATGTTCACACTTCACAGTGGTGGTGATATTTTGAGATTCAAAATGAAGTTCAACTAGATTATGGAAGTAATTAAGGCGATGAAAAACAAAAAAGAATTTGAGAAGATTATTGTCTCTTGATGTCACTAGGGATTATTTAATTCATACAATAAATTAGTCAAAGTTCTCATTGTAATCACGCACATTTAATGGTATATTTGTTCCCAATATACAGATGCAGAGGTTCTTATAATTATAAAATGAAAATAAATAAAAGGATAAAAATATCATTCTAAGTAAATATTCGATCATTAATATCTATTGAGCTAGCGCAAATTGCGCCAATTAGGAAGGCCCTTGAGTTTATAAGATAGTAATTGTACTCGTCGGATAAGATTATGATGATTTTAAGACACTCTAGAAAATAACAAGTAGAAAGTTCCAATATAAAACGCAATCAAAATTTTGATGTTAACCATCGTGATTATCACTAAATTTACAACTTCTTGATTTAGAGATCACTTCTTGGACGAACGACAGCTTCAAAAGAATTGGTAATTTGACCAAACTGTTGCAAATCGTTTGAAGTTTGGAGTTTGTAAGAAAGATAGTAATCAGACTTTGAAGCTTGGTTAAGGTGGTAATCGTTTTCTATTTAACCCATAAATAATAGTAGTACATTTATTTGGTAACATCTCCAACCATTCAAAACTCTAAATTATTTATTCTAGCAATTTTTAGGTGCAAGGGTATTCACGATTTAAATATACACCACAAATAAATTACAAAAGAATGTGGTAATATTTGAATCACTAGATAACTAAAATTAGCCTTGCAAAACAAAAACTCGCAAATCCCTCAATAAAGTACATATTTTTACATTAGTTTAGAAAGTATATTCAAAATATGTAGAAGAGTGCTAAACTCTGACGACAAAACAGTTACATAATCAGATGAGAGCTGCAGCAGCAGCCTTTGCAGAAGCAACCGATGTACGTAATTAACCAACCAATCATTCTATTCAATGCTAATTAAAGTAGCTTGAAAAGGTCAAAGAAAGAGCACAAGGAGATTTCATTAAACCGTTATAAACACTATGCCTTCGGCTATATTATTTAATAACGATTCAATGCCAAGAATAATTAAATAAGAGAAGCTAAACCTCAGCAAGAAGATAATTTTTTACATGACTACACCTTAAATGGCAACTGTTAATGAACATATACGCACACTAGCGCTATCATATCAAGTTAATCAAAGGGCAACCAACCCACCTCCTGCTATGGCTTTCGCCTAAACTACAATCAACCAAATGTTAGGAAGAAAGCTTATAGCTGAACTATGGCATTATACAACAAAATCCTAACATCAAGCTCCGACTTTACCATATTGATGCACGACAGTTAGAAACAGACCTTTTTCTGACCAGCACTAATTGGCTATTCTCTATATCTTTCCCATCCATGTCGATATCCCCAACAATTTCAATCAAGTTTCTCATTCCCTATCCATTGGTTGTGCATGTAAAAACCGGGCACCCTCATCTGTCAAAGACACATTAGGAAGAAATAAGCAGCGGTGAGTACAATCTAATTGCATAAAGCACATGCTCCTTGGATTACATAAAATGCAAATATATACTTTACATACCACTTTCACCATCAGATAAATCAGCAAGCCTTGCAATTGCATCAGTAAGAGCTTGTTCATGCTCCTGTTCGTCCAAAAGGTTAAAATTGAACTTGTCTATATAGAAAATCTATACAAAAATGAAACCAAGTATGTTGAAACACTCTCCAACCTTAAGCACTTTCTTTGCCTTCTCTATCTCTACAGGGTCTGGATGATTAGCACTAAAAACCCTCTCTACCTGCCAAAGTTTAACAGTCAATAAATACAAACCACCATAACAGTGTATGTATGTAGTAGATCCTCATGCCATACCTCCTTAATTAGAGTATCGGTGTGAAGCAACTGGATGTCATCTGATCCCTTCTTTCCAATGCCATTTTGTGAGGGTTGGAAGTCCTTCCTGGATTGACCTTTCACCATTCCCCGCCCTCTACCAGAACCTGGAGCACTATCCCGTCCATGAGGTCTATTCAGTCCATGGCCTGGTCCACCACCATAACCTCCATGATGAGAAATTCCAGGGTCTTCACCTTCCCATTGTATATCCTCAGGAGAGATCTGCAGAGAATATAAATTGAGAAATGGTCATAAATCGAGAAATTGTCTGTTCCATTATTATTATTATTATTATTATTATTATTATTATTATTATTATTATTATTATTGAAAAACCAATGTATTTTGTTCGTTCTTCTTCTTTTTCATTAACTCCCTCTGTTTTTCTTTTTTTCTCTCTTTGGGGTACTTTCATGAACCTCTCAAGCCACATTGAAAAAAGCACCTAATAAATTAATATATTGCAATTGATATCATTAAGTTTTGTTTCTATTTCTTCTTTCTTCCGAGTCCGAGATTTTTTCCAGCTATAATTATGAAATTATTATATCCAAACATCTCATAAACATAGTAAACCTGGCACTTCATAAAAAATAATACTCAAGTTCACTCATTATACCATGCATATAATGGCAAGATTATTAAAGTCATGTTGTACATGCTATACGTTTGAACTTGGCAGTGATAAAACAAGCCTATACTAGCCGGGGGGGGGGGGGGGGGGGGGGGGGGGGGGAAGAACTACAGAGCAGAAAACTTTTGTTGCACATACTTCACATTTTTTCAGTAGAACAAATAGTAAGAACTCAGAGCAGAAACCTTTTGTTGGCTTGGTCGATAACCTATATGATCACATTAAATCTTGGTCCAAAAATACAAAATACTGATGCACAATCAAAAGTTACTATTTTAAGTAACATTTTTCTGTCTACATACTTCAGTTTTGACAAGTCTATCAATCTAAGTTGATGATGTGGAAATGTTCTACAATCTTTAATTAGTTCCAAAAAAAAAAGGTAGAAAATAGCCTTGAATTATGCCTGTTCAGAACAAAAGTCTGTGTAGCCTACAGAGTCAAATCAAAGGTTCCAAGGTAACGTAATGGTAGAAGTACATGTGATATTACCACAGTATAGGGTGCCTATAATTATAAGACTGTTTAAATCATGGAACACACGGACATCACATGCACGTAAATAATATAATATCTGATCTCACTTTACCGTCTCCGCCTCACAGATTATAAAGAATGTGCAAGATATAATAAACAGTATAAACACAAAATGTTATATGAAGGAATATAATCATGTATCTACCTCAGTAAGGTCAACCCATTCTATTGTCTCATGATTAGTACCTAGATCGTAAACAAGACAATGTCGACCCTGAAAAAAAACATATAGAGGCACTTTGAGTACCAAGTAACTATGAAGGAAGTCTATAAATCATCACAAATTAGAAGTACCTCAATAGGATTATAATTAGTTATGACAGCTTCATAAAAGTTATTATCATCAGGCCACCTAGTCCTGACTTTCCTTCCAATCAAAGAATCAAATGATGCTCCTTCTGCAGGTTCAGTTGCAAGGCCACCGCGGTTACTAAATTGACCTCTTCCAGCTGGACCAGAAGGATATTGCATTTTCATTGAAGATGCACCAGGAGGCATCTGTATACAAAGCATGCTAGTTAGTAACAGCAATGCCTAGCAATACTAATTTAAAGATGAAACTTCTAACTCACTGATTTATGCTTTTTTCCTTTCGAACCCATCATGGGTCCACGCTTTGCCGCTGATGAAGATGGCTGGTTAGCTGCAGCCATTGATTGAGGGTGGAAAGGAGGAGTTGGACCACCAAAGGATTGAGAAGGTAATGAGGAAGCTATCTTCTGTTTTTTGCGAGAAGCCGAGATGGAAGGACTAGGCACTGGTTCACGGATGGTTTGACTAGCACTATGCATGACTGGTTGAAGTCCACCTGACTGTCTCCATTCCCTGATGGTGTTTCCCAAATTTTGGGTGGAAAAACAGAAATGTCATGTAATAAGATTAGTAATCTCTTATTGTTACATTCAAGGAAGTAAAGGGAACTTTTTATCGTATATAAAACCTTATCCTTCGAATGGTCTCATCCGCATTAACCCTGCTTAGAAGATCCCTGTGCTCTTCATTTGATAATCTTAACTCTTTCCTGAGCTCAGTAATTAAACTTTCCTTCTCCTGAAATATAGATTCAATGTCATTTAAACTGATCAAGAAAACCCCATATTATTCACAGGCCATTAGAAAAAGGTTACCCAAGTAATGGCATCAGCTTGAGCTTTAAAGGCTCTTAAAACTGAACTGTATGCTTCTTGCTCAAGCTGGTGTATTTTAGCTTCCATATCAGTCTCCTCGTACATTCTGGGATACGGCATAGAACCCACGGCAGCAGGCCTTCCATTACCAGAAATGCGACCTCCTCTTGACATTCTATTTTGATGTGGTGGAGGGAAATCGTCATCAGTTCCTGAAGCGACATCAAAATGAAAAGAAGAGAAGAGACTGAGATCCCTCAAAGCTCAGAGCTAGGACTCACATAACAAAAGGTTCAGGCCCTTAAAAACAATAATCATAAATGTTGCCTTCAATTTATGATAATTAGGAATGAATGAGAATTGTGATTGTGTGTGTATCCTCTTAAATGAAAAAGAAATTTAAGTTAGCAGTCCAGAATCTAATCTGGGATAGACTTTTTAGCGTTCCAATTCATATACAGAAGATCACCTTCCAAGATACAAAAAAAAGTAAACACAGCATATCCATGTTGAGTACAAGGTGCTGCATGACGTTTCACATCTCAAATTTAACTAAAATTCAGCATCCATGATCCAAAGGGTAACTGGACAAATATGGATTTCAAAACCTAGTTGTCTAAATTTAGAACAGCATTTGTATCCCTGATTCCAAATCTCCACAATTTATAAAACAAAAATAGGGAATGAGCAAATAGTCGCCCTTAAAGTACTTGTGCTTTTTACCTAGATAACAGCATAATAATTGGCTGATGATATTTCAGACCACAATATTCAAGAGATTCAGATTCAATGACCAAAGGATCAAGTTAAATGAAGACGCATAGTTTTCTCATGTTGCATGTAAGGAGAAACTCCCATTTCAATTTGCAACACAATTCACAAATATTGCCTTGCGGAATGCATCTAAGGATGATAGGTCCTGGAGAAATCAATGCTGCATCATAAACCTGCTTATGGATGTGCATTTAACTTGATAATGCACCGTCATATTTTGGTTCAAATGATGGCAGCCATTTATCCACTCTAGAAACGGAAGCAACATAACCCAAAAGCATAGTGAAATAATGAGTACATTATCATTGAGGAAAAGAATACCACAAAAGCTTTTGAAATTGTTGCCAAGGGCCAAGGCACATAAACATATCCATACCGCATCATGTTCAAAAATGACAGTAACTGCCTAAGCCTTCTTCAAGAAAACAAGGCAATACCCGTACAAAAACATTGCCTGACACTAAATAACATTCATCAAGTTTAAACTATGAATTTGTGATACTTGATTGCAATAAGGCCAAGTCTCATCATATAACCAAGCGACCTTATAGAAGACCAAAGCAACCAGAGGGCTCAAGATACTCCTTTTATCTTACGTCAAATGGGCAATAAAACTTTCATCTTTATTTCCTTACTGACTTACATTCAAAAAAATTACAATTGGATCAATAACAACTTCAGCATCTAACAAATAATCAGACTAGGTAATAGTATCTATGATTTGAATAGTATGCAAGCTGCTGAATAAGGCAGAACTCCAAAATATATGCATCAACTCATTGCGCTGAGGTACCATTACCAAATGTACAGACGGCAGTCACGATAAAGACTGACACTGTAATCAACAATCTACATCAAAAGATTAGAAACTTCTTAAAAGATGAAACTTGAATTATACAACTAAAGGATCAAAGGATAAATAGTAATGGTCAAACTCATAAAGAAACCGTCTTCAAGCTCAACAGCTATCTACAACAGTTATCTACCAGATAAATCATTTGAAAACCTAGAGCGACAGAAGCCAAACAAGGCATTCCGCAAAATCCATTCTTCAAAGTTAAATTCAACAATAACCATTCCCAGCGGGCAATTGTACGAACGGAATAAATCCAGTCAGTTAAAAGATATCGCTATCGCAACAATGCACATTACTTGACAAACCCTAACCCCAACATATTTAACAAACCCCAAGAAAACCAAAAATAATCCTCGATAAACGCAAATTACATCGGAGATGATGAAATATTCTGCTGAATTACTCACCGCTACTGTCGTAAGGCTCATAGTCCATAGCCAGCTTCTGGAGATCGACGATTCCCAATTCGTTATAGCTCTAAGCTATGAAACCCTAGCAGTAACTCCCAAGATTGCAACCGCGACGCAGAAATCTGTAGAATGGTAATTCGGCGAGTTTAACACAGAATAATAAGCGTAGATGATTGAAGAATCGATTTTGTTGGAACAATTAGCGAGCTTGAGAGAGTGTGTGCGTGCGGTGTGTAGGGAGGGGTACGCGGACGTGAAATAGGTTTATTGTATTGAAAGAAAGTACAGGGTTTTGAATTCCGACTCTGGCTCTGGTTTGTTGTTTTGCGGTTCGAAAGCGTTTTGACTCACCACAGCTATTATTTCCCACGTGGGGGGATTGGAATTGGAAGAGCCTTTTTAAGGTATATACATACTAGTACATTTTTCTATTTTTTTCCCCCTTCCTTCTTCTTCTTTTCTTTTTTTTTTCTTTCCATTTCCAGATATATTCATTCATCAATTATGGGAAAACCATTAAACGCACTTCTTTCGAAACAAAAGTACTCTTTTTTTTTGAAGACATGTTAAAACAAGAAAAGGTTTCAAAAGCATTGAAAATAAATTATACTCTTACTCATTCAAATTAATTACTAGTATATTTCTTGGAATGAGCACACTATCCATTACCTTGGAAATATGGAAATGACAGTATGTGTAGCATAATATTGCTTGCTTTAAGTTTGAACCAATCCAAAATGTCTCTTATGACTAAGATTTTAGTTGGACGACCAACACATAATACTCCAACGTTATATAAATTCATTGAAGGTGCATCACTCAAATAATCCATGGAACATTGCATTTATAGGATTTTTTTTCCAGAAAAGGGGATCGGGAATTTTTAATTACAAAGAAAAATATAACTCTACAAAATTGACAGCATCATTTTAAACTTTTCAAGTAAAAGAAGAAGTAAGAAAGAAAAAGTGACAGCATCATTTTAAGTTGAAGATATTAAGTATAGCAATACCGCATGGCATGGACCATCTCACAAAATCTTATCAAAAGCATATATTCTATGCAATAAAACAGTAGTAATAAATGTATGTACCACATTAACTATCATTTACTGTAGTCTAACTTAATTGCAGTATTTGGTAGATCTATGCGCACATCATTTACTTCACTTATCATTGCAGATGTTATTACCGTTACATGTTTGGCCGGCAAGTGAAAGTAAATCTTCCAATGTAGACTAAATACTTCTGTAAAAGTAATTAAGCATTTGAAATAGCAGAACTTATCATCAAACTAGATTTATTGTTTGGCAAATTACACAACAAGATTTTCACATTGGATCAGATTTTGATGTCACGTTTCGTACTAATGCACGTAGTGTGTATTATTTTAAAATACGAGATGTAACATATATATAAGTCTGCAATCCATGAGCTGTATTATACATATGTAATCTGAATGTGGACATGAGATGGAGAAATCTTGAAAAGCAGCATTAATGGTGAAAAAAGTAGGGCGAGTGAGGCACAGAAACTTTAGCAACACCTTCAAGCATCTGAGTAACTATTCTCATGGATGGCCTCAAACTTGAATTCCCACCATCACTACCCTCTCCATATCATTCCTAGCTTCTTCATCATTCTCCACCAACTTACCTACCTGGCTACCTTCCCCTTCCTTGTAGCACTCGCCAGCCCTCGTGCAATACCAAATGCAATCTGCTTTCTCTGAGGCCGATTGCTCATGTACTCATACACCAAAAGGTGGTGATGCCCCTCGTTGCAATACCCAAGAAGCTTCACTAAGTTGTTGTGATGAGTCTGGCCAATCGCACTCACTTCAGTAGCAAACTCCTTCTCCCCCTGCTGCTTTCTCAGCTTCTCCCTACAACTTCTTCACCGCGATAAATCTCCTTGGAATAGACAACGGAAGAATCCCTTTATAAGCGGCTCCAAAAGATCCCCAGCCTAGTTCATCCTTGAAGCCTCAAGTTGCCTCCTTCACTTCTTTGTAACTGAACACTCTCATCCCGTTCACACTTGAAGGATGTACATGTAAATTATTCAACAGCAGCTTCTTTTGATACACCAGAAAAGTGGCCGTGATGGCTATAGCCACCAGCAGAAGAATGTTGAGGAAAACTGAGCTTCCAGAAGTGCTGAGGCGACAACGATCACAGTAGATGATTGATGATGATGATGAGGACAGAAGCTCGTCATATTGTTCTTGGGAACCTTAAGCAGCACCGTCCTATTCAGAAACGGGGATTGTTTACCGTTTGAAAGAGGGAACCTCTTCATCCAACAGTTGTTGCCGTTGTAGACAGTGGCCGCACAAAAACAATCACAGCAACAGAATTCCTTACACGTGTCCTTGTCAACCATGTGTCCTATTTGATGCTCATAGTCAGTGTGGACAAAATCAGTGTTGTTGAGTTCCTTAAAATCGACCAACTGAGAATCGGATTCCCATCCATTGAAATGGCAGCTAGGCGAGGGGAAGTCTGGTTTGCAGCCTCTATAGGGGTCGAGTATCACTCCGGGCAGGGCATAAATAAGTAGGCTTGCCATTGGAATTGACGCAGAAGCTGTGGTAACCACAAGCTCCGCTCCCTATATAGCCAGTGATGGCGCTGCAGACGTCGTCTGGAATCGTCTGAACCATGGACCAAAGAGAAGTACTACTGCAGGTGGCATCAACACCGTAGTTTCTTCTAGGGTAATTGTAGTGTCTGAAAACTCCATCGAAGTCGATCCTTGCCATGTCGTAGAAATTCTGTTTGGATCCCAAGTCCTTTTTGGTGATGTTGTGTATGTTTTCTTTTCCGTTGAGAAGGTATATATAACCAACCTCATCATCAAACAGAAGCTGCAGGGAGGTGCTGCCATTGGATTGGATTGGGCGGTTCCACTAGCCCAATATTGACTGATCACTAATTTAGTCGGCAAGACTAAATTGTGGAGCACAACATCTCCATCTTGTTGCATCTGGAGCTGGAACCTTCCATCAGCATAGACGTTGGTCTTGGAATGACGAGAAGCGAGGCTCCCGAGCACGCCTATCCTCTGGCCGGGCAAGATGGTGTCAGTAGGAGTGGCAAACACACATGTAGAAGTAGAAAGATCTTGTGCATTTAGCAGCACAAAGTTGCCTGAATCCAGCATTGCAGCGCAGGTAATTGGTGGCTGCTTTATCGCCCATATTTCCTTGCCGTTAGAGATAAGAGAAAGGCCTTCTCTTGTTAGGTGGATGGGGAGTCTTGTGGAACAGGATGATCATTTTTTGACCAAACTATGGTTTTGTCTGGTATCTTATTGAACCACATGGATAGCAGGAATAGATCTTCATGGCCATTGTCAGAAGCAAAACAGAAGGGACGAAAGCCGAAGGCGAATTCTTCAGCTGGCGAGAGCCACTGAGAATTATTATCTCCACTACCAGCATGTAAAACTGAGTCTAAGTTGATGCTGCAATTGGCTGATGAAAGAGGAAACACTAGTAATAGTAGTAGTAGTAGTAGTAGAATGATGGGATGGCCATATAACACAAGTAATTATTGATTGCATTCCTAGACTTGTTTATAGCTGAAGTGGAAGGGAGATCTCACTAATGGGAAATTCTTAAATGGGTGTACATGTAGTACACCCATTCCTCACATGGAATTATTTTAATAATTTATTTAAAATAATTCCATGTGAGGAATGGGTGTACTACATGTACACCCATTTAAGAATTTCTCCTCACTAATTTACTAGTACTAATTTCCACTGCAAAATATATCATCAAGTCAACGCATCTTGGATTCTTGCATGGTCGTCTTAAACGTAGACATCTTGGGTTTTGCATTAATCATTATTGTCTTGAGATGCGTAAAAGTCGTCGTCTCTCATGCTATGGAGACGGGAACGTCCATGCTGAGTCAACCTACAAGAGTTGAGCCGTTGGATTGCTGCCACGTGGATTCCACTGTTACAATATGGTTTCAAATATCGGGTGTTTTCTTCCCTTGTTTTGCTTAGTTGGCAAATGAGTAGTAATATATATTAGATAATATATCTGACATCCCTCACTTATTAATAGCATTCAACACGCATAATATCCTTCCCTCCTTCCCTTCCCTCTCTCTTCTCTTCCCTCCTCTTTTTTCTTATCGATTGTCAGTTCATTCGGCCGAATTAAATCATTTCATCGCCTGTTCTCAAGGTCAATTCCAAGGAATTTACAATGTTGCCCATTATTTTCATCCACATGAAGGCTTCTTTAATTTCTACAGTACAGTTGTGGACGGTTTTGCCCTCACCCAAAAGTACATCTCGACAGCCCTATCGTCGCCACGCTTCGATTAGGGCGAGAGAGAAAAAGGGAGGATAAATACTGAAAAGCATCGCCCCTTCCCACATTCGCCCCCTTTCACATTTTCTTCCTTCCATTGCATCTGATAACCTACCAAAATGAAGAACAAATACACTGATTTGGGGAAAAAGCCTAAAAATCAAAGGGTGGTCGAATCCTCTTCGTCGAGTGGCGACGCTTGGCTGGAAAAGTATAGACCTCGCCACACCATGTATAAAGCTCGAGAGGAAGGGGCAACCCCCAACAAGGCCTCCCGACGCTCTCTCTTCGAGGACCAGAATATTGATCCCGCCGCCGCCTTGGAGCATACCCAGCCAGCCCACCGAAGAATGGTGCCGCCGGTAAAGAAATGAAGCCGTTTTCAAGTAGAGGAGTCCTCGGATGAGGACGTGGCACGGGCTCCTTTTTCTAAAAGAGCCACCGCCTTACGCCGGAGCCTTAAAATCTCCGGTAAAGCGGCCACAAAATTTGTCAAGAGCTTTCCGGCTGCTCTCCGGGCTCCTCTGGCGAACTCTACTGCTGCTTCGAAGGCCAAAAGAGGCGGCGAAGGGCTCGTGTCTGATAACGTAAGAATATCTCTAAATCTGCTCTCCAGTTTTTTATTCAATTTTTTTTTTTGGTGAAGAAAGGTTGTAAATTTACATGCATTTTTTTTTTGTTTGTTTGGGCTTGTAGGAGGAGATACTGGATTTCAAGGAGATTATTCGGCGTCTGGAGGTTCAAGAGGTGGGTATGGCAGAGTTGAAGGGTATGCTGTAGATCCTGATTTCGGACAAGAACAAGGGCATCGCCACATCTCCCGCGTCGAAAAAGACTGGCTGCTCATCGGATTGCCGCGTGGTAGCATGCTACCGCTCCCCCACGGCCCCCGTGAACCATAAAGTCACTCCGCCGAGTCGCAAAAGAACAGAAAAAACTCTCCCCGGCAGCCCCATAGCTTCTGACCTATTTGGCCATCCAGAATGTTCGGTTGACGCCGATGACTTCAAGGCGTGGATGAGATATGCTGAAAGTCATGAGAGGTACTTAATTGATAGATCTAATACATCTGTTTTGAGAATTATATTTAATTATCTATAATTTGCAGCCCTGGACCTAGGCTTCGGTTGCCTTCTTCTATTGTCAGAAGTGGAAATTTTCTGTTCTTTCGGGAGCTTCTGGATCCAAAGATTTGCCTGCAAGATGAGGTATAGTTTCTTCTGTCTATTTGCTTCTTGTTAGTTTTATAAGTTTATTGTTTGATCTATCCCATGTGTGTTTATGTTTCAAATGATTGCATGAATTTAAAAAATGATGTCCCTCGCTGCATAAGTGTGTTTATGTTTCAAATGATCCTATGAAGTGTTAAAGTACGAAGCATGTTTAAGAGCAATGTTGGCCTTTATGATGTATTTTGTTTTTTAGGATAGCATAAGAAACTGAAATTTTGATATATTACTTATGAAGGTTTATCACAGTGAGTGTATTAAATTGTTTGTTTAATTTTTTACTTGATGATGCAATTATCAAACTGTAATATTCTAACATGAAAAACTGTGAGTATGAAATTGTAATATTATTATAACATTTGTGTTTTAATATGTCTACAACTGTGACTTGTGATATAATATTTCTCGAAGATTTGTCGTTGATTAGTACTTTTATTTGTTGTGATTGTTGATTGTCAGTTGGATTTTGATTGTGAATCTTGAATGGCTATTATTTCCAATAACTCACCGCTTCTACTTTGTATTGATATTCTTATATCTTAGCATATGGATGTGTTAATGAGCTGGCTGCCGGTGAAGTATGATATGGAGGGAGGGCCGGAACGAGACTGGACAGTGCTGGAATTGTGGTGTTGGGTAATATTCTAGGCACACTATAATCTGTTTTGTTAATGTTGCTCATCTTTCAGCATGATTTACTTTTACCTTCGTTGTTGATGATTTTATTTCAATCTGTTATAGGGGGGCCTTAGATAGGCTAATTTTGAGTGTTGTGCCGATGATCTAATGCCATACGTCCGAGGATCTTACCCACTGACCAGTGGCCGTGCATGGCAGACGGTGGAGAGGGTCTACGGGTTTGGGTACTTGGATGAACACTGGATCGGCTTTGAGATCAATCTCAGGCTCCAGCGCATCAATGTCATAGACTCCCTGCACTTGGGCCGGAAGCGCCTCGGCAAATACTTCGAGCACATGAGCAAGAATTTGCCACGCCTGTGTGAGAGGCAAGCCCTTTGGGAGAAGAAGGGATATATGGAGCCAATAAAGTCGGTCTGGGATGTAGTGTACGAAATGGGGAACCCGCAGCAGCAACGTAATGATAAATACAACTGCGGAGTGCTGCTGATGAAGACCCTAGAGGCGATGGCCCGTGGCATGCCCTTCTCCAGCATCGACCCTGCGAAGTGTGCCCTGTACCGGCTCCGGTTCTGTGTGGATCTCCACCAGCACTCGGCTCTCGTACCCGCGATGATTAGTGAGGAGGAGTGAATTTAAAACAATGCTGTTTTGATGTGGTTTGGATGAAAACAACAATTTACTTGCTTTTTTTTGTTTTTTTTTTTTTTTACAAATTTGTGGTGTGATGCATGCTGATGAACAGGTCTTATCAGTGTGTTGCCTGTTTTTGGTTTTTGGGGGCAACACACATGATATATATATATATATATATATATATATATATATGGAAGCCACAAATTTGATGATTTTTGTTGCACAGGTTTCATTTCTTGTCTTGGTTGGATCTTATGCAACAATTGCATGTTTTATTTCATCTTATAACTGATGCACAGGTTTTTTGGTTGAGCATACAGGTTGTGCATTATAGCAATTCTTATGCAATTGTTGCATCTTTGATTGATCTTATTTTCATCTTCTTTTAGCTTCTTCTTTGTTCATTTCTTCTTCTTAGCTCTCTTGTTCATTTTCTTTGATGCACAGGTTTTTTGATTGAGCATAGAGGTTGCATGATAGCAATTCTTATGCAATTCTTGCATGTTTGATTTGAATTGTTGCACAGATTTCATGTTTGATTGATCTTATTTTCATTGGGCTTTTAGCTTCTTCTTTGTTCCTTTCTTCTTCTTAGCTTTCTTGTTCATTTTCTTTTTTCCTCACTTCTTCTTACCGTGTTCTTTTGTAAGTTATGTATGTTCTTGCCTCTTGCTTTCTTGTTCATTTTCCCCAGCAAAATTTTTGAGATTTTTACCATTCCAACAAAACAACATCAATAATATAAGAGACAAGAACAGAGATTTACAATTAGGCCATAGATTCACAATTAGAATATAGATTTACAATAAAAGAGAAAACAGTGATTCTTGCCTCTTGCTTTCTTGTTCATTTTCCCCAGCAAAATTTTTGAGTTTCTTACCATTCCAACAAAACAACACCAATAATATAAGAGACAAGAACAAAGATTTACAATTAGGCCATAGATTCACAATTAGAAGATAGATTTACAATAAAAGAGAAAACAATGATAGGTTTACAATTATAAGATAACATATTTTATTTAAACATAAATAGAACAATGCAAAGAAACATCGTATACATAATCCTAAGTTTTCATTTTAGTTTGTTGATCACAATTTTGTCCTTGCTTCTTCTTACCCTCAGTTATTCAACATCTGCACACTTCAACTCCAATTGTAGCACCAACTCGGAATTTTTATCTTCCAATGCCTTATACTTGATCTCACTTGATTGCTTCAACTCCTTGTATCTATCTTCCATCTTCAGAGAATTTACCTCATCTATCAATCTGCAGTTGTGAAGCCGCGCTATAGCATTGTCCCTTTCGAGCTTAATATTGTTGAAGCACAGTTTATAGTATGAAGTGAGTTCAGGATCCAACCATAGCCAGAAAGCACATTTGAACTACAATAGGGAATAGATAAAAAAAAATTAAATAATAATATTGATAACAATATCTTATCGATGCTGCAACATTTTTGCACTCCCACACTGCCTTATCTTGAATCAAACTTCTAGGATTTGTAAGAAAGCTATCTAATGAATTATTTTGCCATCCAAATTTATTCTAGGGTGAAACTGGTTCCAGTTTCATTTTGTTTTGGTTCCTTCTAAAGAAAGAATTATGCCCTACCAAAAAAAGAACAACTAGAAGTAGACACAATAATAATTCAATTTTGGAGTCCTACCAGAAGTTCCCTACTATATTAATCTTAGTTCGCCAGCTCATATGACCACGAAATATCAATACATAGCAATTAAAATTACCTTAGCCAGAAAGCACAGTTTTATAGTATGAAGTGAGTATAGATAAAAAAAAAAAAGTTTCCACCAGTAAAAGAAAATAATTGTTGATGTAAAATCACATTCCGCTGAAATTTCACTCCCTCAACCTAAATGCATACCGCACACAAAAAGAGAATTGGAGCTGTAAGAATGGAAATGGAAATGGAAATGGAAATAAGAATAAAAGTATTGCTGTTACCGCTCTTCAAGCGCATTGATAGTATCTCCGTTCTGGATTCGTTGGCGTGTGAGAAGTATCGACACGAGCAGATTCCTTACAGTGACACAACTGCGCATCCTCATTTCTGGAGTTTGAGGAAGAACTCGACATGAACCCTAATTTAGTAAAAACAGGGATAACGGAGATACGGCGAAATTGGTGGAAAATCGAAGCCTTGCTGTGTTTGGGGGCAATCGAATTGGGCGAATTGAGGGAATACTATAAAATTGTTGATGATTGCAGTGCTGAAATATTTAGGGGAAATCGACTCGTGAGAGGGGGATTTGGGGAATTTGGGATTTGGGGAATTTGGGATTTGGGGGAAAATTGCATTTGTTCGATATATTGTAGCTGATGAGGTGTCTAATACGACACCGTCTCACGCCGAGCCCATCCCTCTCATTACCGCCGAAATGTTAATTTCAAATATTTCAATGATACTTATTTCCCTCCCCCCTTGCCCTTGCCATGCCCTCACTTGCCCTTGCCCTTGTGTAACCCTCCTCCTAAACCCTTATGTTGGGAAATTTATTAGTATGAGTTTTGATGAATTCCAAAACCGACTGACCCCAACCGAGTAGATGTTGCCAGTACCTAATGTTAGAATTTAGACTCGCTGTTTGAGCAAAGTTAAGATTTTATCTTTACAGGTCTCCAGCTGAAGATGGCAACAAGGCGTCACTCAGACAAAACATCAGTTGTGAAGAAAGACAACTGAGAGTTCATATGTTCAGATGCAAACAAGGGGAAGTCTTCAGAACATTAGTTGTGAAGAAAACCAACTGAGGGTTTGTCAGATGAGAAGCAGTAGAGAGGAAGAGAACATCAGATCATCTGAAGGTTCAAACCCAACTGAGTAAATACAGGGAAGACAACTGAGTGTTCAGTTTCAGAACCTCAGTTGTAGAACTCGAACAAGAAGATCAACTGCTTGAAGTTCAAAGTCAGCTGAGAGTCCAACAGTTCAGAACATCAGCTGAAGACCACTCAGATGAAGATCAAGACTTTCAACCGACGAACCGAGGTTGACTGTCAGAAAGGTTAAGATTTGAATTTCAAAAGGAAGTCACATGAGGGTTTGACCGTTCAGTCATTACCCCATCTGGCCCAACACAAGGCTGTCTCAGATGGAAAGTAGAAGAGCACAGATGTCATATCGGAAAAGTCTGCAGAGATAAGAGACAAGCCATCGCTATCAAACGATCAGAGATCAACAGCTCCTCCAACGGCTAGTTGATTCTCTCCGCCTATAAATAGAGGCATTCTCTCATTCGAGAGATACATGAGACAGACTGAAGCAAGAGAGAAAAGTGCAATCACAAGAGAATCAAGCGAAAGAAAAATCTGCTAAAATCCTATTCTAAGAACATCAGCAGCTGAGAATTCAAGAGTGATAGAACATTAGTAGCTGAGGGTTCATAGAGTGAAAATCTGTCTTAGATCTTAGTTTGAGTGTTTATTCGTTCAAGCCTTAGATCCAGCTCTCATTCGTGATCGAACTGTAGTTGGAAATCCCACCCATACTCACACCCTAAAAAATGTGCTAGGACCTTACTCTTCCTCTAATTGAGTAGTCAGGTCGTCAAGTACCCGCAAACTTGACATAGGCTGTTTAGTGCCCGGAAACTAATCTGTAAGGTTGATAAGTACCTGCAAACTTATCCTTAACAGTTGCTCAGCCCGCGTAAGCTGAGTGGTTCTGTCCAGAAGAACTTGGACTGAGGTGTGAGGATTCACATCTCCCCGTGGACGTAGGAGGGTTATCTCCGAACCACGTTAAATCATGTGTGTCTGTGTTTGTTTTTATTCAGTTGCTTTTGCATTTTTATCTGATCAATCTAACCGGCATACAAACCTCTTTTGCACATTTTCAACCGAGCTGTTTTGGTTCTTGACCAACCGAGCTGTTTTGCGTGAGTTGTTTTTAACGAATTTAATTTTCCACCACATTCCGCACGGCCTCATTCTTCCAGCTGAGGTCGCTTACTCAGCTGTGAGATTCCAACTGAGTCCTCTTTTACTCGGTTGAAGTGATTTTTCAGATTTAAGTTTTTAAATCTTAACTGGTGTATTCCCCCCCCCATACACCAGTAACTCGTTTCGGGACCATCAAGTGGTATCAGAGCAGTGGTTCAAAAGACTGCTGACTCTGTTTCACGAGGTGTGAATTCGAGAATTTTTCTTCAGTGGTCATCTGAACAGATCTTTTCACGCTAGTGCATTCTTGCTCGCATTTTTTTGTCCTGTTTTTGTTTGTGCAGATGGACGTCAAGGACAAGATCGTCGTCATGTTCTCTGTAGTCAATTACACATCATGGAGAACTCTTATGAAGAAGATCCTTCTGTCAAAGCATCATAGGATGCAACAAGTTCTCACTTCTGGACCAATCGTCATAAAAGATAGAATACTTCGCACTCCCACAAATCCCAACGATGGAGACGCAGTGGTGGAGTATGTGGAAAAACAGCCAGAAGACTACTCTCCAGAGGAGGCCAAGGTGAGCCGGCTGCGACGAGACGAAGGAAAACAAGTTCTCACATGCATGTCAAGATTTCGACAACTTCAGTCTGCGACCTGATGAGACTATCGATCAGCTAGAGCTCCAGTTTATGGACATCATCAGAAGAATTCAGTCCATCCAGAAAGGAAAATACACTCTAAGAGAAATAAACCTCAAAGTGTTGCAAGCTCTACCGGCTGAGTGGGATACTTTCACAAATATCCACGAGAGCCGAGCTGACCTTGGTGAAATGGGAACTGAAAGATTGTTCTCAATCTTGAAAGGAAATGAGTATAAGGTCAACAGAAGGAGATCGCAGCCCTCAGGTCAGACAAATAGAATTGAGAATGTTGGCTCGGCATCAAAGTCAGTTGCCCTCCGAGCTGACTACTCAAAGTCGAGATCATCAAGGCCAACCAGATCGGCTGACACGACTGCAAAGGAGCCGAGCAGAGAGGAACTGCAACAGAACATTGCAGCGCTGTCAAAGAAACTAGCCGACATGGACACTCGGTTCGGCAAATATAAACGTTTCTATAAATCAAACCGAACTCGAGACAGTTCGAAACCAGTCACCAATGGTTGCTTCGAATGCGGCAAGGAAGGACACTTCAAAGCTGACTGCCCAGACCTCTCAAAGAAGGAAAGAGAAGCACTGAGGGCCAAGCAAACTGCAAAGAACAAGGCCATGGTAGCTGAAGAGGCAGCTGACGATATGGACATCTTCACAGACACTGAAGATGAGGATGAACTGACCTCTACCAACAAAGTCATCAGTCCGAATCAATGCCTCATGGCACTTGGAACCGACCAAGATGATATTGAGGTACAATCTAATCCTGCTCGCTTAAATTCTTCCAATACTTCTAACCTGCAGGAATCTCTGAGCGATGAGTTGGAACCCTCCTGGAATGATTTTCAAGAACTCAGTGAGGAACTGCATCAGCAGTCGGTTGAGTTTAAGAGTCTTCAAGCTCAGTTCGCCAAGCTTGAAGATTCCTTAACCGAAAAAGAGGATCTGATTACGAGCCAAACTCAGGAGATTGAGAATCTCAAGAGTCAACTGATCGAGGCTAAGGCTCCAGCTGATGAGGAGTTGACAAAGCAAAACAAAGAACAACAAGATCAGTTGAAAAATCAAGATGCTCAGATCGAACAGCTGATAAAAAAGTCAGATGGACAAACCGAGTAGATAGTTGTACTCGTCAAGTAGTTGCAAACTGAGAAGGACAATCTAATCAAGCTGTATCAGTCATCCAAGATCATCGAAAACCTATTAAATTACAGCAGACAGATGGATGACATGTCAGGACTCGGTTATGATGTTGTCAAGGATACTGGGATTCCACCAGCAACCTTCATCAAACCAGTAGAAGTCACAGGTGTCGAGCCAGACATAGTTGAGTCTCCAGAAGCTAATTCAACTTCCACCTCTCAACAAGTTCAAACGACCAATAAAATTACAACTGAGAAGGGAAAAGGAGTAGCTGATATAGGACAGAATGTTCCATCGGTTGAGGTATCAACCGAGGGGGAATGTTCCAAAAGTCAGAAGAGGAATCAGAGGCGTTGAAGGCACAACCGCAACCGATCTCAGAACCAGAACCGACCTCTGCATCAACCTCAAAGTCAACGTCAGAAGGAATGGAACCGACCTCAGAACAGACCTGGGCTCAATCATCTGAATCAACAGCAGTTCCAACATCGGTTCGACCAAAGGTTCCAACCTAGTCAACCAATGAGGAACTGGTCAAACAACTGGAGATATTCATGCCATAATATTAATCATCAACAGGGCATGAACAGCTACAGACAACCCTCAGGAAGTTGGAATCATAATCCGCCACAAAGATTCCAACAGGGCGTCCAACCTCACAGACAAACTCAACAGGATAAGAATTGCCATCAAAACAGGGGGAAAGCCTCACCTCCTAAAGCCCAACATGGGAGAAATCCAACTCCTCCAAAGAAACAGAGCATCATTTCTAACAACAAGCCTAAGGATAACCGAGGTGTTGTTATAATTGATGAAAATGGGCAAATCATTTGGAATGACAAGGCTATTCGAGTTTACCGGGAAAAGCGACGCACAGTTCCAGCGGGAACTGGTTCTAACCCTCCAGGACCCAACTGAAATTGGGGACCTAAGCGAGTTTCTCTTTGCAGGTGCAGGAGAAACAGCTGAGGAAGAAGAAGCCGTCTGCTACAATGTGGGTGATGGATAGTGGATGCTCGAAACACATGACAAATCTGAAGGATTTGCTTGGAAGTTTTGTGGAGAAAGAAGGTCCATCAGTTACTTTTGGTGATAACTCAAAAGGTTATACCAGAGGTTACGGTACCCTTGAAACCAATCATGTTTCAATTTCTAATGTCTCTTATGTTGATGGATTGAAGCATAACCTGCTCTCCATCAGCCAATTCTGTGATAATGGTTTCTCTGTCAAGTTTGATGTACAGGGTTGCAGAGTTAAAGATGTCGGATCAAAGCAGGTGATATTGTTGGGAAATCGATCTCCAACAGGGAATGTATACTACGCTGACTGGAACAGCAGCCTCCCTGACACTTGCCTGTTATCAAAGAGCAGTTCGGATGTGAGCTGGCTGTGGCACAAAAGGCTCAACCATCTGAACTTCAAGACGATGAACCGACTCGCCAGACAAGAACATGCAAAAGGCATACCTAACCGAGTGTTTTCAACAACACACATCTGCAGTGCATGCCAGCTGGGAAAGCTCGCTAGAACCTCCTTCCGGTTGAAGTCAACTCCCTCAACCGACCGAGTGTTACAGCTGATCCATATGGATCTCTTCGGACCAGTTACACCAAAAAGTATTAATGGCAACGAATATACATTGGTTGTAACTGATGACTACTCAAGATATACGTGGACCATCTTCATGCGCCACAAGAGTGAGACCCGAGATGAGCTGCCCAAGTTGATGGATCGGATATCGAACCAATAAGAGATGAAGATCATATCCATCCGATCAGATCGTGGAACTGAGTTTCTAAATGAAACCATCAATGAGTATTGCGAAAAGAATGGCATAACCCATCAGACATCAGCCGCGCGTACTCCACAACAGAATGGCGTAGCTGAGCGAAGAAATAGAACTCTGAAGGATGCAGCCACATCCATGTTAGCGAGCTCAGCACTGCCAAAGAGATTTTGGGCTGAAGCGATCAACACAGCATGCTACACTCAGAATCGATCTCTTCTCACCAAGCGGTTGGGAAAGACGCCCTACGAGCTGTGGAGACGCAGAAAGCCAGATATTTCTTATTTTCGTGTTTTTGGATCTAAGTGTTATATTCACAACAATGGGAAGACTCAGTTGAAAACCTTTGATGCCAAAGCTTCGAAGGGCATATTTCTTGGATATGCAGCTCGGATCAAGGCATATAGAGTTTTCAACAACAACTCTCGTGTTGTGGAAATAACACCTCATGTTAGTTTTGATGAATCTACCTTTGAGTGCAGGGAACAGGTAAAGGAACAACACGCGGACCCAGCTGTTCTACCAGTTCTCACCAGATCGCAAGCACTTCGGGAAAAGAACCGAGCTGAACCACTGGTATGGGCAACTGAGGATGAGGATCCATACTCCTCTGAAGATGAATGCGAAGACCTCAGCTCGTCCCAAGGGGGAACTTCAGCTGATGCCCCTCCAACTGCATCAACATCTGAAGCAGAACCAAACTCAGCTCGAACTATTGTAAATGTTGAGGATCCAGACTCAACAGCTGATAAATCACCAGCCCTGAAGACTCCAACTCAGATTTCTGAACAGCCACAGTTGGAAGAAGAAGGAAGACGCAACCGAAGATGGTATGAAGTTCATTCCACCGACGACATCATCGGAGATCCAACCGAGGGTGTGCGCACACGGAGCAGAGTTGCAAATCCAGAATCAACCGAGGAAGATTCCAACACATATGCCCAATATGCTGAAGAATTGGCAGTTCTAGAAGAGTTCGAGCAAGCTGGAGATGTTGCCATGATTTCTTGCTTTGTAGCTGATGTGCCAGAACCGAAGAATGTTGGGGAAGCTCTCAACTGTGTCCACTGGACAACAACCATGCAAGAAGAATTGAATGAGTTTCTACGCAACTGTGTATGGGAGTTGGTAGAAAGACCAAATGGTGTCAAGGTGATTGGATTGAAGTGGATTTTCAAAAACAAGAGAGACGCCATTGGATTCATTGTGAGGAATAAAGCAAGGTTGGTAGCTCAAGGATACTGCCAACAAGAAGGAATTGACTTTGAAGATTCCTTTGCACCAGTTGCAAGGCTGGAAGCCATCCGGATCTTTCTAGCTTATGCCGCACATCACAAGTTCAAAGTATATCAGATGGATGTGAAGTGTGCATTACTCAATGGAGATATCAAAGAAGATGTATATGTTGAACAACCTCCTGGTTTTGAGACTGGAGATGGAAGAGTGTACAAGCTGAAGAAAGCTATCTATGGTCTAAAGCAAGCGCCAAGGGCATGGTATGACACTCTTTGTGGATTTCTTCTGAACTCGGGGTTCAAACGAGGTTCAGTTGATAAAACTCTGTTCACCATCAAAGTTGGAGAAGATATACTTGTTGTGCAAATTTATGTCGATGACATCATTTTTGGCTCCAAGTCGGTGGAACTGTGCAAGAAATTCTCCGATCTTATGAAGGAGAAGTTCGAGATGTCAATGATGGGCGAGATGAATTATTTCCTTGTATTACAAGTGAAGCAGTCACCTGAAGGGATTTTCATCAACCAGTCCAAGTATACAAAGGAGCTCATCACCAAGTTCGGATTGCAGACAAGTAAGACAACAAAGATCCCTATGAATACGAACTGGAAGATCGAACCAGGAGCTGAGGGAAAGCTCGTTGATGCCAGCCAGTATAGAGGGATCATCGGTTCGCTGCTCTACCTAACTGCCAGACGACCAGACATTTCATACGCAGTTGGAGTGTGTGCTCGTTTTCAAGTCCAACCAAGAGAAGCACACATGTTGGTAGCAAAGAACATCATTAAGTATCTGAAGGGAACTGTCAATGTTGGGTTGTGGTACCCAACTGATGACAATATCTAGCTGACTGCATACTCAGATGCCGACCTAACAGGAGATCGGTTGGACAGGAAGTCTACTTCTGGACACTGTCAGTTCATGGGAAGCAAGCTGGTTTCATGGTTCTCCAAAAAACAAGCGTGTGTTGCTACTTCGACAACCGAGTCAGAGTATATGGCTGCCGGAAGCTATAGCATGCAAGTGTTGTGGCTAAAGCAACAGCTGAGAGATTATGAAGTTGCAACTGGACAGGTTCCCATTCATTGTGATAGTTCGAGTGCCATAGCTATCTCTCTCAACCCTGTTCACCACTCTCGGACTAAGCATATCGATATTCGTCATCATTTCATCCGAGATCATATTGAGAAGAAGGATGTGTCCATGGAGAAGATCCCAACTGAGATTCAGAGAGCTGACATATTCACCAAACCTCTTCCTGAAGCCCGGTTCAAGATGCTATGTGATCTTCTAGGACTCTTGGATCCAAGCTAAAAACTCATCCGAGCAGAAGAGTCATCCGAGCAGAAGAGTCATCCGAGCTGATAAGGATCTATCCGAGCTGAAGAGTCGGATATCGACTTAAGGGGGAAGCTCAGATAAAAGGGGGAATCTCAGATGCGAACTTGACGGGATATCTATTGAAGACTGCATTGAAGCTGCCAAAGCTATGGGGAAGTCAAAGGAGAAGTACTTGAATCCCTCCTGGATCAAGAAGTTCGTTGCCGATCAGGTCAAGAAGGTGGCCAAGTTCGAGAAGGAGCTCGCCAAGGTGGAAAAGAACGTCGACAGGAATAAAGCCAGCCGGAGTGTGCGAAGAATCAACAAGCACCAGATGAAGGCTGAGGCTAGGAAGTCGACGCGCCAACTACAGAAGGATGCTCCGCTCCCATCTCGGTATCCACATGTTGACAAGTGGATGAATGCTGAGTGGAACGATGACTGGGAGCAATTCAAGCATGAGTTTGTCAATGACTTTTACTACAGGAAAGTCTACTCGACTGAAGACTCAAGGCAAGCCTTCAAGGAAGCCCTGTGGGAACTCAGATCTGGAGATCCTGGAATGTTTAGTCAGTTCAAGCGAGCTATGCTGAATGCTCAGCTTGATCCCAACACCGTTCTAGTTCCGAAGATGTGCAGGTACCGCCCTCCGATGATCAAAGGCACGAGCACGCCAAATAGAAATACGATCATGGCTGAGGCAAGGCAAGTCTGCAAGGAACACGGCGTCAACACTGGGATCGAGTCGGAGGCGAAGAAGGAGATCTTTAACCGTATCTTCAGCAAGTACGGTCAACAGTATTTTTGAGCTGTCAAAATTTTTGAGCTGATGAAGTTTTTTTGATGTTGTAGTTTTTGAAGCAACTGTTGTATCTTTATCTGTTTTGTGCTTAACCTTATAACCTTCAGTTGTAACAAAAACTTCAAAGTATATAATATGATTCACCTTGATGAACAATTCCTCATTGTCCAAGCTCTGAATCACAAAGTCTTTCAATATCATGTTATAACTGTTCTAACCCTTTGATGTTTTATCTTATAGACTGCCTAGAATTTCAGCTGAGATCTTAGGTCAGTTAGTGAGGATTAGATCAATAGTGGTTTAAAGTTGTAAGTGGTTTTGGCATCATCAAAAAGGGGGAAATTGTTGGGAAATTTATTAGTATGAGTTTTGATGAATTCCAAAACCGACTGACCCCAACCGAGTAGATGTTGCCAGAACCTAATGTTAGAATTTAGACTCGCTATTTGAGCAAAGTTAAGATTTTATCTTTACAGGTCTCCAGCTGAAGATGGCAACAAGGCGTCACTCAGACAGAACATCAGTTGTGAAGAAAGACAACTGAGAGTTCATATGTTCAGATGCAAACAAGAGGAAGTCTTCAGAACATCAGTTGTGAAGAAAACCAACTGAGGGTTTGTCAGATGAGAAGCAGTAGAGAGGAAGAGAACATCAGATCATCTGAAGGTTCAAACCCAACTGAGTAAATACAGGGAAGACAACTGAGTGTTCAGTTTCAGAACCTCAGTTGTAGAACTCGAACAAGAAGATCAACTGCTTGAAGTTCAAAGTCAGCTGAGAGTCCAACAGTTCAGAACATCAGCTGAAGACCACTCAGATGAAGATCAAGACTTTCAACCGACGAACCGAGGTTGACTGTCAGAAAGGTTAAGATTTGAATTTCAAAAGGAAGTCACATGAGGGTTTGACCATTCAGTCATTACCCCATCTGGCCCAACACAAGGCTGTCTCAGATGAAAAGCAGAAGAGCACAGATGCCATATCGGGAAAGTCTGCAGAGATAAGAGACAAGCCATCGCTATCAAACGATCAGAGATCAACAGCTCCTCCAACGGCTAGTTGATTCTCTTCGCCTATAAATAGAGGCATTCTCTCATTCGAGAGATACATGAGACAGACTGAAGCAAGAGAGAAAAGTGCAATCACAAGAGAATCAAGCGAAAGAAAAATATTCTAAAATCCTATTCTAAGAACATCAGCAGCTGAGAGTTCAAGAGTGATAGAACATTAGTAGTTGAGGGTTCATAGAGTGAAAATCTGTCTTAGATCTTAGTTTGAGTGTTTATTCGTTCAAGCCTTAGATCCAGCTCTCATTCGTGATCGAGCTGTAGTTGGAAATCCCACCCATACTCACACCCTAAAAAGTGTGCTAGGACCTTACTCTTCCTCTAATTGAGTAGTCAGGTCGTCAAGTACCCGCAAACTTGACATAGGTTGTTTAGTGCCCGGAAACTAATATGTAAGGTCGATAAGTACCCGCAAACTTATCCTTAACGGTTGCTCAGACCGCGTAAGCTGAGTGGTTCTGTCCAGAAGAACTTGGACTGAGGTGTGAGGATTCACATCTCCCCGTGGACGTAGGAGGGTTATCTCCGAACCACGTTAAATCCTATGTGTCTGTGTTTGTTTTTATTCAGTTGCTTTTGCATTTTTATCTGATCAATCTAACCGGCATACAAACCTCTTTTGCACATTTTCAACCGAGCTGTTTTGCGTGAGTTGTTTTTAACGAGTTTAATTTTCCACCACATTCCGCACGGCCTCACTCTTCCAGCTGAGGTCGCTTACTCAGCTGTGAGATTCCAACTGAGTCCTCTTTTACTCAGTTGAAGTGATTTTTCAGGTTTAAGTTTTTAAATCTTAACTGGTGTATTCCCCCCCCCATACACCAGTAACTCATTTCGGGACCATCACCTTAAAACCCTAACCCTTGCCCTTGTCAGCCCTCTTCCCAACAATCATTTACTCTGTTACGTTATAGAGATCGAGCTTCGTCACGGGGGCAGTCGACTCCGTCGACAAGGACTCGATATATTATAACTGCTAGGCTTGTATCTAGGAGAGGTTCTACCCGTTATAGAGATCGAGCTTCGTCACGGGGGCAGTCGACTCCGTCGACAAGGACTCGATATATTATAACTGCTAGGCTTGTATCTAGGAGAGGTTCTACGCGTTATAGAGATCGAGCTTCGTCACGGGGGCAGTCGACTCCGTCGACAAGGTCTCGATATATTATAACTGCTAGGCTTGTATCTAGGAGAGGTTCTACCCGTTATAGAGATCGAGCTTCGTCACGGGGGCAGTCGACTCCGTCGACAAGGTCTCGATATATTATAACTGCTAGGCTTGTATCTAGGAGAGGTTCTACCCGTTATAGAGATCGAGCTTCGTCACGGGGGCAGTCGACTCCGTCGACAAGGCCTCGATATATTATAACTGCTAGGCTTGTATCTAGAAGAGGTTCTACCCGTTATAGAGAACGAGCTTCGTCACGGATAGAGAACAAGCTTCGTAACGGGGGCAGTCGACTCCGTCGACAAGGTCTCGATATATTATAACTGCTGGGCTTGTATCTAGAAGAGGTTCTACCCGTTATGGAGATCGAGCTTCGTCACGGGGGCAGTCGACTCCGTCGACAAGGTCTCGATATATTATAACTGCTAGGCTTGTATCTAGGAGAGGTTCGAGCCGTTATAGAGATTGAGCTTCGTCACGGGGGCAGTCGACTCCGTCGATAAGGTCTCGATATATTATAACTGCTAGCCTTGTATCTAGGAGAGGTTCTACCCGTTATAGAGAACGAGCTTCGTCACGGGGGCAGTCGACTCCGTCGACAAGGTCTCGATAGATTATAACTGCTAGGCTTGTATCTAGGAGAGGTTCTACCCGTTATAGAGATCGAGCTTCGTCACGGGGGCAGTCGACTCCGTCGACAAGGTCTCGATATATTATAACTGCTAGGCTTGTATCTAAGAGATGTTTGAGCCGTTATAGAGATCGAGCTTCGTCACAAGGGCAGTCGACTCCGTCGACAAGGTCTCGATATATTATAACTGCTAGGCTTGTATCTAGGAGAGGCTCTACCCGTTATAGAGAACGAGCTTCGTCACGGGGGCAGTCGACTCCGTCGATCTCTATATTTTAATAGATTCTAATATATATTTTAATATAGTCTAACATAATTTAATCTAATATAATAGATCATTTGACTTGTTAAGATGAATTGGCCATTTAGAGTTTGACACGTGTCGTTATATATTCTAATATAATCTAATATTCACCTAATTGTGTAGGTAATGTTTTAGTTTCGAATTGAAAAGATCTTTGCAATTTATTTTCTTGTTTCCAATTCCATTTCCTCCAGGGAGCCACCATATGCTTCATATCCCCGCACGCCGCCGACGGTGCTAGTATCGGCCGATGAAGGGAGAATCAACGAGTATCATCGGTGGCCGAGGTAATAAAATTGTTCTACCCTTCCTCGTTGACGATAATTCCTCTGTTCCCGTCTATATATCAACATTATTTCGGGTGCGAAAACAGTACATTGGTGGGTCTTAGGGTTTATAGTGAGGGGGATCACACGGTTTGTTTAGTATAAGAGATTGGGGATAATGGGCATAGATCTTAACACATCACCGCATAGTGATGATGAGGAAAATGAGTCATCATATAAGGTCGGAGAGGGAAATTTCGATTTCGGAACTGCGCGAGCCCTTGAGGTTGGTAACAAATTTGATGATCTTGAGGAAGTTTTTCTATTATACTGTGAGTACGCTCGCCTAATGGGTTTCAGCGTGAAGAAAGGGAGTCAGTCCTTTTTCAAGGGGTCGTTTGATCTACGAATGAAGGTTTTTCTCTGCTCATGCGAGGGGCGGCACGACGACAAGCGTGATGCTGCAAGGGGTTCAGGCTACCGGAAGCAAGTGATGCGTACTGAATGTAAAGCTAGGATTCGAGTGTGCCGGGACAGCTTGGAGGTTCCCTGGAGGGTAACAGTTTTCAATACTGTTCACAATCATGAAATGCTTCGATCAGCTAGAGTCATGACAGCAGGGACTGCTTCGTTATTGGAGGCATTCCGTGCTGCTGGGATAGGTGTCAGTCAAGCTTACAGGTTTTTGGCTAATGAAGCTGGAGGAGTGCAGAATATTGGCTTTATAAAGAAAGATGTGTATCACTACCTTGATAAACTGCACAAGGACGAAAGGAGGCCAGATGGCGATGCTAATGCACTAGTAAAATTCCTCTTTGATAGAGTTAATAAAGAGACAAATTTCTTCTCTGCAGTGGATACAGACGAAGAAGGTCGGATAGTAAATTTCTTTTTCAGGGATAGTCGCTCAAAAATTGACTACTCATATTTTGGTGATGTGGTGTTTGTTGATATTACTTACAAGACAAACAAGTACAATTTGTATTGTGTGCTATTTACTGGAATTAATCATCATCGGAATAATGTGATGTTTGGAATTGGTTTCTTGTCCAATGAGACGACAGAATCCTTTGAGTGGTTGTTTGGCAAGTTTTTGGATTCTATGGATGGAAAGGAACCACAAGTAATCTTCACCGATCAATGCCAGACGATGATGAATGGTTTGGATTACACATTCCATGAAACCAGCCACCGTTTATGCTAGTGGTACATTAATCGCAACACCAAGAATCATTTTGGAAAGCTGAAGAACAACTCCGACTTCAAGAAGGAGTGGATGTACTGCATGAAAGAGTGCGAGACGGAGGATGAATTTGACGAAAGATGGGAGGCAATGATAGAAGACTTTAAGCCAACCACTTCTCGGAATTGGTTCAAGAACATGTATAAATTGCGAAGAAGATGGGCCATAGTATTTACACAAGAGAAGTTCTCAGGAGGCGCCAATGCAACAAGCAGGAGTGAGGCGACAAATAGAGTGTTGAAAGATTTGTGCAGTGCCAGTACTCCTCTTTATGATTTAGTAGTAAAATTTGAAATGAAGGTGAGAGAATGGCGCGAAGCAGAGTCTGCTGAGGATGCTGCTAATAGAGGGACCCCAGGGGGAATTTTCAGCCACCAGCGCCTATTAAGAAGTATTGCTTCAATTTACACGCGCGAGGTCTTCAAACGCTTTGAAATCGAAGCCGCTAACTCCATGGCTGTTGACATAAAGAAGTTTCCTCCTGAAATGCAGAATCCAGTGTTGGAATATCATATAACCTCAAATTCTGGATCAAGTAGGATCCGAATTGTGAAATTTAATCGATACACCCACCACGCATCTTGCACTTGTCATATGTTTGAAACTGAAGGTATCATTTGTCGTCACATATTCAAAATTTATACTTACAGCATGGTGTATATGCTTCCTGATGAACTAATTCTCCGTCGGTGGACGAAGGCAGTGAAGGATAGAATTCCACATGATCATATGAGTTTCCACGTGGAAGCGGGTAGACCGGACTTCGTCCGCATCATGGGGTTTGGGAACCGCAGCACGCGCTCATTCTGTGATCTGATAAATATGTGTAAGAATCACGGGTGTGAAGATATCATTGATGAAGGTCTTGAAGACATGAAGGCAAAGGCGTGTGCAAAGATGGAACGGGGCAATCCGGAAGAGTCACAGGCTGATTCTAGAGCGACTAGAACAAGAGATCCAAAGGGTAAGAAGCCAAGGGGGGGATCCAAACGATTTCGGGCCCATTACGAATCTCCTAAAGCAAAGCGAGGTATATACTGCCATTACTTACTGATCAATCATCCACTCTTCCATAACATTACCTTATTTGGGCTTTTACTGTGCAGGCCCAAAACCAACATGCACCCAAACACCTAATAGCAAGAGGCCCCCGATGTCCCCAACTGTTTCTTTCTATGGATCACAGTCGCAATATGATGATGGAGCCTCTATGTCGGGTTCAATCCCTACTGACAGTTTTTGTTTGTTGTGATCACATGGTCTTGTTTTTATTCAATGCTAGAGTAGGTAGTCATATTCAAGTAGGTAGGAATGTGAGTATAAAGTAGGCCAAACAGGGAGAGAGAGTGGAACCAGCTTGGGAATATCAAGTCATGGCATCACCAATTCCTCTTTCACAGTCTGCTTTGTTTTACACAGGTCCATGGACTCGTGAGGTTGAGGCGAGGGTACTTGAAAAGCTAGACTTCGAGAAGTGGCTGGGAGGTTGGAAGTTAATTCATATTGGTGAGACAGAAGCTACTCTTAAAAAAGTGAAGGATCAAATGTTTGAAGAATATGATGTAGATATTCCACTGGGGGCTTACCGGTTGAAGTTGAACGAGTGGAAGGAGCGTAACCTGAATTTTAAATGGTTACTCAGCCAACCAAATGTTCGTTATGATTACGTCACTAACAAGATGCATGCCAGTCTCGAAGAATGGACTAGAATTTCTAGTGTAATATGTTTATGAAATCTCCATTTACTTAGCTGTTTTGCATGCCACTTCTCCAATTGCTAGATTGTGTCTCTCATCGATGTAATTCCTGTCACAGGTTCGTCCGGAGACATGCGTTTACATGCTGAACGGCGAAGACAACTGGAATTATCTTGAAGCAATCTTCTCTGTGGAGCTCTTTGAAGGTGATTCTAGTGTTGCAGGAACTTCTACCTTATGTGTTTCCACACCAAGCATGAGTGCTGAAGCAGTTGAGCAACCCAGGAAAGCTGCTAGGAAGGGGGCCCGAGGCCAGTCCACTTCCAACAATTCCACCAATTCATTTTAGTGTTGTATGCTTTTTAGTAGTAGGGGGTAGTGGCCTGAATCAACTTTAATAGGTCTATTTGTCTTTTATGAATTTGTCTTGTTTCTGGTATGGGGAATCTTCATGCACGCCTGAATTATTGATCTGTAAACTATTCAATCACAGGCTTGGAATCTATCTATAAAACCAGTTTGTTGGCAGTATTGGTTCTACCTCTTGTTTTGTTTATTTGTTATCATATTTTTGTATGTGCAATGCCTGGTAAAACGCATGAGGAGTGGTTTTATGATGCTCGCTGGACCCAAAGGATGGAGGAAAGATTCATAAGCGAGCTCCGTTTGGAAATGTTGGACAACAGAGGACTGCCCTCTGGCTTAACCGACGAGATGTGACTAGAATTCATCGAGCGGGTGAGCTGGTGTATGAATCGTGACTTTAAATTGCAGAATGACGAAGATTTCTATGACGACAAGCTCAAGTTCTTGGAGCAACGTTACAAAACGTTTGAGTGGGTAATACAGCAGCCTGATGTGGAGTGGTACGGTGGAAATAACTCAATCACTGCTTCTGATGAAACTTTCCAGAGGTTAACAGCGGTGAGTGCAGTTGGATTTCATACAATTCATGTTATATATTACATTACTTGTTCATCTTTGTGAACTCAAATCAATTTATTCAATTGTTGAATAGACAAAACCTCTAGCAGAAGCATACAGGACTAAGGAGGAGGAGCAATACGCGCTTTTGAAGATGTGTTTGCAACGGGAGAAATCCCGACCCCCTTCATGGGATATTGATCACTTTTCGGAAATCTACTTCAGGAAAATGGTGGATGAAGAAGATGAATATGACACCGATTAGATTATCGTAATTTCGCTATTGTACTTGTAGTTTATCTTAATATTATGAATAAAACGTACTTTCATTTTGCATGAAATTAAGCTGTCTCAAACAACGAAAACAAAATCTAAGAAGAATTTATGGAAATGTAGCATACACAAATTAGTCACTTAAAAAAAGGACACAATTCAGAAATCAAATGTACGAGGTCGGTTGGTTCTCACAACCATATGCGTGCAATTGTTGGCAGTAACTATGCCGGAAGAGGCCACCCCTATCTGCCTGGATTACATTTGGGTCGACACCGTAAGCTAAACACTCCACCACTTTGACAGAAATGATACCACAATCTGCAGATCCAACTTGCTGGGGGGATTCGGGTTCCCTAGACAAGTGCCATCTGCTTTTGAACTTCCCACGCAGCCCCATCTTCTCCCAAAAACCGGTATGCCGAAAAATACTAGGAATATGAACACACATCCAGTTAAAAAAGGAAGACACCTGATCCCACCGCCACCTCATGGAATCATACACCCTGATGCTCTGCTCCGCAAACTTGATTTCATATGCCACCCAATGCTCTTTATTTATGTTTGCAACACCAAGAACCCGTCTTACCTTCAGCCACTCAATGTTGTCAATATACGGGCGCTTTCCGTTGACATAGGGCATGACGAACTTGACAACCCGAGTGAAATCGACTCTTCTAAGTGCATCCTACAATTATAGATTAAATAAAGCTCCAATTTTGCTGTCAAAACCCCTGGCTAAGGTTCGTAAATCAACATACCGTGGCGCAGCTTTCAAGAATGGCCCAATCCCGATTACTCTTCAGTTCATCGCTAGCATCCCGTTTATAGTTGTACAACATCAAACAGATCAATGCGTCGATATGCTGCAAATTTATTAGCATAATTGACTACTTCAGTTCATTTTCGGCATGGTGGAAAGATTAATCACTACATTACCATACTAACCTCTTCACTAAGATGACCCTTACGCTTCTGCAGAGTGTTGAACCAATCTGCACCTACCAATTGATTACTGGGCAATTTCAAGATCGAGGGACTGCAAATTAAAAAGACATGCAAATGATTAGAGGACTTGATTTTAGACATACAGAAATCCAAGGTTACTAGCTTACCGTGCTTTGCCAGCCTTGTGTGCCTTTTTCCAATCTTCAAAGGTTTTCATCATAGACATATTGAAATCCAAATCCGATGGCTCAAAATCAGTATGAATCAGGTGATGTCTACCACATTTTGGGTTAAATCGTGGAGGGGGAACTTCGAAAGGCTTCTTGGAATTGGACTTCGACGGTGTAGGCGTTTCTTTGGTGGCTAGTTGGGGCGATGAACGGGAGACAAATTGTGATTGCTGCCGAGCAATTTCAGGAGGCTGATCTGTGGGCTGATCTGTGGCCTGATCTGTGGGCTCATCTGTGGGCTCACAAGAACTATCATCTGACTTCATTTCTCTGCAGACCTCATCAAGTACACGTGTGTCAAGTGAATCGCTTCTCTCATCCTCTTTCTCTTCCAGTTTTTTGACCACTTTAAGCAGCAATTCCTTAATTTCCTACACAGAGGATTCAACAGCTGCCATTCGTCGCGAGTTAGAGACTTCCATGTCATCTAGGCGCCTCCGAATCTCCCTAATATACTGCACAGAAGATTCAACAACTGACATTACTGTTATGAAAAGTAACTCACTTAGCAACATGCATGCATGTGTTTCAGCTTCATAAAGCTCACATTCATATCACTGTGATTATCATGAGGCTCATTTTGTGGTGATCTGTTTCCAGTACAAGAAGGCTCGCCTCTATTTCTGCTCGATCTACGGGGGCCACCATTCCTGCACTGCATCTTCTCTCCATTCTTCTCCACAGTCTTGCCTTTCTTCCGATAAGGTCCCTCATTCTCATCATCATTCACATCCTCATCACTTTCGAAGTCAATTTTTCGGGAACGTTTTTTCTTCACCATGTCTATGTGGATGGACGTCGTGGGTTCAGTAAGTCCTAACCCAGCAAGAAACTACACCTCCTCCTCCGATGGAACAATAGGCACCAGTTGTTTGCCACAAGAAGGAATGAAGAACCTAGCACCAAGGTCCTCAAAGCGGTAGGCATTTTCCACATTCCATCTCACCATCCTCGGCAGGCTATGTTCAGTATTTGGAACACGAGAACCAACAGTCTCTCCTAAGCCTGGAATCACATCATATGCCCAAGCTTGCAGAGCATAAACGAAACCATGCACCTCGCAAGTGACAGTCTGATTACCACCCTTATGTCTGATTACATTCTCTCTTGCATTATATAAACTACTTACCAAGAAATCGTAAGCAACGCGACCCCAAGGGAATTTTTTAAATCTACCCATATCATCAATCAAGTGAAAATAACGCATGTCGATCCCTTTCGATGTAAGATCCCTAATCAACAGGAGAGAGTACAAAAGATACAAATGTGCCAATTTTACTGCATTATTTGACCTACTCCGACACTCGGATTTCAACTTCAAATAAATTTCATTAACTACAATTCTACGTTGGCCCTGGAAAAGTGTGTGATGTGCCTCACTGGATTTTGGGGGGGGGGGGGGGGGGTTCAGTTTCATTGAAGTTCAATCCAGTCATTTGCGCAAATTGAGTTGGACCAAACTCAACCAATTTGCCGTTAATCTGGAAAACGAGAATACCGCGATCCCTAAAGTTACTTTGCAGACATAATAACAAATGGTGGATCAACTGACCTTGGAATTGCATGTTCGAAAATTCAAAGAACTGAGCAAAACAAGACGCCCGCATTTCAGCCAAATCATCTGGAGACAATACATTCTTTACCTTCTCCACAAACCATATATGGGCCCGAGTTGATATATGGCCACCTTCAAATTACAAACAGAATTAAAAAGTAAAACTAAAAATCCAATACAGACTACCGATGTTTCTGTGTTCAAACCCTAATTATGCTACTTCCTTAATTTCCCCAATTGAATTTACAAAAACAAAGGAAATAGAAATTACATTTACGGACCTTCGTAGTCCCCTTCGTCGATTGCTGCCTAGGCTTATTCCAACCATTCCCACTCTGCGGTAATTTTTGTGTACCGGCGTTGCACCTGGGATGACTCGCTTTCGGATGCGGAGGGGGTTTCGGAGGGGGTTTCGGAGGGGGGTTCGCTGAACTGGTGTTGGGAGTTCATATGAAAGGGTACTATTATGGCGCCGTTGCTCATTTCTAGCAGAGTTTTTCGTGCCCTTGAGCTGCTTCCGATTCTTCTTCTTCTTCTCTACTCTCCTCTGATTGTTTCTTCTACTTTTTGACTGTGGAGGAACCAAAAAAAAAAAAAAAGTTCAACAGTTTGTTCACTTAATTAGTTAATTAAATCAAATTAGGGTTACAATTTGGGGGAAATAAGGGATAAATAAGTGTGGCCCTTCGTTCCAATTTTTGAAAATAAAAAAATTTGCATTCTGACACTCCTATTAAATTATTTCAAGATAAAAACTCTCTCTCTCTCTCAACTTTCGATCTGATAAATCAAATTGTTTTTGTAGAAGATGAGATATCAATTAGGTCGATGTCTTAGTTAGTTTATAATGATATAAGGATCACTATATGTTTTCCGGCGATAGAAAATTGTTGATGAAATTTTGTTGCCCATGGCGATACTAGTGGCGACGAAAAAGACTTTTTAATCCAACTTCCAAGATAAAACCGCTAGTGGTTTACACGTGGCGCCCATCCAAGGGGTCGACTTTTTTATAGTCGACCTAGCGCGGAAATTCCCTATGGAGACGGTTATTCAACAAAAGTACTCTATAAACTATTGAAAGCCGAACTACTCAAGGTCAAATATTAAGAGGAACAGAACAGCATCAACTGAAAATGTGACACAACATTAGCCCCTGCAATAATGCATCTAACAGTCAACATTTAACCCAAAGAATATACTAGTATTTCATTAATAAAGCAATCGGACAGACAGCACCATTCTCTCACTTTATTACTCAGCTTCACAGAATTTTAATTATCATAAATCAAGCAGCAACATCTACATAGCAAACAGAAACTTCAGAGATTAAAGCAGAGCGCATACGCCACTCGCTGTTAAAATGAAAGATGCATTCATTCAACTTTGTTGCCATCATATAGTACAAAACAAATTCAACACCAGAAAACAACCACGGAAACAACAAATGCTTTTTTGTAACTGTCTGTTGTATCACTTTCTGACACCAGTTTCAATTGTGATTTCTCACATCCATCTATCTAAAATAAACTAGAAACCAGCCCATCCAGCAGGCTGGGATTCAAACTTACTCTCTTTGCTCTTTGATTCACCAAAGCGCTGAGAATTATTTAATTCACCGATAGGTACATTAATTTTAGAGCTAGCAGCAGCAGCACCCACCTTGAAACTATCAGTTTCAAACCCCCAAGAATTGGGACCTGAAGTTTGTTCACCAACCTGCTTGTTCTGCTGACCATTTCTTGTTCTAACAGATTTCGAACTATTGTATGTTGCCGTGGCCTGTGGCTTAGGATCCTCTGCAAAGGCCTGCCACTGCTTAGAATCTGGGCTAGGAGAACTCCGATCAAATAAACCCTGTTGAAGTTCCCAGACAGTTCCTTCAACCTTCTCATTCTGATCAAATGACAAACATAAAAGAGTAAGACAGATTAAAGCAAGACATGAAGATTCACTAAGTAGGACAAAACAATACCGGTAGATTGGTAGATGATTGGCTTCCGGGAGAAGCTAAGCCTCTCGAGGAATTCCCACCGTGTGATGATGTTTTTGTAGCTAGAGCGTGCTTAAGGTCTTGTATCTCTTGTCGCTGTGACTTGCAGATTGCTGAGAGTTTTTCATATTTGGAAATCACCTCTGTCTTCTCGGCACTGACATTTGCTAGCTGCTCCTTCAGCTTTTCAACCTCAGCCTTTAACATGTCTTCCTTCTCTGGTTTCTGAGGGCTAACTTTGAATTCAGCCACAAAAGCATTATAGGCATCATCATGGAAGGAAGGTGTAACTTCTTCTTTGGGTGATTTTAATCTTTCAGAATTATGGTTTAAGCTATCCGGAAACAGATTTAGGTCCTTAGCCAGGTAATCACTCGGCCTACTAACTGATTTTCCCTGCACATTCTTCTGAAGAGAATGGAAATTTTGCTCTTTTTGTGGAGTTACATGAGGAGCAGTATGCCCATCAAGACGGACCTTCTCCTTTCCAGATGATTTACGGTCAGTTGAGTCTTCATCGTACTTTGGCCTTGTCTTTTCCTCTATGCCTCCTGAATCTTTTGCATGCAGAGTGGTCCAGAAAGAACCCAAGGGCCCATCATTTTCACCGGTTTTCAAATTGGTTGAGATTGATGACACATTTTGCGGTGCTTCAGATGAGGGCGGAGGAGGAGGAGGACTCCTACGAGGCATTGGGCTAGACTTGTTTACAGGCTTTGATGTGCCTGAAGATGTAAAGTAATCAAAACAAATCCTTAAAGGCAAGGAACTGAGAAAGCACTAGCAAAAATAAAACAAATTTTAGGATTTCAACATTATGTGCGAGGGTTAAAAAACAAATTATGAAAATTTAGATTTATGTACCTCTGGTACAAGTATTTTGATCAGAATCACTTAAAGCAACTGACAGTTTGACAGATTGTACAATCAGAAGTCCTTTTTTTTTAATTCCTAAATATTCTAATTTAGATGCCCTCACCTGTAAGGGCATCAGTACTGTGCTGTAACATTTCCGGAGGTCCATCAGGTAATGACTTCTGCAGTCCATCTGGTAAAAGATTATTAACACGAAACCACACCTGCAAAAATAGCAGCGAGATCAAGGAATCAGTAATAATACATGCAACTGCAGCCCCTCATGATTGCCACAGGCACAAAAATCTACAACTAACCTAGGTTCATGGGGATGAATGGCCAATCAAGCAAAATGCTTGCCTGCGTGATATCTGGTCTGTCGTCCGGAGAAGATTGAAGCATGTCTCTGATAAGGTCTGTCAGCAATGTATTGTACTTGGGTAGATCTGGGATGCGATAGTTGCCATTCAGAATTTGAAGCTTTGATTCACCATCAAATGCTAACTTCAAGTAACAAATGCGGAAAAGGAGACATCCAAGTGCCTGCAGAAAGAAAGCTCCATACTAAGTAAGTACTTACCGAGTTAATACAACATATATTTCTGACTGATTGTCATTGCTAGGGTTCCAATCCACATAATTTAGGAATCCATCAACTTACCCATATATCAACCTTCTCGTTTATAAGTTCTCTCCGAAACAGATCCCACATCTTGAGCCATTCAATGAGGGAGAAGAATCAATAGTTATACCAAAAAGGAGTGCAACAAGATATTGATACAAAGTCATCAATCTACCTCAGGGGCTCTATATGCAGGTGTTGTATGTTTCCTTATATTGTCTTCCTCAATTCCCATTTCTTCAGGTTTCTCAAAGCGTTTATGGTTGGTAGAAGTGCTACCGAAGTCACACAACTTCCATAGGCCATCAGGTCCCAGCAAAAGATTCTCCGCCTTCAAATCTCTATATGATGCAACTCAGAATGATTAGCAATCAAAAAGAGAAAAAGTCCCCACAAACATTTTATGTGCAAATCAACCAAACCAAAAGACTAAAAGAGTGAAGCACCATGACAAAATTTAATAATAAGATTCTCTCTTAACCAGAGAATGAATGATAATACATGATATGGGCATATCATTTCGTAATAAGCATTTCTGGTAGCCAACGCCGAATTAATGTTTATAATTACTTTATCTTGTGCTCTGTAGCTTAATGGGCCTGCAGGCACCAATGCACAAAACAAAAACGTGCCAGCAGAAATAAACAGAAGGAGAAGATGTGACTATTTGGGAGAAAGTGTAAAAAAGCAGCTTCCTGATAGAGCAAATGATCCTTCTGCATACAGAAAAGTGACAGCATAACAGCAATTACCGGTGAGCAACAGGATGTGTCTGGCAGTGCATTGCAAAGACAGCATTGCATACATCCCTAAAAATTGTTAGGCTCTGTTTCTCCTCAAAGTACCCTGCTCCTCTGCTCTCCAGCACATTAACCAGGGACTTCTCACAATATTCCATGAGAAGAAGAGCTTCTTTAGTGCGACCCATGTCAAAAATAGCATGGGCGTGAAGAGTAACGACATTGGGGTGGCCTTTGAGTGTTTTCATAACTGAAATCTCCTTAGTCACCAACTCCTGTGACTCTTCATCATTACATATGATGTGCTTTAATGCGTACTGCTTGAAGCCATTTACTGCATCTCGAGCTAAGTAAACACAGGAGAATCCACCCTCTGCTATTGCATTCCGAACCTGAACTTTGTAATTGCCAATGTCAATAACACGCCCCTCAAGCCCAGTTTGCTCTTTGTGCGCGAAAGGTTTGAATCTCCACATGGCTTGTTGTGATTCTTTACAAGTATTAATGACTGAAAAGGTGATATCATTAATTAAAGTTAAAGCATGCAATTTTATTCAATGGGCACCAAAGCAAAGCATAAATGTTTGAACAGACAAAAAGGGCAAACTGCAATCACAACATCAGCAGACATTAAATAATCAATTGCTGTCCAGGCAATTGTGTAAAAGGACAATAAGAGTTCAAATAAAATCTTAGAAAAATCAGAACTTCTAATGTCAATCAGATATATAAGCAAAGTGGTAATTCTAGATTCTGTTTGAAACTAAGGATCAGCGACATGTGATTTCTTTGTTTGTTCTAGAATTATCTAAGGGAATTGGTTCCAGGTTCTTATAACTTAGCTCAAGGCACCTCTAGAAACAAAACCATTTGGAGAACAGAATCAAGCATAATTCAGAAGGTTAAAAAAAATAGGCATCAGTTTCAAATGCTACACCCGACAGGAACCAATTTTACTGTGGCAGGAAAAGGTCAGATAGGAAAGTTCATGAAAGTTGAGACACCACAATAAGTGGACAGGAAACATATCAGGAACATTTTAAAACATAATCCAAATTTTACTATAAAGTCTCTTCCGCTGTGATCAAACTAATACTTTCCAGCAACAGATAGGGATCTCAATCACTAAAGACTAAACAATGCAAAACATTCACTAAACCAATGGTTCACATGAATGTTATGCTTTCATAAGTGAGCGCTCAAGAATTATCAGGATTACATTCAAAACAATAGCAGCATAGCCAATGATAGCAACACTTCCTCAACCTGACAGTATAGCAGAGAAATTATATACATGTGTCAATCTTGAGGGATCCAAGCCCAACACAGGCTATATGTAGAACACACTCTAGGTCTTTGTGGTCTAATTTGGCTTCCACTAATTGATTTGTTAAATGACTAGCTTCTCTAGTAACTTAAGCATTCAAATCATCCCATGTGAAAGTCAGAACCACACCAAGCAGGATTTCGATGAGTTAAATTTCACCCAGTCTGCCTCTTAAAGATAAATAGAGTTCAACTTGCAGACTTGAGAAAAACAATATCATATCAACTGAGAGGTATTGCCACCTAGATTAAGAATATGATGACCTTTTTTGATACCATGATCCACTTACTAGGCCACCGCCAATGCTAGGATTTCCTAAAACTGACTTCAAAAGCAAAATACTAAATACTAATCAAACCAGCATATACAACGTAACATAATGGTAAGAATTTGCCAAAACCATCTGCTAAAAATTTCCTGACCAACACGGCAAACCAACACGTTATGCATAAACTCACAATTATATTTACTTTCTTATATTCGCAGATTTAATGATATTACCCAATAAAGAAAGCGTTGTTTATGGATCTACACCGATAAATCTATACCAAACCGAGTAGATTCTATAGCCAAAACTAAATCATCAATTCCAAAATACGGCAAACAGCTTTCAATCCGATAATTCTCAATCTAGTGAAGTTATAAGAACAATTATGAACGACGCGGGAATGGCGATATGGAGCGAGACTTCAGCTATAGAGCTGCTGATAACTGAAGTACCATATAAAAAAGAAGTAAGAGAATGAAACCACAAGATCTAGAACGGAAATCAACTGATCAGGAATACATACATATCGAAATACTGATGTACCTTAAGCCGAAATAATTCGATCTGAAATTCAGTCCGGTTGATCGGATGCGATCTGGGGAATGTGAGAGAGGTGTAATGGAATGGCTTTTGGGATTTGAGAATTCAATCAATGAATTGAGAGATACTATTCGGTAGTGTGAAGAAAGTAACAAAAATGAAAATGGGGCATATAATTTTTGTATGTATATATATAATAACGTGGGGAGTGGGTGGGGGGTATCGGCAAAATAAGGAGGCGAGTAATGTTTTTGGGTGTTACTATTTGCTTTCGGCCGCTCCCTTCCCCTTTAAGCACAAATTCTTTTATGCGCTTTTGTAATTAAATATAGATATATATAAACATACTGTGATCGACTGCGCGGACATTTTCGATTTAAATTACCTGATTAAAGTATATATTTTTTTTTCAAAAATCTATAATATTACTTTTTAGGTATTGTGTCTAAATAACACTACTTAAAAAAAAGAATAATCCCCATTTTTCTTTTCTTAATTAATGGGATAATCTCTTTCCTTGAGTAGAATGAGTTACCCTTTTTTTAATTTTTACAATTCGATAATAAATTTTGGTGAGGACAACCCTCGTCATGCGCAAATTACACGTGAGAAACAATTTGCTACTAAACATATATGAGGCAATATATTTAATTTATAAGATTTTAGTGAGATTAGAATATGATTATGAACTTGAGATCTTTGATCATAATTATTCATTTTCCTTACACACGTATATACTTTTTATTTTTTAATAATAGATGATCCATACAATATTTCTGTTATTTATAGATTCATGATATGTAGTGGGATTAGATTACAATATGTTACGAATCTCTAAATGATATTTCATTGGAGAGTTGTACTCAATTAATTACGATATTTTGTTTCAGATTAAGAGGAAAGGTGGCTGCTTATGAATTATTTGACGTTACAAATATATAGATGTCGTGTCACTGGATATGAGGATTCATAGATTCATTTGTGACTACTTTTTTTTGAACAATTCATTGGTGACTACTTATTAATGCATTTTTAAGAAACATAGGAGTAGTAATTAATAGAATTTTTTAATTTTTTAGGATTACTTAGTAGAAGTTAATTGCAGTTGTAATAATAATAGTGAATACGACATAAAAAATTATAAGCAATTTAATTAGGGAAATAATGGTGGAATTATTGTCCATAAAATCATACACTCTCCTCCCTTCCACAAATATTGTAAGGAGCTTTTTTATGGTACGGTTTTTAATAAAGAGGCAAATATTAATATAGCATTGAGTACAAATTTTTATCAAATGTTGTCAAAAGTGATAAAAATACCCTTAGTGGATGTTATGTATGGTTATTCCCTCATTTATTATTTTTCACATTCTCTCTCTTCCCTCTCATTTCTCTCTTCCCGCTCGTCTCTCTCTTCCTCTTCCTCTTCTCTGCCTCTCTCCGCCTCCCTCCGCCTCGACCATTCTGCCGCCGCGTACCAGAAAAACATCCTCAACCATTCTGCCATCCATCCTTCCACTGTAACGATGCCGCCACGAACAAAAAAGACGAAAAACCACTGGCACGACATACAACGTCTCTCTCTTCTTCTCTCTTCTCTTCTCCTCCGTTCTTCGTTCATCCCCACTCATTTCCGCCGCCATCTGCAATATCCGAAAACCACCACACCAACTATTGTCGCCGGAAATTTATAGATCTCGCCGGAAATTCATAGATCTAAAATTGGGGTAATAATTTTATTTGAATTTTTTTTCAATTTAGCCTTATTTTTACTCATTTATAGGTTTTTCGTTGAGTTTCTAATAATTTCTAGTGTATTTAGATTGAATTTAGAGCAATTTCGATGTATTTTGGTAGATTTCTGGTTTCTTTTTGTTGTAGTAGAGCTATTGTTGCTGTAAAAACTCGTAGGTACGCAGTATGTATCTGCGTATCAAGTACGCAGTACGTATTTGTAAATGCGTACTGCGTACCTGATAAACTTGTTACGTTTTTGTAAATACGTACCGAGTTATAAAGTAAAAATACGTACACACGGTACGCATTTTAATGCGTACCGAATGTACCATTAATATTTTTGTTTACTATTACGTAATTGCAAATACCATGTGAACACTTTCAGGTACGCAGTACGCATTTAGAAAGATGTACCTAGTTTGTTGTGTACAATGAATTTGTTCTTCGATTATGGTACGAGTTGCTTGATTTGGCAAATTTCGAACTATTGGTACATGTACGTTTTGTGCAATACGTACTGGTACACACACATCTTTGATTTCTGACATTTTAGTTTGTAATTGGAGATGGTTCATTATTGGTTTAATTTTCACATTTGGTTGATGTGAATGTACGCATTTGTATGACTTTTTTGTGAATCTGACATTTGTTTATGCGATTATATGATTAAAGTTGGTACAATTTTATAAATGTGTACCTAATTCCAAAACATATAAGTGGGAACGAGGTACACATTTGTAAATGCGTACAAAGTTACCAATCATATTACTGGTACATTTGGTACGCATTTATAAATACGTGCAAAGTTCACAAGTATATTGCTGGTAAACTTGGTACGTTTTTGTAAATACGTACCGAGGTATCAAGTAAAATACAGGTACACGCAGTACGTATTTTTTAAATGTGTACCGAGTGTACCAATGATGAGCATGGTTTTTCCACATTTTTTAAGGTTCATTTGATATTATTTGTTGGTGGAAATCATGTTGGAAATAAGCTTTTGGTTTAACTTGGCTTGTTTTATGAGATTTTACAGTTGTTTGCAAGTTTTAACCAAAATGCAGGAAATTAAGATCGAATTGGAGCAAAAGGATCTTATAATATGAAAGAGGAGTTCGATACGAAGCCATAGGAAAAAAATGGAGATCAATTCGGAGTCCGGACGAAGAAGAACGAGGCGAAACAAAAACGTCGCGCGCGCAGCAGTTACACGCGCCTCACCACACGGCTGCGTATACCGAAGCATACACCTGTTGAGGCAGCATTTTTCGAGCACCTAATTGCTCCATCTCGCGCGCCCACGTCCCGACCCTCCTTAGCCGCGTTTTTTGCACGTCTTGGTCAAAATTTAACATCCTACCCTCAACTTACATCATTTATTTCACTCTAGTTATTTGCCTATATATATGGGATCCTCCCCCATTTGTAATCATCTTTCATTCCTCATTTCAATTTCAATTCACAATTTCCCTCTTCTAGGGTTTATGCTTTTAGATTTCAATTGAAGACTTGTTGTGGATGTTTTTAAAGATTTAATTGAAAATCTACCTTTGGTTCTATATAGTATCATTTAATTATGGTTTTAATTTCCTTTTCCTTAGCTATTTCTTTTTCTATGTCTAGCTAAATTCTATAGTTGATTTTAAGGATTTATGGAAACTCAATGATGTGATGATTTTAATTCTCTAATTCTAATTACCTTCTCATTCTTGATTGTGGTTTTGGCTCTTAATTTTGCGTGAGAATTATTAATCATCTTTCTTGCATGTTAAGTGTTTATGAAAATTCTTAATAGGTTTTTATGAGCATAGACATCAAATTTGCACAACATGTATGGTTTTGAAACTTAGTAAGTGTTAAATTCATGTGTGGGAGGAGCCTTAAACTTTATGTACTTTTGGGAGTTGATCTCTCGTCTTAATTCTTAGCCGAGATAATCGAGAGATTGATCTACTTTTACTAGCTATCGAGAGAGGTTTAGTAAATATTTTTGTGATTGCTCTTCAAGATTGAGATTAAATATGGTTATGTGAGTTAGAAGGTTAAAATTCATCATCATCTCGAGTCAAAGCATCTCCCTAGAATCAACGCTTGTTTATCATCGTTCTATTTGATTGTTTATTGCTTTATTTCTCTTGCTTGTCCTTTAATTGTTAATCTCTTGTTATTAGTGATTGAAAACCAAATTAAAGCTTGAATAGTAAGAACGCGTTTAAACTTTGTTTTCACCTTATTTTCGATCAATAGTCCTTGTGAATACGATACTCGATTACTACTACTACAATTGCCCGTTTGAGTTGCGGTTTAATTGCTAAGTAATTTAGTGATCAACCAGTAATATTTTTATTTACTATTATGTGATTGCATATACGTGCATATTTTACAAGTACACTTGATACGCATTTGCAAATACGTACCGATTGTACCGGTAATATATTTGTCAAATTAGTAAGTAATTGCAAATACGTACCTATTTTATTTGTATTCTGCATTTCAAACCTAGTGTACTTAAAATTGTTGAGCTGACTTCTAATTTATTTTTGTTTATGTAGGAGGTTGCAGCTCGATGTCAATAAATCAATGTTATGGCAGAAAGCATCTATTTTTATAGCATGGATGTAACGAACACTTGTAATAGCATTGACAACAACATTAGAAATTAGTGAATTTTTAGTTCTTATTTATAAATATTTTTTTTAAATTTATGATTTGTAAACAATTTGCTACAATATTAGTATTATTAGTACGCATATTTTTTCTTCATATTAGTATTATTAATACGCATATTTTGTTTTCATACGGTGTTTTGAACTAGTAAGCAATACCAATATGCATATTCGTACTCGTTAATAGCAGGATTTTGAATTGGTACGCAGTATGAATGTGCATATTCGCACTGCGTACCATGCAAAAATTTTCAAGTACGCAGTACTTATTTAAAAACTCGTTACACAAGGTACTAAATTGTATATGTGTATCATTAAACTTGGTACGATTTTTTAAATGTGTACCTGATTCTGAAGCATATTAGTTGGAACGAGGTACACATTTGCAAATACGTACCAACGTTACTAGTGTATTGCTGGTAAAAATAGTACGTTTTTTAAAATACGTACCAAGTGTACCAGTAAAATGATTGTTTGCTAGTAAGTATTTTCAAATGCGTACCTATATTACAATTACATTGTGTACGCATTAGCAAATACGTACCGTGTGTACCAGTAACATGATTATTTGCTAGTACGTATTTGCAAATGCGTACCTACTCTACAAGTACATTGGGTACGCATTGGCAAATACGTACCGTGTGTACCAGTAACATGATTGTTTGCTAGTACGTATTTGCAAATGCGTACCTACTTTACAAGTACACTCGGTACGCATTGACAAATATGTACTAACAAACAATCATGTTACTGGTACACTCGGTACGTATTTGCAAATACGTACCGAGTGTAACGTATTTGCAAATGCATACCTACTTCTAATTTGTTTTTGTTTATGTAGGAGGTTGCTGCTCGATGTCAAAACTTGTCGATACGAAATGAGCATATTCATACTAGTAGCTGATATATCTTACAAGAACTCAAGAAATTAATGTAGTGGCAGGAAGCATCTATTTTTATAGTATGGATGAAAAGAACACTTGTAATAGCATTGACAACAACATTAGATATTAGTGAATTTCTAGTTCTTATTTGTAAATAATTTGCTTTAATTTCTGATTTGTAATCAATTTGCTACAATATTAGTATTATTAGTACGCATTTTTGTCTTCATACGATGTTTTGAACTAGTAAGCGATACGAATATGCATATTCGTACTCGCTAATAGCGGAATTTTGAATTGGTACGCAGTACGAATTTGTATATTCGTACTCGATGTTGAACTGATATGCAATACGGGTTAAATGTAATATTACACGAACAATAGAAGGACAGAGAAACAAGCTAAAACTTAATCTTCATTCTCATAGTTTCACCAGCAGGTGATTGAACTAAACTATTTACATCAAACGTACATATTTTTATCGTTCGTCAATTGAATTTCTAGCTTACTGCGTATCAAGTAACCACACTCAAGTACACAGTACGCATTTATATGTATTTACAAATATGTATTGTGTACCAAGTAAACATATATATACTCTTTCCTACCACCCTCATAAATGTTCTCTTTCCAGTATTTTTCATGCGCAACCATTAAAGAAGATGGCCTCACCTGCATCATAATATATAGATGAAATTTGGTACGCATTAATAAATACGTACTGCGTATGAAGTAAACTTGGTACGTTATGGTAAATACGTAGTGAGTACTAAGTAAACTTGGTACATATTTGTAAATACGTAGTAAGTACCAACAAAACAAGTTAAAGTACGCAGTACGTATTTATCAATACGTACTGCGTACCATGTGAACTTGGTACGCATTGGTAAAAACGTACTGCATACCAAGTAAACGTTACATCCATCCAGTACGCAATTACGAAAACGTACCAACTCAAAACAAATCAGAAATCGAAATCGACAACCCATACTTCATTCTACCGGAAAATTACCTCCATAGCTTTGTTGCCACAACCAAACATCGCGTGAAAATTACAATCGAACACAAGTAACACTTTTTAGACGGATATCCAAGAATAAATCGCAGCAAATTGCTGCAAATCCAACAAAATTGCAGAAAAAAGAACGAAGCAAATCCAACAAAATTGCTGCAAAAATCAAATAGAAACTGAAAATCAGAGAGAGATGAGATATGGTCACACGATTTCGAGCTGACAGATGAATTTGAGTTGGAGTCTTCGAGCTTTACGCGATTTCTGTGAGATTTTTCGTGCTGAGGGAGAGGCAAAGCTGAGGAAGAGAGAAAGAGAGAGAAAAAACGTGAGGGAGAGAGAAAGAGAGAAATACGTGAGGTGAGGGAAGAAGAGAGAGAAAAAAGAGAGAATAAAATAAAAGTCAAAAAGTAGGAGAGAGAGTATTGTTAGATGGAATAAAAAAATAAAAATAAGGGTATAAATATCCAAAAAGTAAACTTAAGACAAAAATTGATAAAATTTGAACAAGTAACCTTTTTTTATATTAAGAAATTGCTAATTACATCTCACTATATTTCCTCTTTAATAAAAGTGTGGTAGATGTTAAGTGTGTGGAGAAAGAGACTCATCATTGTGAGTGAATAAATGGATAAAACTTAAGATAGTGAGTGAAATTATGTCATAAATAAAAAAATGAAACTAGCTAGCTATAATTTTCGTGAACGGATAGAAAAGGAAAATTAACTATAAACTTCATAGACAGTGTGAGTAATAAAGAAAAGTTGTGACCTAACCACTTTTCCAAGATAAGTTGAGTGCTGATAGATTAGATAGATATGTAGCACATGTTACACTCGGTTTTTCTTAGCAAATAAGTAACATAACATCAATTAAGAGTAATTTCTTTTCTCGAGTTTTTGAGTGATTCCTTTGACCTAATTTACTCACTTTCTTTCTACATTTGCTCCATAACTTGCTTGGATAAATTCAATCATATATTTACTCTATATTTAGAACATTCAAATTTGGATTGCAAATATTCGAAAATAATTTGGTAAAAATACATTTACATAGTTAAAACTTTTTTCATAGAACTTTTTTATGTTCTAGTAAATCGTTTAAACGTTTATAAGCCACATCAAAATATATATTGTGTGAATAAGCCACTCAAAATATATTATTATAAATTAATAACAATCTTTATAGACTGTGAATAACTGAAAGATGTGTTAATCATGTGTATTAGAACCTCAATATTTATTTATTATTTTAAGGGCAAGACAAGACATGCAGCTGTTGTACAAAAGTTGTTTGATTCAGTATATTAAATTTTATATATATATATATATATATATAGATAGATGATTTAGTATAAAAACATTTCATGTTGTGAGAACCTAAAAACATGTTTAAATTAATATGTAATCATATTTAAATTTATAAATTATAATACTTAATAAGATTCATAATTTATATAATATATATATATATATATATATATATATATATATATATATTATATACTAGTTCGATACACACCGCGATGCGGGGAATCACTTTTTAACAAATGAAACCGACAAAAGTATATATCAAAAATAAAATTGTGATAAAAAAAACAACATTTAAAATGTAATAGGTGGGAATTATCCCAACTTTTATTTATTTTATCGTTTCTAAATTTATTTACTTTAATTAGAAAGGAGCACACTTCTATCTCTCTCTCCATCTATTCTATTTAGCAAGTATTTATGCAATATTATATATATATATATATGGAGTGATTCCCTTGCAAATGGCTCTTAAAGTGAGAAATAGGAATTAATCTCCAACATTGATCTTATCTATATAAAGGGTTAAGATTTAGTTTGGTCAAAGCGGGTCAAACCCGGGTCAACCCGTTGACTTTTTTTCGAATTTTTTTTTTTAAACTGTCACACAAGATGCACAACTTCACATATTCAGATGCACCAATTCACATATTCGGATGCACAACTAAGTGTATTGAGATGCACAAGATTTTAAGTTTTTTTTTTATGTGAAAATCTTGTGCATCTTGGGTGACAGTTTAAAAAAAAAATTCGAAAAAAAAAACTGAAAATCTTGTGCATCTAAATGCACTTAGTGATGCATCTAGTTATATAGAGTGGTGCATCCGAATATGTGAAGTTGTGCATCTTGGGTGACAGTTTATAAAAAAACAAAAAAAATCGAAAAAAAAAGTCAACGGGTTGAACCGCTTTGACTTGGTCAAATCTTGACCCTTCATCACCAATAGATCTATAGTGAAGATTTATTCTCATTTCTTAGGATAATATTCATTCTCATATGATCTTTCTCATATATATATATAGAGAGAGAGAGAGTAAAGTTGCGATAGAAACTAATTATAGTGTAAAACTTAAAAAAATTTATAGACCATTGATTAATACCAAATAAACGGTTACTATGGTGACATGTGTAAATATTACATAAGCAGTTTTTTATTTATTAATTATTTTGAATGAGAGGGGAGGTTAATTAAGTAAATCGTGTTATAATACTCCCTCCGTCCATTTTGAGATGCCCTATTTGGGGTTGGGCACGACATTTAAGGAATGTTGAAAAAGTGTAAAAGGTGGAGGAAAAAAGACAATAAAGGTAGTGGGATTGTGGGCTATTAAGTTCTTAATTTGTTGATTAGCAAAAGTAGGAGAGAGAAAGTGAGTGTTGGTTTTATTCCTTAACCTATTTTGTGATTCCTGTTTGTTTTTTTTTTCATATTGCTTGAATTTTTTTTTCTGTTTTTCCCACGTCTGTTTTTAATTTTTTGGAACCTGTTTTTTTTTTTTTTTGCAACCTGTTTTTTTTTTGTAACTCACATGCGTATGAGATAACAAGAACAAACTCAAAATCTGCAAATTAAAAGCAATTGCACAGTAGAAATGAAATGAGAGGGAAAAGTTCAAGTTTGGAGCCAAAACTAAAATTTCATTGAATAAAGAATTCTAAAAGTACATTGATCAAACAAGTGATTTGATCCAAAAACATGGAGGGAAATTTGAATAGCTAAAATCCAAAGGAACACTCTCCTATAAATAGAAGAGGAGAACAGACAGAATTCAATACATCTTCACCAACCAACACTACAAAAACTACAAATACAGAAAATTTGCAGACATGGTAGAAAAAAGGAAAACAAGGGAGTTCAAGCCAGAGCAGCTGAATGCCATTGCGCAGTGGCTGCTCCAACACAGCAGGGAATGCAAACTGGAACATGGAGCCAAAAAACAGGCTGCAGAGAAGTTCAGCTGCAATCTGAAGACCGTATGGTCCATCTGGTCCAGGGCCAAAGCTCAACTTCAGCAGGGGGTTTCTATTAGTCTCCAAAGCAAGAAAATAGGGTTAGTGAAGAAGAAAATCAAGCCATTTGATGCAGAAAAAATAAAAAACCTGTCAGTACTTCACAGAACATCATTCAGGAGTATGGCAGAACATTTAGATGTTAGTAAGAGCCAGTGTCATGTCTGGTACAAAGACAAAGAGCTGCAGGCTCACACCAATGCAGTAAAGCCCTTTCTGACTCCAGAAAACAAGTTATGCAGATTGAATTGGAGCATGAGTCAGCTAGGAAACATCATTGAGGGTGGGAAGATCAAGTTTCAGAGAATGCACAATGTAGTTCACATAGATGAGAAATGGTTTTATCTCACCAAAGCAAAGGACAAATACTACCTTGCCAAGGGTGAGAAAATACCACATAGGCAGCTTCAATCTAAGTCTCACATCTTAAAGATCATGTTCAGTTGTGCCATAGCTAGGCCAATCATAGATAAAGAGGGAACTGTCATCTTTGATGGGAAACTGGGAATATTTCCATTTATCACAGAGGAACCTGCTCAAAGGAACAGCAAGAACAGAATCAAAGGCACAATGGAGCTCAAACCAATGCAGTCAGTTACAAGAGAAGTAGCCAAACAACAACTACTCACTGAGGTAACCAATGCAATCATGTTATGGACAATGGCATCAGCAGGGGCATATGCATCATTTGCCCAATCAGGAATCAAGTGTAGTATCTGCATTCAATTCATACACATACACAGGAAGCAAGCATGACATCAGCAGGGGCATATGCATCATTTCCCCAATCAGGATTCAAGTGTAGTATCTGCATTCTTATCATACACATACACAGGAAGCAAGCATGGCATCAGCAGGGGCATATGCATCATTGCCCAATCAGGAATCAAGTGTAGTAGCTGCATTCTTATCACACACATACACATGAAGTAAGATAATGCCAAACCACACACATAATCTGAATCAGGTGAAGTATCTGCATTCTTATCATAGCATACTTCTCACACAGGATTTGTTTTGCAGATGGTACCAACAATTAAAAGCAACTGGCCAGAAACTCTAGGAAAAGAAATATGGATACAACAAGAGAATGCCAAACCACACATTAAGGACAGTGATCCAGACTTTCAAGCTATTGCACACACAGATGAATTCCACATCCATCTGATAAACCAACCAGCAAACAGTCCAGACACCAACATAAATGACTTGGGGTTTTTTAGGAGCATCCAGTCACTGAAGGATAAGAAAGGTGCAGCAAATGCAGGAGAGTTGCTAAGGAATGTGGAGGAAGCATATGAAGAATACCCTCCTTGGAAGATTAACAAGATTTTCCTACAACTGCAACTGTGTTATGCAGAGATCATGAAAGTGAAGGGGGGTAATGACTACCCTATGCCTCATATGGGAAAAGACAGCATGATCAAAGATGGAGTCTTACCAGATTCCATTGAAATTGATGTACAGCTTGTGAGAGAGAGTTTGGAGTACTTAAAGTTACATGGCATGGGGGAAGACAACTTCTACAACTTAGATGAATTAACAGAGGCATTGGATGGTGTAGGGCTGGAGAACTGAAGTCATGGAAGCTCATAGTGGTAGAACTCAGCAGGCTAGTTTACAGGAACAAACAAAGTGCATGTTTTTGTTTTTTGTCTTGTTTGGAATGTAAACTAAACCAATGCAATCATGTAATGGTAAATGTATTTTTGGTTTGGCTTATGCATCAACACAGGTAAAGGGAATCAAAATCATCATCACAAGCATCATCACAGGTCATAGAAGAGGAGCAGTTTGATATTCAATCGGTAGCATCACTGTGCATTGAGCCTCCTAAACTAGGTCATTGCTGACCTAGTGGTTGCATCAATACACAGAAACACATTAAGGCAATGTATGAATGCAGAAAATAGAATGTATTTTCAACCACCACAAACTACAAATACAGAAAAATTGCATATAAGGGCATCACCAGCCATCACCATTTCATCAAATGCAGTATCAAATGCATATAAGGGCATCACCAGCCATCACCAACCCGAAAGTTTAAGAAAGAAATCACCTCACTGTCCGAATCCGATCCGGACTCAGCATGATCCTTGCCATCACGGCAGTATCGCTGGTATGGATCCAAACCATCCTCAGAGTCGGGCTCAGCCAAATGCTTGCCATCCTCGCCATCCAGCGCAACGGAGGGCTCCTCCGCCTCAACGGGAAGCACAGGTTCCGGCACCGGGGCAACGGCACGCTCCTCCGCCACCTCGGGGAACATAGAGTCCGGCACCACCTCAGACCGATGCATCTCAGGATCTTCGGTGAATGGAGAGGGCTCCCAGTCTGGTGGAATCCACAGATCCTCCTCGAACTCCGGCGAATCAGTGGGGGGAGATGGTACCCACGAGGGGGAGGGAAGGGGTGGCATCGACGAACTGGAGGGAGGGGTCGATCTCCACCCTCCCCCAGCCTTGCCGTCCTTCATCGACGCTAGGGTTCAGAGGGGTACAGTGTATTCAGACAAAGGCCGTGGCGGCGGGGAGAGGGAGTGAGAGTAGATCTAGGGTTGCAGAGAAATAGAACGGCGGGGAAGGGAGCGCCGTCGCGGCGGAGAGGGAGAGGGTGAGAGTAGATCTAGGGTTCCAGAGAAATAGAACGGCGGGGTGGGGAGCGTCGTCGCGGCGGAGAGGGAGAGGGTGAGAGTAGATCTAGGGTTCCAGAGAAATAGAACGGCGGGGTGGGGAGCGCCGTCGCGGCGGAGAGGGAGAGGGTGAGAGTAGATCTAGGGTTGCAGAGAAATAGAACGGCGGGGTGGGGAGCGCCGTCGCGGAACAGAGGGAGAGGGTGAGAGTAGATCTAGGATTCCAGAGAAATAGAACGGCAGGGTGGGGAGCGCCGTCGCGGCGGAGAGGGAGAGGGTGAGAGTAGATCTAGGGTTCCAGAGAAATAGAACGGCGGGGAAGGGAGAGGGTGAGAGAGAGGGAGGGTTGCAGTCGATAGGGGGAGAAGGAGAGAGGGAAGCTTCGAGATGAATGAGAAAGAGGGAGAGTTGCAGAGAATAGGGAGAGTGAGAGAGAGGGATGGAAATTTCGAGAGAAATGAGAGAGAGAGAAGGTCTGTTCCAGAGAGTGAGAGGATAGAGAGTGTGAGGGTGGTTGGGGTGGGTTAATTAGGGTGGGTAATTAGATGGGGTAATTAAATGGGGTAATTTGTTAAGTGTGGGAAGGGATAGTAATAATGCAAAAGTAATGAGAGTATATGGGTCAATTTGTTCAAATGGTTCAAAGTGGACACTTTTTAGAGGTCAAATGGAGCATTTCAAAATGGACGGAGGGAGTATAAAAGAAGTGCCAGAATATACGGTTGGCGAGATTTGTGGGATATGGAAGTGTTATCCCAAACTTAGAACTTGCAGAATAATTAATTAGTGAATTTTATCATGTATCATGCTTGCAAAAGAAAATTGGAAGATTATCTAAACGCTTTAATTCTTCATATTCAAATTTACAATCTTCAAACAATTTTCGTTAATGCATAAATTTATTCACTATAATGCATATTTAATATTATATACTACATTATTGCTTATACAATAATGCATTTGAAGGTCTCAAAAAATGCATAATTTATAATTTGGAAAACTTATTCTTGTAAAACTCGATATGGTATTATTTATAGTAATTAATTAAAAATATATTGTACTTAATATTTATTGGATTACGCATATGTACCACAGACGTAATGCATTTTTATTGTATCATGCATATTTGTAATATATGTTATGCTTGTTGATATTCATACTTATGAATTATGCATTTACAATAAATATAATTATGCATTACTGAACATAATTTTGATTAGGCATATATTTCAAACATGATTGTGCAAAATTCAAAAAGTTAAATTTTTACAGAGTTGATAAATATATGCATAGAAATCATTAGTACAAATAATTAATTACGTTGATATTATTTTTGATATTGTCATTATATGTTCATAATTTTTTCTTTTGAGCATGATGATGTAGAGATGTGAAGCTACCATCAGAATGGATATGATGGAACAAAATGAAATATTAAAATATTGTAAAAGAGAAAAACGTGATAGAGGGGGAGAGGAGAGATTGAAAAATTAGGAAATAGAAAGTAATTATTCTACCGGTATTTAAGGATGCAACGGTTACAAAACTAAAGACATAGACAAAATCACCCTTTTTAACTTTCAATAATATGAAATAATAATATAAAATTTGATTAATCCACAGCTGTTGATCAACTAATATCTACAGTACAAATTTTTTTTTATATTTTATAGGGAAATTAGTTTCTATTTGAACTCTCTCATATATATATATCAGAGAGATCATGTGAGAATAGTTTTTATCCTAAAAAATATTTCTATCATAGATTTATAGGTGATGGAGGGTCAAGATTTAGCCTAGTCAAAGAGGGTCAAACCCGGGTCAATCATTTGACTTTATTTGTTACGGTTAACTCATATGCACCACTATATACAATGAGATGCACCACTAAGTGCATTGAGATGCACCAAATTTTCATTTTTATATATATTTTTTTTATTCTTTGGTCAAGATTCGAGCGAGGGAGGCCGAAAGCCTCGAAGTGAGCCGAAAAATCCAAATTGTTGCCCGACGATTATCCTTATATTAGTAATCGGAGCGAAGACGGAGCTGGGAAAAAATCTGTAAAAAAAACTGAAAAAAAAAATCGGACATGCACCACAATGTGTAACCAGATGCAACATACAGTGTAACTAGATGCACCGTGTTTTACGGAAAAAAATCTAAAAAAAACGAAAATTCGGTACATCTCAATGCACTTAGTGGTTCATCTCATTATATAGTGTGGTGCATATGAATACATGATGTGGTGCATATGGGTGACCAGAAAAAAAAATAAAAATAAAAAAGTCAACGGATTGATCTGGATTGACCTGGGTTTGACCAGCTTTGACTAGGCCAAATCTTGACCATCCATGTAGATGTAATCAATGGTGGATCGACTTGGCTTAGGCTAACTTTGTATATGTGTACGGTAGTACTTGTGTATCTTTCTTTAAGTTGATTAACGGGTTTATTTATAAAAAATAAACCCATGCTAGATCTAGATAAGTAGTATCATTGTGTATTAGATCAAGTAGATCAGGATAACACGACAATGTATTAGATCAGGAGCATATCGAAATAGCATGTTTATAGATACAACCTTATATGAAATTCTCTAGTGATGAATACTTGGCTTAGCATCGCCCCAGACGTAAATACATATCGTATCGAACTAGGTAAACAATTCTCGTGTTTCTTTTCGTGCTTTCTCGTGATTGTGTGTATGGTTATTATTTCTTGACACACTCTTCCATTGGCAATCCTTAGCCATTTAACCCAAAAAAAAAAGGTAAATGCTAAGAAGAAAAAATGAAACATTAATTGGAGAAGATGAATCATGATAGAATATGAGAAATTAATTAACGCTGTAGTGGGCAAAATCCGTCTATCTAGTCTAAACCCAATAAGCATCTCTAATCGGTCCAATTAGCTAGACGGAATCAACCGTCTAGTCCGATAAGCCATATATTGATATTGAATAGCTAGGCGAATTTGACCGTCTAGTCGGACTAATCAGATAAACACCTTTACTCGACCCAATTAGCTAGGCGGTATCATTCGTCTAGTCCAATAAATCATAAATTGACATTGAACGACTAAGCGGAATCTATTTACTCGGCCCAAGTCCGACAAGCCTCATAAGGCTCAATTGACTAGGCGGATCCAAAAGTCTAGTCCGATAGCCTACTTGGCCCAATAACTATTCACATTCTAGCCCGATAAGCTACTCGATAATCTAGCCCGACTCCGCGCTCAAGCTCAAGAGTGTCAACGGCTAGTCGAACGACCTAGTCAAACGGATATATCTCATCCGTAACAGACGGATCATATCGGCCGTCAACAACCCGTGTGTTTCGCAACCGACTAAGAAGGAATAAAGACAAAAACCGTAAATCCTAATCGGCTACTAGCCGCCCATATATAACAAATGTCTAGGTCATTAGACGGGGGAGGAATGGAAAAACATTGAACCATCTACTACTCATTCTCCTTCTCAACTCCGCTTACGTTCAGCTACGTCGGCTTACTTCCGACTACATTTACTTACATATCAACAGCGGCCTATTCGGCTACTCCGCTTTCATCGACTACCACTTTCTTGTACTCTTCATTCACCTACACTTATAATACATCTTTCATCAATCATCTGGTCTCCATCTAACTACGCCGGCTTACATCCGGCTACGTTTACTTATACATCAACATCAGCCTAGCCGGCCACGACCGTCTTCATCAGCCTAGGTTGATCCGACTTACACTCATTCACACTAACCATCCGCCTACTTCCATCTAGCTTCGCGTTTGCCCCATTTGACATCCGACCACCCCTCCGACTACGACGTTTTCCCGGCTATGCCTTGTCCAACCGTAGTTGCTATCTGGCTACGGCCTTAATTCGTCTACGTTGGCTTACTTCTGGCTACGCCTACTTATTTCCAACTACGTTTGTTTATATATCGACAACGGCCATCCGGCTATCGGACTACCATTCTCTGAAACTCTTTGTTCGCCTACATCCGCTTACATTTGACATCCGACTACGACCACTCCGGCTGCATTTGATATCCGGCTAGGAACTCTATCTGACAACATTCATCATCCATTTACAACGGCCTAGTCCGTCCAAAACGTCCTAGCCGTCTTGCCTTCATCACTATCGTTCTCTATTAACGATATACGTATTTTTATTCGTTTACTTATTGTAATTAGCATCCATTTATTTCCGGTCGATTACATATATCATCTACTTACTTGAGCGTCGGAGGTCCTTCGGCCAACACCCCTACGGGTGCTCTCCGAAGGGCTCTAACGTGTTCTGTTGATTTCAGGTTGCTAGTGCCCGATTCATCTGGACGTGCTTGACGTCATCATCAATTATAGATCTAGCCTCTACAATTTGGCGCCCACCGTGGGGCCCTAACAATCAAGAGAATCAGCGCACTTCCCGTATATCTCTCCGACCTACAATCATGTCTAACGGACGTGATGGATCTGAAACACCCGATGCTCCCGACGTGACTGCTCGAGCTGAACTGGTTGCCCAGATTGCAGCCCTCACTAAGTAGATCAATCAAGAGCGAGAACGATGCAAGAAGTTGGAAAACGAGAATGCCAACTTGTATGACCGTTTTAAGGCTTTGGAGTCCATTTCATACACCAATCTCTTCAATTCTCTCTCAAATCTCCTCAATACCTTCATCTTCTTGTTTATTTCGATCATTTAAAAAAATCATGTCGGATGACGATGATTATTAAAACGCTAAAATGGAAGAATTCCGACAATTTACGACCCAAATTCCTTACATGTTCGGCAATCTCATGGCGAAGGCCGTCGACGCAATCGCCGAGGAAGAGGAGAAGGAGGAGGCGACGGTCGCCGCTGCTGCCCAAAGTTTAAAAAGAAAAATGATGGTGGTCCATCGTGACCGCCTTGATGCCGAGAGCCATCTTAATGCGGATTACTTCTCTAAGTTTCCAACGTGGGGCGAAGACGTGTTCCAGCGCCGATTTCGTATGAGCAAAAAACTATTTCATATATTCTTCAAGGCGGTTGAGGCTCGGGAACCTTATTTTCAGCAGCGCGTGGATACAACTGGAAAACTGGGTTCACATCACTCCAGAAATGTACGATGGCGTTGCGGCAACTCGTAAATAGCGGATGCGCTGATCAATACGACGAGTATCTACGGATGGGAAACAGTACTGATCGGCAATCGCTTGATTATTTTTGTCGAGCGATCATATTTGTATTCGGCGTCGAGTATTTGCAGCCACCAAACACGACTGACCGCAACTGGCTTTTGCAAATGCACGAATTGAAGCACGGCTTCCCCGGTATGCTTGGTAGCATCGACTGCGTGCATTGGCAGTGGAGAAATTGCCCGAATGGATGGAGAGGAGCGTACACGAATCAGAAGAAGGGGCACCCGACGGTCGTGCTTGAAGCTGTTGCTTCTTAAGATTTATGGATTTGGCACGCATTATTCGGAGTGGCCGGCTCAAACAACGATATCAATGTGCTCAACCAGTCTGACGTGTTTCAAGATCTTCTGCATTGAAAGAGCCTGGCGGTGACTTTTTTTGCAAATGGCACTCAGCACAAACGGGGCTACTATCTAGCTGACGGCATTTATCCATGCATGTTGGCCGACCTTTGTGAAGATAGAGTATTCTTTGTAAAAATAAAGTATTTAATAAATGGATTCCGAGCGACCGCTGGGTCTCACCCAGCGCCGGAGTGTTTGATATTGATCACATCAGTGTTCGCTGGGTGACAACCAGCGCTGAGGTAAATGAATCCATCGAAACCTGGTAGGGAAAGGTCGGATTTCATCCTTTGTATTTTTTTTGTCGAAATCCATTAGAATGCATGAGAATTTAAAATCCATAGAATGTTGAATGCCACATAATTTTATAAGACTTTAAAAATTCGGAATTGAATACCTCTAGATTTTAAAAGACTTTTTAAAGTTTGAATTGAATACACCCAAATTTTCAAAATCCACTAAAATTCTACAGAGTCTTGATTTAATACACCCCTTAATATAATAGATATAGATAGATTTCGTTTGTGATAAATAGTCATTTTCACTATTATTCTTGCAATATACACTACTTGAAGTGCATTTTGAATTTTTTTTTCTTTTCTATTAACGTGTTTTTGTAATTTGAGAATCTTAAAATAGTATTGATGTTGGTATCCTGAACTTAATAAGATGGTGATTGGTTTAAAAAATGCATTAATTAGATATTTCTAAAATTTAAATTGAGAAAAAAAAAAGGTAAAAGTATTTTCGTAAAAGATGAATGGAGCAAATAAGTTGGCTTTTGAGGTCTTGAGGAGAAAAATCCACAAATCTTGAGGAGTAAAAGTAAAATTTTATTAGTTGAGGTCTTGAGGAGGAAAATGGCTTATTCAGTTTTTTTTTCATCAATTCTTTCAAATGCCCCCGTTGGACTTATCTGTAAATATATTGTATTGGGCTATAGCCCAAGACTCGTTATATCTAGGTAAGGGCCCAATTGCTACTGGACAAATTTAGACTTAACAAACAAGTTGGGTTCATGAAGTTTTCTTTAGTTAAAGCATATTCTGAATGTTTGGGATTATAAATTTGTCTTATTTGTGTAGGTCCAATTAAGTCCGTGTATATTCTCTCTCATAATTGGGTGGACGGGGGATAGTGAATTGAACATGTAATAGTAACGATTCCGTGGTAAAAATTAGGGCCGGTAATCGGTTCAGCTATGAAATAACCGCACCAATAACCGATTAAGGATAAATATTGTTATCATATAATAAATTAATTAACTATTTCGGTTAACCACTAACCAATTTTGTTAATCGGTATGGTTATCGGTTAACCCAAATAACCAAAAAATATTACAAAAATTGGACAATATTTCTACACAATGTTAATTGCTCATGTTCGTTCTAAAACCATAAAATCATAAATAGTAATATGACACATGTGACGGTTGGAGGCAGAGCACTGATGTCTTGTGTTGTCGCAGTCGATAGAAAAGATTAGCGTTTTAAATTATTTAGGGCTTCAATTTGTAATTATAATTTATAATATATATTTATATATTATATTTAATTAATTAATTAATTAATTGGGTTATTTGGTTATTATGGTTTGGTTTTGGTTATAACCAATAACCGATTGACTTAAAAAAATTGAACCGATAACCGCACCAATAATCAATAAAATCGGTTTTTGGTTACCAATAACCAATCAGTTATTGCGTATTTTGGTTAAAAACTGACTAACTGAAACCATTTAGACAACCCTAGTAAAAATTAGTAAAGGTTTTGATTTATTTTAAAATTCAATTAATTTTAATTGAGTAGATGAGTTATTAGTCAGTTAGTAGTTAGAGCTTACTGTTTGAGCGTAAGAATTTTATCTTTACATGTTCAAACGGAAGAAGTCAGTCATACTAAGAAGACAATTCGAGATCAAGATGGCCAGTCAGACCAGAACTCGACTGACTCCGGGACTGAACCATGCAATTCATGCATGTCGAAGTCAGACGTCCCAAAATCAAGAAAAGAAGATTTTTGGAAGACGGAGGAAGAAGAAGAGTTCGAATTCAAAATTCAAATCTACTCAAAAGTACAAGACTACCTGGAATTTTCCTAAAATGGACCTACCGCAGAGACATGCATAAAGTAAGACTCGCAGTTATCATTTCTAGAAAGTTTGAGGAGTAGGTGGAGTGTCATGCTTTTTGGCAGAGGCCAAATGACTCTTTCCAATGGCTAATCGACCTCCCTCTCTATAAAAAGAGGCATTCACCATTGCGAGAAAAATACATAAACCTCACACGAATAAGCAATTCAAAGCATTCAAGCAAGTACCACTCGCCAAAGCAAGAACAAGTTTCTGTCGAAGAACAAGTTGCAGTAGAGTGTCCATACCTCTTCCTATTCTTCCTTCTAGCCTCTTAGAATCCATTTTCTTTATTGAATCTAGAATCTTAGTTTCTTGCATACATTCTAAGCAGATTCTCTCTTGCAGATTGAGTCTCTAAGCCTTAGGAAGAAGCCTCCACTTTTCTAAATGTTGAAGGCTTCATTAGTTGGAAAAACAACCAACCCCACCCTCTAGATTTTTCTTTGATCCCGTAATCTAAGATAGACTTTACTCTTACCCGCAAAAGAGTTGTAAGGTTTTGTTCGAACTCGTAATTGAACTGGTTAGGTTGTTTGGTGCCCGCAAACCAAACTCAACGTTTGATAAGCACGCGAAAGCTTATCTAGTGGATTACTTCCCCGAAAAGAAAGTCATGGACGTAGGAGTTTATCTCTGAACCACGTAAAAATATTGTGCCTTTACTTTCCACTATTTACTCTCAGTTTACTAACCTACTGACCCTGCATAAAACAAACTCTCTAAAAACCACAATAAGCGTTTGGGAACTTGACCTTCCCAGTAAAAGATTTCATTTTAAGTAACGAGTTAAAATTTCCACCAACTTCCGCATTGCAAAACTCTTTAAAATTTCAGTCAGGATTACACAGTTGACCATCAGTCAAAGAAGTCAACTGTGCACCTAACTGTGTGACAGCTCCGACTGACCTTCTCAATTGTTGAACATTCGAACTGTGTCAGTTTACTCGTTCAAAAAAAAAATTAACCAAAAATCGTTAGTGGTGTATCCCTTGCCATACACCAATACACAAAAGACTACTCGAAAGTCGAAACGAAGCTATTCCAAGTTCCAATGTCATTTTTATATTGAACTATTATAATTTTGTATTGGGCATTCCCATATTAGCCCATTATTAATTAAAAATTACTGGAAATATTTGTAGTAGAATGTCATAAGTTCGAATTTCATTAGCGCCCTATAAATGAGGCATATATTTTCCTAATGTGACTTGTCTCTTCTGTGTGGTTTGTGTCTGTGAAAATTTATCATTTATCTAGTACACATCTCAATTAGCATATAAGTTACAATCGTCATAAAAATATGATTTGCAGATTTATTAAGCATGTACCTCATATTTTTAGTTGTGGATTACTATCGCTATGAAAATAAAATAAAATAATAATCACAAATATTTGTATCTAAACCCAAACAAGCATCCACAATCTAGCCATTAGTGTCCCAACACATAAAACGAAAATAAGAAAATTGTAAAGGAAAATCATAGATCCAAACCCCACGATAGAGAATTATTTTCCTTTCATATCAAAGCCAGCCACAAAAGAAATTATACATACATTGGTAGGTCCAAAAGAGAAGAAATTAATTGGTTAATAACCCCACAAAAGTATTGCTTGACAAACAATATATGGTCCATGATGATAGAGGCACACCTTTTTACACAGTCGAGAGACATATATGTATCCTCAAAAATTAATAAATGCAAGTCCTTGGGATTAATGGGAGTTGAACGAATCGGATGGGATGGGATTAAAAGTGTGGGATTTTAATGCACATGGCAATTGGCAAGGAGACAATCTCCACATGCAAAATAACATGGGTTTTTCTTTTATTTGCTTCCTAAAATCAAAACATTACTTATTTTAGTTTCTCATATTTCACTCATCCTATCTAAAGTGGATTCAACTTATCCTACTCATTTCCACTCAACCCAACACTTAGACTCCACACATGCAAATTAATTTTCAAGAAATTTGTTAATGCATTATTTTTTAGTTGGAATACTATGCATGTGATTTTTGAGGGGTTTGATGAATGCATGTTGAGTATTTGCTTTGGTGCCGAGGAATGTTTATTTCTCATTGCGAGTATTTCATAAATGGGTCATTGATACTTTTCTGAAATTTGTAATTGAGTGATCGAACCTTCTTCGTATGATTGCATTGAGTTCTTCAATTTACGTCATGTTTGATATGATTAAGTCCGTCGAAATTCATTTGTTAATTTCTAGTGGATTCTTAAATTTTGTATTGTACGTTGTATTTTATTATTAGCTTATCAAATTCTTAAACTAAATTGCTAATTCCGGCCCACGCTCTTTAAGTTTTGTCATTCATCAATTATTGTTCATAGTAAACATGCCAATAAATGTATACATGTTTCAATCACACTGCAACTCATTCTTCCATGTCAAATTATATTCATACTATTATATTATTTTTAATAATCACTTACGTATATGTCCTTGGTAGTTATGAAAATGAACATCCACTATTAGATTATTATTTGTCATGAATTTCATGAATTTCATGAATATTAATGGTTCATATGAAATTTTATGACTTGTGATCTACATCCAACAAACAGCAAAATGCAACTGAATTTGGATATGTTTCCCGTTTGTCAATATATCTTTGGAGGAGAAAAGAGATTACATTAAAAATAGCTAGAACCAGTCCTCCCCCGCAAGAACAAACAAGGTTAAAACTTGTAAGCAAAGTAGCAATGTTAAGTATGTAATATATAAGAGGTATTTAAATTATGACATTAGAACTATTAGATAATTACTTGAATAGAAACTAGAACTACAATTTTTATCTATAAATATATATATATATATATATATATATAACTGACTAGTCTGATGATATCAAGATTCAAGAAGACTATGAAGCATTTCAGGATAAAGGGCAACTTAAGATTAGTCAGAATTCACATGGAAATTTATTGCCAATAGTTTTTCTTCACCTATATCAGAGGCCAAAATTCAATGGACCTACGTCCAATCACATACATTATTTATAATTATCGTCTTATTTCTGGGGATATTGTTTTCTTTGTGTCTCACATAATTTTTATTTTTCCAAATTTTATACATATATATGTAGATCATACCATCGTTTAGGCTGCATTATAGTTAGATTATTAGTTTTAACTCTTAAAGGGGTGATGGCTTAATGTTGCTTATATATAACTTATAAGATATGCAAAATAAACTATGATATTTGTTTTTTTTTTTTTTTAATATGAGACGGTGTTGAATCATTTTCTAGCAATTTTTCCATAAGACTAGCCACAATGGATGTCTCGAGACACCCAATCCATGGAGACAGCCCAGTGCAACAACCACCATCTCGAGACCGTCTCGTAACATCTAGACAGTCTCGTTCCAGTTTTTTTTTTTTAATTATTAATACTTATATATATTATAATAGGTAAAATGATGTCAAAAAATTGAGACTGGCCAAGTGGTTAAGGAATCTCTCTTCTCTGAGAAGGGGAGGGGTTCGAATTCCCTTTGGAACAAATGTCTTATTTCTTTTTTCTTCATCGTTTTTGCTCCTTTTCTTTAATTCTTTTTTTTTCTTTTTTTTCCATTTTTTTTCCTCTTTTTTATTTTTTATTTTTTCAGATTGTTTCTTCTTGATTAATCTTTGCATTCTTTTCTTTTTTTCTTCTTTGATTTTTCTTCTTCTTCATTTTTTTTTCTTTTCTTTTTATTTTTACTTTTTAGTTTTCATTTTTAATATGTTTTTGAATAAAAACGTAATAGTTTTTCATTTTTCGGATTAATACAATTTTTTATTTATATTTTAGTTAATGAAAATTTTTCTTTGATTTTTCTTCTTCTCCTGTTTTTTTTTTCTTTTCTTTTTTTTTCATTTTTTAGTTTGTCAATTTTAATATGTTTCTAAATAAAAAATAATAATAGTTTTTCATTTGCGGATAATTACAATTTTTTATTTTTATTTTAATTAATGAAAATTTTGAATTTTTGATTAAAATTAATGTTAAATTAATATTCAGAAACTAATTAAATGAAGACAGCATAGAGACAGTCCTACTACGGACGATTGTCTCTATCTCTATCACACCCCATGAAGATACTACCACTCTGAATAGTCTAAGTACTAGACCGACCAATTTGCCATCCATTGGATTTAATGAACTTCAATTATATAAATAATATAATTATATGCTTCATGTCTCTCGTTATTCTGATGTACATAACTTAAGATGATATTGTTTCGCATATAGTATTTAATTTCGATCAGAATTGTCAGATTCCCCATGGTATTTACATACAGTCTCTTGCAATATTTTTCATTTCTTCACAAAATATTTATTCTTTTATCAATTATATATTAGATAGATTAGATGATAAAGTTCAAATCATAAGAATATTAAATTATATAATGTTATGTAATTAATAAGTATGTATATTAATGTAAAATCGCGTGTTCAATATAGTATTCTAAATTTTTTTTGTTTCTTTTTCTTTTTTGCGGAAATATATTATAAATCGCCTGTTCAATATAAATGTAATTTATTTTATAGACTACGGTTATAAATGTATAAATGGTATTGGGAAGAATATGCTAATCAAATTGTGATAACATAACTGTTAGATTCGAGCATTAACCCAATCAAGTTGGCAGGTTTATGTAGAAGCTATTCTGATTAAAGTGTTACAAATTGTGCTGATACAGAAGGGTGTTTTTGTTCTTCAGTCTGAGCTAGACTATTGTGGAACATGTAGGAATAGATTCAGAATATTCTTTCCATATTTATGCGGATTTTGCGGAGATCTTTTCCTTATCCTTTCCCGACGCGGAAAATATTATATCTGGCGAATATATTGTATTGTTCCACAAGGCATATCTCCAAAGAAAATTTCTACCTATAAGGAAACTAGGGCAAATCGGTGAAGATAAGATTTAAGGTTTCTCAAGACCTATATATATCTAAACCTACATCATTTGGAGTCTGTCGTTGCAATAACTATATTTCGTTATTCTTCATAGCTAGTATACTTGAGTGAGTGGGTATTTTTCATATTTTAGTTGAGAGTGTATTTTCATATAAAAATACTTGGGAGAGAGGTGAGCATCGGGTTGTGACTCGAGCATAGATTGTTTGAGTACGTCTTTAAAAATTATTAGTTCACGCTAGATTGGGAAGGGTGTGAGTTAGGAGGTTTCATACGATTGACGAACTTTATGAGTAAGAACCTGTAACTGCAACTTACAACAGTGGATTTATTCTCTCTTGGGCAAGATGACCCCCCACACGTAGGTTGTGTTGGAATTAATGGATTTATCCATTATAATTTGGTAGTTGAATATTTAATTCGTCGAGAATTAAATGGTTGAATGGTTACAAATTGTTCTACGTGTTGAGTAGATCGTAGTGTATTCATGTTCTCAAATTCATTTAATGTAAGTGAGAAATGATATGCTAAAATCGTGTGTTGATGGACTTCTCTAATTCTTTTTCAAACCGTAGTCCAAATTGTAGACGGTTTGATTCAGAATTCTAGAAGGCACACCCAACGTTTCTGTTGCGAACTGTAGCCCAAACCACAAGCGGTTTGGTCCAGCACACAAGAGACCTTACCCAACGTTTTTGTTCCGAACTATAGCCCACCAGCACACAAGAAACCTTTTGTCTGCGAGTTTTTGCAGTTTCTAGTCTTTGAAACTGTCAAAAATAGAGTGTAATATTGTAATTTTTCAAATTTTGATCATGATCAAGGTGTAACATCCCAAATTGAATATGAGGTTAATGGCTATTCATGTCATAACATTTGTAACAACCATATTGGTTATTTATTACACTTAATTGTGTGTTGATTGCCCCATGGTGAGTCTAGCCTTTAAATAGAAGCATTTCAGCATTGCATTGTACACAAGAGCAAAAACAATCTCTGCATTCTCTCAAAGCATAACATATCATCTTCAAGTTCAGTCTTCGTTCCAGTCCAGTTCGCCGGAGCTCGGTTTACTTTGTGGTGCTACTACAGTCGAGACTTAAGATCGTTTTAATCTTTGGGGACGAGTCGTCTTTCCGTGAGCACTAGCGGGGCGTATTCTCATCTTGCGGGCAGAAGAAGCTCTAGCTTCAGACGATCTCTGATTTTTCTTAAAAAATTGTTACTTCAGTTTGATTGTAATCTCAATTTCTGTTGTTGTTTATTTCATCAATAAAGTTCCGAATTTTCATTCATATACACGTACGAGTACTCGGTTCCTAACAATCGCAAAACGAGAATATCTGAAAGTTACTTGTTCATGTGTTCCTCAAACTGAAGTTGAATCCTACATCTCTGCTGGAAAATGTCGACCAATCCGAGCACCGGTTCTGCCACCACTCCTTCCACCCAATCGGGCACCATTGGCTTTTCGAGCTCCACTATGGTTCATGTCCAGCCCGCTTCTCGGCTCATGCCAATCGCCGAGAAACCTCCTGTTTTCTCGGGCACTGATTTCAAAAGATGGTTACAAAAGATGATGTCTACATGACCACAATGGGGCTTGCGAGCTTCCTGCGTGAAGACAGGCCTCCTGTCCCTGCTGAGGACGAGGAGGATATTCAAGTTCGTATTAACTACGATACTTGGGTGTATTCCGACTATCTGTGTCGGAATATGTTGTTGAACGGGCTTGATGATGGCTTATTCAATGTGTTCAACATCAAGGAGACTGCCAAAGAAATTTGGGATGCTTTTGAGTTGAAGTATTGTGTTAACCCCGCTAGCACGAAGAAGTTCGTTGTGACGAAGTTCACCGAATTCAAATGGAAGATACTCGCCCAATGATGCCCCAAGTGCAAGAGTTCCAAACTCTTGTACATGATGTTCATTCCGAGGGAATGCCTCTGCCTGAGGTGCATACTGTGGCGCTCTTGGGTTACAAGTTACCGCTAAGTTGGAAGGAATTCAAGGGATACCTTAAGTACAAGTGAAAGAAAATGACCCTTGAAACTTTGGTTGCTAAGCTCTAAACTGAAGCTCAAGTCTGTGATCAAGACTTGAGGGCCAAGGCTCCAATGGAGGCTAAAGCTAATCTAGCTGAAGGTAGGGGCGGACCTTCTAAGAAGCATCCACGTCTTGCCAAAGGCAAGAGAAAAGAAATGACACCTCTGACGAAGTTTGCCGGAACGTGCTACAACTGTGATAAGCCCGACCATATGGCAAAGAACTGCCGTCAGCCGAAGAGGAACAAGGGAAAGGGCAATGTCAACCATGTCGAGAAGGATTTCGACACCTAGGATAAAGACGACATTGTTGCCATGATCACCGAGGTAAATCATGTCTCGGATCCTGACCTTGTTACTTGGTTTCTTGACACAGGTGCGACTGTACACATCTGTGTGAACCAGAATTTGTTTTACACATACAGGGAGGTTCAAGACCGTTTTATCACCGAGGCAAGTGATCGTACCTTTCCGGTTCTTGGAGTTGAAATTGTTGTACTCCAACTTACCTCCGGCGTGGAGATAACACTGAAGGATGTGCTGCATGCTCCGGCAATCCGCAAGAACTTGGTGTTTGGTGTTAAATTAGTTAGGACTAAATTTGATATAGATATTTGTAGTGATTTTATAATCATACGCAAGTTTGACAAGACTCTCGTGCAAGGTCATATTGCCGAGGACATGTTCAAACTTAGTGTTCGTGCTTGTAAGCCTCCAAAGGCAGTTGGTAATATTAAAGCTACTATTTCTGCTTACTTGCTTGAGTGTTCTGATTTATGGCATTGTAGACTTGGTCACGTAAATCTAAATACTATAAAAAGATTAGCTAACATGGACTTGTTAAAGATTGATTTATCTAAAACACAAGACAAGTGTGAAGTCTGTGTTGAAACTAAAATGGCTAAGTTACCGTTTAAATCAGTTGAACGAAGCACTAAACCTCTAGAACTAATTCACATCGATGTATGTGATTTGAAGTTTGTGCAAACTAGAGGTGGTAAAAGGTATTTTATTACTTTTATTGACGATTGCACAAGATATTGTTACCTTTACTTGTTAAGAAGTAAAGATGAGGCTATTGAAGCTTTTAGAAACTTCAAGAATGAAGCTGAAAATCAACTTGGTTGCCAAATCAAGATGGTTCGAAGTGATAGAGGTGGAGAGTTATGTTGCTTCGTTTGTTGAACTATGCAACGAAAGTGGTGTAATCCATCAAATGACTGCTCCTTATTCACCATAATCAAATGATGTTGTTGAATGTAAGTGATAAGCATGGTTTTTCCATAGTGTTTATGGTTCATTTGATACTATTTGTTGTTGGAAATTATGTTAGAAATAAGCATTTGGTTTAACTTTGTTTGTTTTATGAGATTTTACGCTTGTATTGCTAGTTTTAACCAAAATGCAGGAAAATTAAGATCGAATTGTAGCAAAAGAATCTTAGAATATGAAATAGAAGTTTGATACGAAGCTATAGGAAAAAACGGAGATCAATTCGGAGTCCGGACGAGAAAGAACGAAGCGAAACAAAAATGTCGCGCGCGCAGCAGTAACCGCGCCTCACCACAACTCCACGTGTACCGGAGCATATAGCTGCTGAGGCAGCATTTTTCGAGCACCTAATTGCTCCATCTCGCGCGCCCGCGTTCTGACCCTCCTTAACCGCATTTTTTGCACGTCTTGGGCCAAAATTGACTATCCTACCCTCAACTTATATCATTTATTTCACTCTAGTTATTTGCCTATATATATAGGATCCTCCCCCATTTGTAATCAACTTTCATTTCTCATTTCAATTTCAATTCCCAACTTCTCTCTTTTAGGGTTTATGCTCTTAGATTTCAATTGAAGACTTGTTGTGGATATTTTTGAAGATTTAATTGAAGATCTACATTTGGGTTACTTAGTATCAATGTTTATGGTTTCATTTCTCTTTTCTTTTGTTATTTCTTCTTTTATGTCTTGCTAAATCTTTAGTTGATTCTAGGAATTTGTGAGGCTCAAATGATGGTGGAATTTCCTTATTGAGGTTATTTTACCTTCCAATTTATAGTTTGTGCATCTTGGTATTTGTTTCCAATGTTAGAATAGGTGGCCTCTATTTTAGCATGCCAAGTGTTCGTAAAAATGCTTAGTCGGTTTTTATAATCATTGAATTCAAGTTTGCATGATATGAGTGGTTAAGGGTCCTAGAAGAAGTTAATCTATTCATAGAAGGTTATAAATCTCGGGTACTTTTGGGAGTCAATTCCTCGTTTCGAGTCTTAGTTGAGAGAGGCGAGTAGTTGATCATCTTGTGCTTTCTTTTCGAGAGAGAGAATGTGCATATGTGTGTGATTCCTTTGATTGAATTGGATTAAAAATGGTTAAGTAGATCAATAGCCTAATTCCCCATCATTTTGAGTCGAGCAAGGTTCCTAAAATCAACCTCCATTTATTATTGTCCTCTTTGATCATTTATTGCTTTGATTCATCTTTGATTTCTCTTATTTCTCAATTTCTTATTTCTATAAGTTTGAAAAACCCATAAATCATGACCCCTTTAGAGCTTGGATAGTAGGAACGTGTCTAAATCTTGTTGCATGATATTTTCGCTTTATAGTCCTCGTGGATACGATACTCGACTTACTATATTGCTACAATTGCTCCGATTGAGTTGCGGAATATTGCTAGTAAAAATAGTGATCAGTAAGAATCAAACTCTTAAAGAGATGATGAACGCCTTGTTGATTAGTTCGGGATTACCCAGAACATGTGGGTGAAGCTGTTTTAACAGCTAACTATATCTTGAACAAAATTCCTCTCAAAGGGAAGGACGTGACTCCCTATGAGCTTTGAAAAGGAAGGAAACCTTCGTATAAATACCTCAAAGTGTGGGGGTGTTTAGCTAAGGTTGAAGTGCTTTTACCAAAGCAAGTTAAAATTGGACCTAAAATGGTAGATTGTATCTTTATTGGTTATGCACTGAACATCAGTGTTTATCGGTTTGTAGTACACAAATAGAAGATACCCGATATTCATGTGGGTACAACGATCGAATCAATGAGTATTCTTTGAGAATATATATCCTAATAAGGATAAGATTGACCCTAACTCTAGCAAGAGAGTTGAGGATGAAACAACAAGTTCTAAACTTGTAGTTGAGCTTATGAGTTCAGAAACCATAGATGCAAATGAAGCATTGAGTTCTAATCAGGTGTTCTTTGGACCACCGAATAGAAAGCGACTTAGGTCTACATCTGTAAATGTAGAACCTAGACGCGGTACTAGAGTACGGAAAGTAAAGATTTATGGACCGGACTACGTCGTTTTATTGTTAAACGGTGAACCGGTATCCGTAAAAAAAGCCTTATCTGGTCCCGTGGTCCAGATGCGGCTTTGTGGAAAGAAGCAATAGACATCGAGATTGAATCTATTATGCTTAATCACACTTGGGTGTTAGTTGAACTACCACCAGGTTGTAAGTCTTTAGGATGCAAGTGGATCCTAAAGAAGAAGTACAAGTATGGCTGTACTATTGATAAATATAGGGCCCGACTTATAGTTCAAGGCTTTACACAAAAAGTTGGTTATGATTTCTTCGATACCTACTCGTCCGTGACAAGGCTTATTTCTATTAGGGTGTTTCTCGCTATTGCTGCTTTGCACAATCTCGAGATTCATCAAATGGATGTTAAGACTGCATTCTTATATGGGGAGCTAGATGATGAAATCCATATGAAACGTCCGGAAGGGTTTGTAGTACTTGGGAAAGAGCACATGGTATGCAAACTACAATGGTCTTTATATGGATTGAAATAAGCGCCTTTGCGGTGGCACTTGAAGTTTGACGAAGTGTGATGAGACCATATTTTATATGCTCATCATGTGCTTTTAGATGTAGATTGAATCAAGTTTTGTGTCTTTTAAGTCTGTATTAGTGTCTGGGAGGACATGTTTGGTAGTAGGCAGGGAAGGACATGAATTTGGGCATTTGGAGTGGATTTGTGCGTGAAAGTGAGCATTTCGATACGATGCAATGGTCAAGGAGCTTTATTGGCAGTTAGAGGTACCGAGGGCGGAAGTCCAAACACTTAGAAGCTGCTCTATACCAGTCAGCTTGATCAATTCAGACCATGCGCAGTCATTTCAAACAGATCAAGAAGGCAGAAGAGCTCTGGGCAAGGTGAAGAGGAAGCAGAGTACGAAGGTTCTAGACGTTGCAGCTGGTGACATATTCGGAAGAGTCCTACAAGGAAGTAATTCGTGCCTTGGAGGTGAAGGAAACGTGGAGATAACCTCTAGCCGGATTTGAAAGCAAAAGGATAATTAAGAGATCTTACCGATAAGGAAACAAATCGTTCCTAGTCCTAATCGGTTAAGGAAGGGAACCTGCCAGCTATCAATCGAAGGCCTTTATGTGGGTTTTTAGGGTTTTAAGCCCATGATCCTTGTACTCTATAAATATGTTCGTGCATGCAGCCTTAGATAACTTTTGAACCTCTTACATACGAGTTTTATATTTTCTTTACTGTATAATTTAGTTTTCTGTTGTTAAGTCCCAGTTTGGGCAGACTATCGTTTAGTATTAATTGAAGTATGTTTTCTTCTATCTCTTTTGTTATTGTTCTTTACTTTATGTCTAGCTAAACCTATAAATCTGGGTTTAGGTAGAGGATATGTGATTTAAGTGTTTAATAACTCGTGAGGTCTAATTGGGCAAGATAGCTATATATATGTGTGTTCCCGAGGCGTTAGGCAATGATTTCAAAGCAGTCTATTTGTGCCAAGAGTTCATTCGGCCGGTGGGCAATTGGAGGGCGGCAGATTTCCTAAAAGGGATGTAGCTTAGACCAACAGGGACCAGGAGAGGTTTGCCTCACGCTCCTTGAGGGCGGAAAATCTCAGGTTGAACTTGAGCGGAGCCGAACGAAGTACGCTGACGCTGGTGAAAAGTCGAAGTGGGATCCTCGTATCTCATAGGGCCGAAACGGGTTCGTCTAGTGCACAAAACTGCTTGTTCCAGTCTATGTCCCTTGAGGAATGCTCGGGGGTGAGTTGGGCAAGTTAAGAAGCCTGGGGTGGGAATGCCACGCATGATTCACAAGTAAGAACGATGATTCACAAGTAAGAATGAGCTGGGCAAGTCGTGGTTGTAGGCGTGACAACGTGACAGTAGGACTACGACGCGGTTTGCCTATAACAGTTGACACACATACGTAGCGAATATCTTTGCACCTATGATCGAGTTACACTTATTCACATTGAATCAAACCTAAATCCAGATTGCCTTTTATTACTGATTGTTTACTTGTTTTATTTTAGTCTTTACTTTATTTTGTTTTGCCCAAGACATTAGTAGGAATAGACCAAACCAACATTGTGACAGGATACTTTCAAGAGAATATTGAATCAATTCCTCGTGGAATCGACCCTTACTTACCGACTAGCTGATCCTAGGAAGTGGGCAAGGAAAAATACAAATTGTATTTTGCCACGGCTAAACGACGGTCGCGTCAAAGTTATGTTGTCAAATAGTTTCAAGATCAACGAGAGTGACAAGTGCGTTTACATTAAGAAAACGGGTGAAGATTACGTTATCGTTTGTCTTTATAAAGATGACATGTTGATTATGGGTAGTAACTCTCGTGTGATTGGTGAAACAAAGAGAATGCTAAGTATGAATTTTAGCATGAAAGATATGTGTTTGGCTGACGTTATTCTTGGAATTAAGATTCTAAGAACGCCCAACGGAATTGCTTTGACGCAATCTCACTATGTTGAGAAAGTGTTAAGGAGATTCAACGCTTTTGATAAACCCATTGCTAAGACTCCTTGGGAACCGAATGTTCATCTAAGTGAGCATAAGGGTGAACCTGTGGGTCAAGATGAATATGCTAAGATCATTGGGAGTTTGATGTATCTATCAAATTGTACCCGACCTAATAAATCATGCTCGGTTTACAGGTTGAGTAGCTACACTGCTAATCCAAATAAAGAACATTGGGGGGTCCTAGAGCACGTACTGGATTATTTGAAATATACTCATAACTTTGTGATTCATTATTTTTAAGAGAGCCTATTGTACTCGAAGGGTATAGTGATGCTAATTGGATATCTGACTCCAAAGACTCGTTTTCCACGAGTGGATACGTGTTCACTATTGGGGGTGGTGCTGTGTCTTGGAAGTCTAAGAAACAGACTTGTATTGCAAGGTCTACCATGAAATCTAAATTTATAGCTTTAGATAAAGCTGGTGAAGAAGCTGAATGGCTTAAGAATTTTCTCGAGGATATTCCATGTTGGACGAGGCCTGTGTCGTCTGTGTTAATACACTGTGATAGCCAATCTGCTACTGGACGGGCACCGAATATATTTTATAATGGTAAGAATTTAAGGATGATTATAGCGGAAATCCAACCTTGTAGATTGGAGGATTCCAAGAGCTTGGTTCAATGAGACAACGAAGTTATAAGAATCCGTGTGTTAAACACTCAAACATACCTATTCTCTGAGAACAGTGAGTGTTTGTTTACCTATATGTGGTGAGTTAAGTCTATGAATTTTAATGATTCTTGGATACCTCGGAGAGGTCAAGTATAATAGGATACTTGTGAATAAGAAACACCTATATAAGTGTGAAGTGATGGTCGCTTCAATTGATACACTTATGAATCCAAAGGGGTGTCCAAGGTCGAAAAGAACACAAGACGTAAGAATGGACGGAATTGAGATGATATTGTGTCAATATTATTGTCTCGGTATACACCATGGAGGACTAATTTAAGGTTTTCATGACCACTATGCTGCCGGTATACTCGATGATGTTGACTATAGATAGGTTCAAGACCATAAGCCACCTAGCCAAATGCAATATTGTCTCTTGAGGACTGAACTTTGCATTTGCATACATTTGCATATGGTTTTCTCACTCATGTGGGAAATTATTGGAATTAATGGATTTATCCATTATAATTTGGTAGTTGAATATTTAATTCCTTGAGAATTAAATGGTTGAATGGTTACAAATTGTTCTACGTGTTGAGTAGATCGTAGTGTATTCATGTTCTCAAATCCATTTAATGTGAGTGAGAAATGATATGCTAAAATCATGTGTTGATGGACTTCTCTATTTCTGTTTCAAACCGTAGTCCAAATTGTAGACAGTTTGATTCAGAATTCTAGAAGGCACACCCAACGTTTCTGTTCCGAATTGTAGCCCAAAACGCAAGCGGTTTGGTCCAGCACACAAGAGACCTTACCCAACGTTTCTGTTCCGAACTGTAGCCCAAACCGCAAGCGGTTTGGTCCAGCACACAAGAGACCTTTTGTCTACGAGTTTTTGCAGTTTCTAGTCTTTGAAACTGTCAAAAATAGAGTTTAATATTGTAACTTTTCAAATCTTGATCATGATCAAGGTGTAACTTCCCAAATTGAATATCAGGTTAATGACTATTCATGCCATAATATTTGTAACAACCATATTGGTTGTTTATTACACTTAATTGTGTGTTGATTGCCCCATGGTGAGATTAGCCTTTAAATAAAGGCATTTCAGCATTGCATTGTACACAAGAGCAAAAGCAATCTCTGCATTCTCTCAAAGCATAACATATCATCTTCAAATTCAGTCTTCGTTCCAGTCCAGTTCGTCGGAGCTCGATTTTGTTTGTGGTGCTACTACAGCCGAGACATTAAGATCGTTTTAACCTTTGGGGACGAGCCGTCTTTTCGTGAGCACTACCGGAGCGTATTCTCGTCTTGCGGGCAGATGCTCTAGTTTCGGACGATCTCTGGTTTTTCTTAAAAACTTGTTACTTCAGTTTGATTGTAATCTCAATTTCTGTTGTTGTTTATTTCATCAATAAAGTTCCGAATATTCATTGATATACACGTACGAGTACCCGGTTCCTAACAGATTGACCAACCGAACTAAGTTACTATTTCTATGTGTTTTTTACTTAATATAATTGTTATTTAATGTGCTAATTTCTGTGTTAAGTTATGCAGTGATAAATACAATTTATATGCATAAATTATCGGTTAAGTTATTTCAATAAGCGCATACAGATTGGTTGGGAATATTTTTTTTGTTTTTTGAGGAAATGGTTGGGAATATTTTGAAAGTAGAAAGAGTAGAGTAATTATCTACTGCAAGATGTGCAAGATTGTGGATATTTACATTACATATCCACATTCATAGTTATTTATTCTTCACAATTCCTGAATTTGTAGAAAATTGCAATTAACCCCTTATTGGAAACGTCGTCGCCATATAAAAAACAACAAAAGGAGTTGTTGTATACTATAGGAGCAAAATTAGTGGATGAAATGGAACCGCATGAACCGGTTTCGGGCCAGGCTGGGCTATGTATTATGAGATCGGGCTGGGATTTGGACCTTACCGATCCAATCAGGGCCAGAGAATTTTGCATAAAGATGTAACTCGGAACTAGCCTGGTCATGGAAATTTTTGGCTCGGTTTCATTTTCAAAGAATATCGGGCTTATATTAGGTCTGTCTAGTACGATGTTTTGCTGGCATTACTTATCAAATTTAGGGGTATTTGGTTTGATAGATGAGAAAAACAATGTTTAATAGGATAATGTAGAATTTAATTATTTAGATTATTAGTCTTATATTTGGATTGCTTGATTGTAGTGTAGGACAATTGAAGGACTATATGAGTGTGTGTGCATGTGGATGTACAGTGTGTGTGTGTGTTGTGTGTGTTTATGTGAGATTATTTTTGGAATTTTACATCATGGATTAGATGGCATGGGGATTAATAATTTGATGATAAATTATCACTCACTTGAGTGATTGGAACACAGGCCTAATAATTTATCACAATTTCATCATTCTAACCAAACATATAATTAGATGGAATAATTTATCAATCACTTATAATCAAGCATACCAAACGCCAACTTAAAATATTAAACCAAGATGATTGACGTAACGTAATCATATTATCTACACTTCTAATTAATTTTGTGATGCCCTATTTATCTAATCACTTTTTTTTTAGAAGATCAATTATGTAATCACTTAAAAATAAAAAGATCAACATTCTAATAGTATATACATAGAAATGAATTAAGGAGAATATATATACATAATTTACTTAAACTTATTATGGGCACAATCATAAACTGACTTATTGCAAATCGATTAAACATAGAGTAGTTTTTTTTTTTTTTTCAATTTTCACTATTTTGATGGTATTTTCTATATCTATATAGGTACATCAGAAGCCTGCCTAAATTAAGTTTGACTTAGTATTTGCTAATATTTTAGACGTGTAGACTTTGTAGGTTTTTGAATGTCCTCGTTTGCCCGATTATTTCGAGGTTCGACTCTCTAACTTGGTTCATCAATCAAACAGCAAGTTCGTAGATGCGTGATTAGAGTGTAGTTAGTTGTTTTTACGTTGCATAATATTAAACGTCCAATCTTTTTAGATCAATATTTACATTTTTTGATTTTATATATCCAGCTAGTATTTGTAATCTGAAGACTAAGTAAATGTGAAGATGACATGCCAATTTCTTACTGCATTTATTCTGATCGATGACTAATATATATACTCCACTATATAAAAATATGAGTATTGATATTTGGACAACAGTTGTCCGGACAACGGTAGCATATTCGTAATTAAATACTCTTTCATTTTTTCCAATAATTAATATAATTAGTGTTTTGTCTATAACACATATTTTCACTTAATTGTATGTTAATTTTTAATATTAATTAAAATGAATTAATATCATGCACAATTTTTTGAAAATTCGAAATATTAATTAAATTTAAAAATTAACATATAATTAGGTGGAAAAAGGTATTATAAACAAAACCCTAATTATATTAATTATTAAAAAGATTGAAAGATTATTTAATTACGAATATTACACCGTTGTCCGGACAACTGTTGTCCAAATATCTTTATTCTAAAAGTATAAACAAAGAAATCTTCACCTAACTTAATTAGTTTAATTAAAGCAAATTTGTTTATTTATCAAATATGGTTGTTCAACTTCCATATCAGTTTGATTTTAACCTTTCATCTGCCTCTTCTGTGTTGGTGTGTGTGTTTTGGCCCCTAATCCTAAGTAGGATTTAGAATCCTGCCCATCAATTTAATTTACTAGTGTTTTTTCTTAAAAAGAAATTAAGAGTAAGGATCGCCTGCGGATCCACTTACAAACACACACACACACATGTATGTATGTAGTATATGCACATTAATTTTTATTTATTTATAGCAAGATAACTAGGTACAAACTAAAAAATAAAATATACTAATTTAATTTTGTGTTTGTATATAATATATACTATTCATCTTCATATAATTCAACACAATTAGAACATAGACTCAATACTATCATCTTCTCATAGTCTCATTAGGGGTCGGGTAGAACGGATGAATTTTGCCATAATTATCTCTGAAATTGACTTTATCTCCAGTAGCAATATTAGGTGAATGAATATTATGACAGTTTCAATAATGAATTATGTTATTTTCTCTGATTTGTTTAGGGTTGTTGGCCAGCAATATGAGGTCATAATCCACCAAAGGAAACTAATCATATTTGAAATTAAGTTGGGTTTGGTAGCATTAGTTAGCACACTGAGCTTAAATAACATCTGGATTAAATAACTAAGTATCACGGATTATTGAGTGGTTAGCTCCGATTCAATTAGTTCAACAACCGACCATCCAATATATTTTTACTCAATATTCAATAATGGGATGCTCATATTGATCAATATTATCAGGCTAATTGTTTGGAATAAAGTGGCAAACGGGTAAACGAAAAATGTATAATCTTACCCTTTTAATTTATGATTGAGTATTTTTGGAAATCATTTATATCATCTACATTACATATATAACAATTTATTTAATATATATATATATATATACCTCGTTGTAATTTCCAGAAAGAAAAAAATATATATTAAATTAGAGAATTGGGACAATGGTAGAGCGTTTAAATTTACGTTTTTCAAATTACTATGAAATTTAATTAAGCCTGGGGCGCCCTTTCATTTTCTAATATCTATGGGTTCTTCCAGCCTCTTTTTTTCCCTTAATTTTCTCCACTTTCAGTATGTCGGTGTTTTTTATACTTTACTCAACCCGGAAACATAAAAATATAAAATTAACAAGACAAATAGCTTAGCAACTAAACACACTTAAAACAGCATTACACCGATATTTATCCCAAATTAGGCTGTGTATCTTTTCCTCTAAATAATTTGCAAAATTGACAAATTTACACGATTGAAAGATATAGTAACTATGATCTGTCATTAATTATATGGTTGCAATTATGTACTAATATATTTATATCATGGCAGTTTGTAGTCCTTGTCAAGTCTAATAAATAATAACTCTAATTCCACCAATCATAGTAAATTAACACAGATAATATTTTCCCTTGGCCACAACAATTTCATGGAGATCGACAAATTCATTCTCTACAAATTGTAAAGTACGATTTTTTATTTTTTTTTATGCTAAGAAACTATTATGCTCCGGTCCTGCTGAAGTCCTCAAAAAGTTCATGTAATATTTTAAGCTTGCAGATTTATTGTGTTCTTTTATTTACTTAGACTATCTGCAGTGGTAGTGTCTCTAAGGGGTGTCTCTAAGGATTTTTTGGAGATAGAGACAGTGAGCTGTAGTGGACTGTCTCTAAGGGTGTCTCTAAGGACTTTCTGAATTTGTATTTTGTATTAATTTTAATAATTTAGAAAATTACATTACTAGACATAAAAAAATACATTACTAGAAATAAAAATAAATTACATTACTAGAAAAGAAAAATCAAAGAAGAAAAATGAAAACAAAAAGAATCATAGAAGAAGAAAAATTCAAAGAAGAAAAAAACGAAAAAATGAAAAAAAAAAAAAACTTAAGAAGAAGAGAAAAATGAAGAAAAAAAAGAAAAGAATAAAAAAAACTGAAAAAGAAAAAAAAAACTGAAACAAAAAAAGAAAAAAAAAAAGTGAAAAAAAAAAAGCTGAATAAAAGTGTGAAAAAATGAAGAAGAAATAAAAAACAAAAATTTTGCTGCCAAGGGGGATCGAACACCTACCCTTCACCATGGAGTTTAATGCCTAAACCACTAGGCCAAAGCCCACTATTTGTAAAACTTCGCACATTTATATATTTAAAGAATTAACATTTCGTTTTTTTTTTTTTAAGATGGCTCGAGACTGTCTCGTTCCGGCGAGACGGTCTCGAGCCGCCCGTCCCTGCACCGGTCTGTCTCGTCGCAGTGGGTGTCTCGAGCCCCCTTGGAGACACCCCACTGCGAGCCGTCTTAAATCCTGAAAATTCATATGATTAATTAATTTATTATAAAACGGATGGCAAAAACTGTGCAGATCTGCATCCCGACCGACCCACGCGCTCGCCCGACCCACGTGTGAAGTCCACGCGCAAGCGCCTATTTTTTTCAGAATTTTTTAGTTTTTTTATTTCCAGATTTTTTCCCTCCCTTTTTTTGTTTGCCGCTTCTTCTTTAGTCAAGATTCGAGCGAGGTGAGCCAAAGGCCTCGGAGTGAGCCAAAAAAATCTAAACTGTTGTACGACGATTATCCTTATATTAGTAATTGGAATGAAGACGGAGTCGTAAAACAGAATACTCGGTCAAAAAACAAATGTAAATTGGAAAACTAAATAAACAAAAACTAAGTAGGCCATGGTCGATTTGATTGAACAATAAGACTCACTTCCTTTACATTTATTCAATATCCAAAAATTCCACTCTTTTAATGATTTTGAGCAATAATTGTTTCTTCGGAATCGTTCCCCACTTCACTTTCAATTTCTTACGAAAATGGCAAGGCTTTCAACCCTAGCAATTACTGTTCTTTCTTCTACACGCTAAATCAACTCAATAATTTTACTTCAATCCACTAGCAAGCAAAATAAATGCCTTTTAAAAATATATAAGAAAAAATTTTGCGATAAAATACAAAAATTAATGATGACCACATGCATCTGTCTCTTGTTAGATTCCTACAACTTATAATTTATTGTCAACTTCTTGAACAATACTAGTACTTTGTTACATATACAAACTTAACTCATAAGTTTTTCTTTATCATTATTACATCATTAAATTCATAGAATGATTCTTCTAATTCTTGACGACAAATGCATATGACATGTGTAATTTTTTGAGGTTTTTTTTTTTTTTTTTTTTTTGAGGTATGGCATGTATAATTATAACAAAAACATAGTGGAAATTAATAGTTATGGCACAAACAGTTTCCACTATTAGCAAGTTGCTATATTTTATCTTCGCTAATGCAAAAACATGGGATGTATATGAGTTTTCACCGTTGACCGTACAAAATTGGCCATTATTTTTAGATTATTAATATGACAAAAGGATTTGTTAACTAAAATTTAATTCTATTTTATTTATTAAATTATTTATTTTTTGTATGAAATGTGGGCCGCCAAATAGCGCCATGCATATCTATCTGTTTCTAATTTGGAACGTTCTAATGTATAGTGGGGTATTGGATGAGTTCAAATAATTGTACCTAAATGGAATGTTGCCATGTATTAATGTCAGCTGGAAATGGATGAAGAATTCCTATATGTAATAAGATTTTATCAACTTTCATTAATTATATGGCAAGTGGTAATTCTTTTATGCTTCATGCCATTTCAAGTGTACAACAATCATATATAGCCGTACCTCCATTGGGTTCAAGGGGGCAAACAATTCCAATAAATTCGAGTGGGGTAATTTAGTAATTGATCACATACTATTTGCCCCAACCATTGAAAGTTTTGTCCCTTTACTTCTAATATTCACTTTAATTCGATAAAATAATTATATACTCATTTTAATTATATTTGTTTTTTTCTTGTCATAGATTTTTTTTTCTCTCACCTTGAGGGTGCGTACTAGAATTATTTTATAAATATGTTTGTTTGTTTTCAGTATAATGCTACAAAATACTCCATATGTTTCGTTTATAAGGTCCTTTATCTTTTTAGGTACAGTTATTTAGGAGCAAAGGTAAAATAATAGAAAATGATAGGTCCATTCTTTTTTAGATTTAAATATTTCTATTCAAATGGAAAGTAGATATTATGAATAAGACGGGTTATTATTATTATTATTATTATTATTATTGTTATTATTATTATTATTATTGATGAGTTGGGAATGGGAATAGATAGTTGGGAAAGGATATGATGATGTGATTACGATGATCAATTATACTTGAAAACTAAGTCCATCAATCATTCCAGAAAAAAAAAATGATTTCAGCATGATGGAAGAAAATAGGTAAAATTGGATAAAAATACCCGATTTTATATCAAAATTTGATTTTTTTAACACACTTTTTAATTGTAGCAAAAAATATATCAACCTTCCAATTTGTTGCAATGTCTGTCCGGTGACGATTTCCGACTAAATCGATGCTGATAGGGATCTTCGGAAAGCTGAGATGGTAGGGAAAATTAGATAAAAATACCCGACCTTATACCGAAATCTGGTTTTTTGACAAACCTTTTAATTGTAGCAAAAAATATAGTGAGCTTTCAATTTATTGCAATGTCCGTCCGAATTCAATTTGGGAAAAAAAATAATGGTGACATGTACAATTCATAATGACGTGACATTCAAAATGATGTCGTTTTAACTAAAACGACGTCGTTTTGATTAAGAATTAAAAAAAAAAAGTGGGGATGGAGGTGGGATTTAAGGCGGCGTAGTTGCACTCGTGGCCGGTGACGCCGTTGATTGAGGCCATGGTGGAGAAGGATGGATGGATGGATGACTGTGTGAATGGTTATGCGGCGGAGAAGAGACAAGGGGTTGGGTGAGAGAGATAAAGGGTAATATTTTTAAATGAGGTGGAATTTTTAAATGATGTGTAATATATTTTTTTTTGTTTTTTAATTTTTAATCAAAATGACGTCGTTTTGAACGCCATGTCATTATGAATTGCACATGTCGCCATTAATTTTTTTTTCCAAATTGAATTCGAACGGAAATTGCAACAAATTGAAAGGTCACTATATTTTTTGCTACAACTAAAAGGTTTGTCAAAAAACCAGATTTCATTATAAGGTCAGGTATTTTTATCCAATTTTCCCTATCATCTCAGCTTTCCGGAGATCCACATCAACAATGATTTAGCCGGAAATTGTCACCGGACAGACATTGCAATAAATTGGAAGGTTGATATATTTTTTGCTATGATTAAAAAGTTTGTCAAAAAACCAAATCTTGGTATAAAGTCGGGTATTTTTATCCAATTTTGCCAAGAAAATAACCGTTTTCCTATTTACAGTGTTGGTTCTTCCAAATTGCGCGCATTACTATTACTTTTGAACTTTCATTTATACTTTTCGTTGAAAAAAAAAAGTAAACTCACCGCTCTCCTCCCCAATATAACCAAAAAACGTTTATACTATACAAAAAACTGTCCGGTAGAAGAGTAGAAATGATATTCTAACTTGAACATGAAGTACACATCTTCACAAAGAAATTAAGAATAAAAACTTACATGGAGTAATAATACTCTAGTGAGTTAAATATACGTATTAAATTTTTAATTTTATTTTGTGAAGGGCTCATATTAGAAATGTTACTACTTCATAAAATAGTCATCATTTAAAAGAAATGAAATGGGACTATTTGCATCGAAATTCAATGATCCTCGTGTTCAAATTTCAAATCTACAAATGAAGCCCTCGTTATTAATATAGTTTTTCATTTATTTTTAACTTTTCTAGGAACTACCATCCACACCTTTACTCTATGCAAATCTCGCTCTTTCCGCGGTAGCTCCAATGATAAAATAATATAATGCGATATAATTTCATTGTATAGTTATAGTAATCATTTTAAAAATCATACCTTTAAATGCTGGAGCAAAATTCAAACTCTATGATGCATTGCTTCAACATTTGGTCACCATCATTAAAATAAAATCATCGTAGATCCGTGACCTATTGAATATGGACAACGACAAGAGATTAGTTCTTTTGTTTTCCTTTTCTTTTGGAATAAAACACATTGAAATCGTGCAAGTCCCACAGATTGAGAAATTGATATTGGATAATCTCAAAGTGCGTCACTGTTGCAAAATGGACCTAAACCCGTTTGCTTGCACAACACACTAATAATTATCACAAGATTTGGAGTATTAAGGCCTCGTTTGGTAGAAATACTAATAATATTGAGATAAATAATACTTAGATAAATAATATGAAGATTGTAAGATAGATTATTGAATTTGTGTGTTTGGTATAACATATAATAATTTGTTTTATCAAAGTTTGTGTGTTCGGTAGAAGATGTTAAAACTTAAAATCAATATTAAGGTATATAATTATCATTCTACCCCTATCCATTACCTTCTCTCTTCCTTCTCTCAATCTTTCCTCTTGCACTCACTCCACTAGCCTCCTCTCCCCCTCTCCTCCTCCCCCTATCTCTCCCCCCTTCTCTCACCCGAATTGCCCCCTTCCCAATTCTTTGCCGATCGCGTACTTGGACTTCACGTCCTCATATGGCTTCCTCAGTATGTTGTTCGGCTCTAATTTCTAAGCAGCATGCCATGGAGGGGGGCCTGGAATTGCCGCCGGCGGATGTTGAGCTTGCGGCGGCGCCGCTGCTGGATGTTGATGTTGATGTTGGTGCCGCCTTCTTCATCCGGCTGCTCCATCTCCGACCTGCTCCGCCGCGCGCGGCAGAACCCGGGGTGGACCGGGATCGCGCCAGCGACTCTCAGCGGGCTCAGATCCTCGCCGTCGGCACGCGCCGCCACTTGGTGGACTATGTTCATGCCGGAGCTGTCGCCGATCAGGAAAACTCGGTTGAAATCGGCGTGCTTGCTCAGCCACGGCACGGCGGCGGAGGTGCATGAGGGCGGAGAAGCCGTCGTCGATGGCGGCGTAGTACATGAACCAGTGGGCGGCGCTTATGCAGAAACCGCCGCCGTGGAAGTGGAGAAGGACGGGGAGTTTCTCTGGGCCGGATTCTTGCTTTTGTGGCAGGTATATCCGGAGCTTGAGGTCGTCGGCGACGGTGATGTCGGTGGTGGCAACGCCGTCGATGAAGTGTTGGTGCTGAAGGATGGATCGTCGGTGGTGGTGGGTGAGTGTATACTGTGTAGAAAAGGAGATAGAAGAGAGAAGAAGATAGGAAGGAGAAGGTAATATTGTCTTTTTAATGTTTAGTACGAGTTATTATTGAAGCCGTATAAATAATACTACCTAGGTGGTCGAATTATTTATATATCATTCTTTGTATTATAACACCGGATTTTTCTCTATTAACAGACTTTTTGTATTAATAATTTTTTTTATCAAACGATGTATTAACCCATATTAATAATATAGTATGGCTTAATATGACCTACCAAACGTTATCTGGTATATTTATTTTGTAGGTAATGTAATGTAGTTTATGCCCTGTTTGGGCCACCCGATGGGGGGGATGGAAATGCAAAAAGGCGTGAAAGTGAACAAACCAAACAGGACCTAAGGCCTACGGCATATAGATAACATTGTTCATGCAACGTCTGAAACGGACAAAACAAATTCCTCGGGGGTGGGACCCACCGGTATCTCTTTTTCGAGGGTGCCTACGTGGCCTCTGCAACTCTTCACCAGTCACTATCTGCCATGCTGGAAAGACCTTATTTCCAGCTGTGTGCTTCCAGCTGGATCTCGAGATTAACATCCCTTATTATTTTTTATTCAATTCAATTTAAATCCTTCTTGCATCTTTTCCTTCTGCCGCAAACTTACCGCACACCACGCAGGGACGAGGCGTATCTCTGGGCCTCACGGGTGAATAGATGGGTACTTAATACCCACACTCCTATTTCTGGGTATTCATATTCGAATAAGGATGTGTTTAATTTAATAGAAAAATTTCAACTTTTATTTTATTATTTTCACACATTTATTATATTAGTTAATTTATTTTAGAGACGATGGATAATTTTTCGGACAGTTTCTTTTTTTATCCATTTCTCATTAATTATGGAAAATATTAATATGATGGGAGGAGTGTGACAATATTTTTTAATGAATAAAAGACATAAAAATTGGAAAGGGATGGAGGACCATATGATAATTTTATTTTCCATCATAATAAACATGTGATAAAAAAAGATGAAAATGTTAATATTATCTCATCTTTTTTTATTCATCATTTTCCAATTGAAATATTTCTATCAAAGTAAACACACCCTAAGAGAAAAATGTATATCCATATCTTTTCCATTTTAACTAAATGGGTACGCAATACCTGGTCGGGTGACTCGGGTATACCCGACCCGAGTACACGATACCAGGTGTACCTGTTTAAAAAAAGAGAGATAAAAACAGCCTTATAATTTAGTGTTATCAAATAATACTAGTGTTTTTTTAAGGAATTTATTTTAGGAAATAATGTCAAAAAAGACATAACTTTTCATCCATTTTGCAATTTAAACTTGACTTTTGTAACTTTGCAATTAAAGACATGATGTTTCGATTTTTGCAATTAGGACTCAACCCTCATTTTCGGAGATCGGAGCATCTTATGTGGCAATTGTTTATCCACGTGTATGTGCCATGTATGTTGCCATTCGGACCATCATTTTTTTTTTCCAATTTTTTTTATTAATTTATGATTACACAAGAAACAATTTATGGCATGTCAATATTTTTCATACTACATGCAAACAAGAGTTAAATACAAATAATATATTGTAGGAAATAACAAAAAAATATATATATTACAACTTCAAACTTTCCATTGTGTTTAATTTAGGATTGATTGTTAGAATTGACATTATCCAAAAACAATCAGCAGACCTATATACAAGAAAGGTCATTAGCTTCTGAGAGGGAGCCTAAATGGACGAGGGGGTCACTAGGCCCCCCTGAAATTTTGAAAAAAAAGTAGGGGGATAGTATAGTTATTTTGCAATTTAATTTAGGTGTACAAAATTAAATATATTTTTATTGACAAATTGGTTTCGTTCAATTCCTAAATCGATCTGACGACCCCTCTCTTCTTCAAATAGCCACGACTCAACAATGTGTTTGTCGTCGGGCATCGGTGTTGTGTACTGATACCGATACGGTAATGAGGATGTGTGAAGCTTATGGCTCTTTTGGATTTCATATACTTGATCAAATTGATTCTAGTTTTGGAACATTGGAAAGATAAGAAGACGGAATTGAGGCGTCTCTCGTGCTCGTTATCTTTTATGTTTAATATAAAGACTTCATTCAGACTCTTATTTTTTATTTTGTTACTTTGTACTTATAATAAAATTGTGCTTAGTATTTGATTTTATTCATTAAAAATTTTTGGGCTCCTCTCAATGAAAAGTCTGCCTCCGTCACTGATTAACATGGTAGTATTAATTGTTAAATTCATGGATAAGCTACGAAAAAGACTTCTTGATCAGTGTAATACGCTTAAACAAAACAAAGGCTGCTCAAGTCAACCGTTTTAAAAGAAAAAATTTTTGAAAAAATGAAAAAAAAATATTGACGGTCCAGATGAAAGCATTCGTGTCACGTACACGTGGTTAAATAATTTCCACATAACATGCTTCGGTCACCGAAAATAAGGTTTGAGTCCTAATTGTAAAAAAAAATCGAAATATCAAGTCTTTAATTGCAAAATTCAAAAGTCAAATCTAAATTGAAAATGGATGAAAGTTTATTCATTTTTTTTTTTTTGGCATTTTTCCATTTAATTTATGATAATTGTGGCGTGGAGCGTGTGTCAGTTTGAAGAAGTACTATTTGATCTCTATTAAACGGAAAAAATGCACATCGTCTGTTGATTTGTTGTGAAAGTTACAAGCAAATGAAAATGTGTGGCTATGTTAAAAAAAAAGGACACCAATATTTGTGGACAAATATATTAATAAAACCACAACATGACTTTCTTTAATATCGAGAGGACATAAACTTGGTTTGCATGTCTTAGCCTAAAAGTAAAGTGATTAATTCATGAAATCAAATATTCAAGTTAAAATTTATTGGTAGCGCGGTTATTATGTTTAATATATGTAAAAAGAAAAATGATGAGCGCATGAACTTGATTACAATCAAAAATTAACTAATCAGATTAAAATAAATTAAATATTAATCACTAAAAATATAATATGATATATAGTTTGGAAAGCAACAACAATGTGTGCAGTATGCGGTTATTATGTTTAATATAAAAAAAATGATGAGCGCATAAACTTGGTTACAATAAAAAATTAACTAATCAAATCAGAATGAATTAAATATTAATCATTAAAATTATAATATGAAATATAGTTGAGGGAATGTTGTAAAATAACACTTTTTCTAAACAAAAATTCAAAATGTCACCTCCACTTTTTTAGTTTCAAAATAACACTTTGAGTTGTTAAAAGTTTAATATACCCTTAATAAGTATACAAGAAGACTAACTTACATTTGAATCATACACGAAAACTAATTTCTGCCGAATTACTGGCGAAAAATTCCTGCAAAAATTTTACGACCAAAAATTCCGGCAAAATTTTGAATCATACATGAAGCCTAACTTCATGTATGCATTATATATGTATTATACACGAATACTAAAATTCATGTATGCATCATACACGAAAAATTTCGGCGAAAATTTGAATCATACACGAAGCCTAACTTCATGTATGCATCATACACGAAAACTAACATTTATGTATGCATCATACACGAAAAATTTTCGCCGCTAAAAATTTTAAATTTGAATCATACACGAATACTAATTTTCATGTATGCATCATACACGAAGACTAACATTCATGTATGCATCATACAAGAAAAATTTTGCGGCCAAAAATTTTAAATTCGAATCATAAATGAAGATTAGTTTTCATGTATGATGCATACACGAAGATAAGTTTTCATGTATGATGCATACATGAAGTTAGGCTTCGTTTATGATTCAAATTTTCGCTGGAATTTTTTCGCTGGCGATCGCACCACTGCGCCATTGTCGGCGTCGGAAAATTTTATCGTCAGAAATTCATACATGAAGTTAGTCTTCGTGTATTATTCAAATTAAAGTTAGCCTTCTTGTATACCTAAAAGGGTATAAAAGTCACAAAAAAATTCAAAAGATTATTACAACATAACTTTTAGCAAAGTGACAAGATTCATCTTTTAAGTTTGAAAAGGGCTATTTCAAATTTTTCCTCAATAGTTTGGAAAGCAACAACAATGCACAAGTGCAATCTGCGGTTATTATGTTTAATATATATATAAAAAAAAGATGAGCGTATAAACTTGGTTACAATAAAAAATTAACTAATCATATTAAAATGAATTAAATATTAATCATTAAAAATATATAATGTGAAATATATAGTTTGGACAGTTTGCAGTTATTACGTTTAATATAAAAAAGAAAAAAAAAGATGAGCGCAAACTTGGTTACAATAAAAAATTAACTAATCAGATTAGAATGAATTAAATATTAATCATTACGTTTAATAACAAAAAGAAAAAAAAAAAAGATGAGCATAAATTTGGTTACAATAAAAAATTAACTAATCAGATTAGAATGAATTAAATATTAATCATTAAAAATATAATATGAAATATAGTTTGGAAAGCAACAATAATGCACAAGTGCAGTATCACGTTTAATAAAAAAAAAAAAGATGAGCCCAAACTTGGTTACAATCAAAAATTTACTAATCAGATTAGAATGAATTAAATATTAATCATTACGTTTAATATAAAAAAGAAAAAAAAAGATGAGCGCAAACTTGATTACAATCAAAAATTAACTAATCATATTAGAATGAATTAAATATTAATCATTAAAAATATAATATGAAATATAGTTTGGAAAGCAACAACAATGCAAAGTGTAGTATCCGGTAATTATGAGATGAGCGCAAACTTGATTACAATAAAAAATTAACTAATCATATTAGAATGTATTAAATATTAATCATTAAAAATATAATATGAAATATAGTTTGGAAAGCAACAACAATGCACAAGTGCAGGGTTAAATTACAATTAGTCCCGGCGGGGCTCGAACCCGCGACCTTCGGCTCATAAGACCAACGCTCTAACCAACTGAGCTACGGGACTTATAGTTAATAATTTAAGAACGTTTTTTTACTTGTACAATTTGTACACGATAATTGACAACTTGCATTATTGAACTTGTCAAAGTATACCAATTATCTTTATTTCCATTATCGAGAAATGTACTTGCATTATCCTTTACTAGTATAATTCTTTTGTGGTACATGTTATGTCACGACGAGTTTTTGCGTTCAACTAGACAAAATAAATTAATACTATAACCTTTGTCAGTCGCTTGATCATAGCTGCAGTCCAACTTCTAAATACATAATACTCCGTATTTGTTAAGTATATAGTAATTTTATATGGAAGATCAAGAGCAATTACTACTTAATAAATTTATTACTCACTTTACTGATAGAAGAAATAAGTAGAACTCCAAATGTTTAAAATAAGAAGTATCCAATGTTAAGGTTCCAAGGACAAGGGGGCAACAACACCATAACAACCCAGATTTTGTTCAAATTTATTATACAATTGTGGAAAATAATCGACAAGCAAATAATAATAACAATGCGATTCTTCTTTAAAAAATGGAAAGAAATGAAACATGCGACACATATTGCACCAAGATATACTACTACTAGTAGTAATTTTTTTTTTTCCCTCTTTTGGAGACGTATAAGAAAGAAGCTCCAACTTGTCCCAAAATCATGTTAAAAGGTAAAAGAGTTTGTTTTTCACTTATATACTCTTCCAAACTATCAAATAGAATCGATGTGTAATATCGCAATAATCCATCTGCCTTTCAAATCAGACGTCCACGGACGACACACTCTGGATGGCAACCCCCTTGGGCCCACATTCGGGGTGGCAACTTCTGGGCCCACCATCCGGTAGCCCCTTTATGCAATCCGCCCAAATTCGGCACGTTTGACCAAATTATTAGGTATATAAGAAAAAAGTTCTAATTTAACCAAAATCATTGTTAAAGGGAAATGGTTAGACTCTCACCTACTAGCCATTTTATATTTTCATTTGAAATCAATGTGAGTTACTAGAACAATAATGTATAAAAAGTGTAAAAAGTGATGGAGCTGCTACATAATACTTCTTCGTCTCATTCATTATATCTACATATTCTTTAAATGGACGTATCACATATCTTGTCTATGTCCAAATAAAGAAAGAATTAACCTTTCAAAACACTTTAAAAATGGTAGGACCTACTCACTTTCTAATTTTTTACCATTTATTTTTAATCTTTGTGCCCACTACTACATAGACATAATGAGTGAAACAGGAGAGCACTACTAGTTTTTGCCATATAATCAAGATGATCACGGTACCATTGATGTATATATATTTTCAGAATATGTTTTTTTAATCTTCGTGTATGATTCAAATGAAAGTTAGCCTTTTTGTATACTTATTAAGGGTATATTAGACGTTTAAACAATTCAAAGTGCTATTTTGAAACTAAAAAAGTGGAGGTGACATTTTGAACTTTTTGTTTAAAAAAAGTGCTACTTTACAATATTTTTTCTTAAATTTTAACAGCTCAAAATGTTATTTTGAAACTAAAAAAATTGAAGGTGATATTTTAATTTTTTTATTTAGAAAAGATGTTAGTTTACAACAATCCTCACATATATATACTACTAGCAGAGAACACAGGCTGTCGTCGGATGAGCGTGGAGTATGAAAATATGGAATGGCGGCAGCTCACTTGATTCTTTTATAAGCAGCGAGTATTTTTTATTTTTATACAACAGCTGGATCGTGGAGCTCTCCTCCTCACCCACAAACCACAAACCATGCCTACTTCAAATAATTTAATATAAATAATATACTGCCGCTCCAAAATCATAATTCACGCCACATTTTAAATAAACTCCTAAGGAGTTAGGAATTAATATTTTCTTACATGTCAAATTTTTTTTTTTTCACAATTATTGACTCATGGTTTAAAAATATATCACTTTTACAATAATACGAATTTTTTGGGTATCGATTCATATCATGTTGAATAAGAATTGGAAATCAAGTTCACTCGAAGAATTGGAAATCAAGTTGAAGTATTTTTATTCTATATTAATGACTATATGTATCTAACACTAAGAAAAGTTGAAAACATTGCACAAATTACTGATATAAATTTTGAACTTGTATTAATACTGTGCTTTGTATTTAGAAGAATTGAGAAAGAAAAAAAAATATTCACGGAAATAATCTATTTTATTAATGAATAATTATAAAAGCAACTCATGAACTCTTACCAAATAAACTAAACAAGACTAACGTTGATAGAAACAGATCAAATAAATATTAATTTCTTTCAGTATATTAGATTATTTGATCAAATACCCCGGCATACGTTTAGAACATCGGGGTTCACTAACTAAAATCTAATATTTGTACTGAGAAATTATATATATATATACATAATATAATACGATATAAGTGTTACTATGTCCAATAATTCTAAGGGTAATGATAAATGGACAACTGTTGTCTGGAAAATTACCGATTTTAGGCTTGAAAACCGGGCCATCCAATATTATTTAAAACCGCCGTTTTTTTTTTAATTTTCTTATTTTACTATTGTATCTTTTAATTAAGCTCAGCGAAAGGTTATGCTAAAATCGATTAAAATATAATTTATAATCAATTAATAGATAAAAATAAAACTTATAATTAATTAATGAAATTATTTACAAAAAAAATGATGGGTGTAAGGAAATTATAAAAATCGCCTACAGTTAAGTCGGTTGGGGGGGGGGGGGGGGGTGGTTTGGGGTCCTTTGATGGGGGAGGGGAGGAGGGTTTAATGAAGTGGAGGCATATAATAGTAAAAGAAGAAAATTAAAAAATCAACAGTTTTAAATAATATTGGTTGGACTGGTTTTCAAGGAAAAAAACCTAATCCAGCTGTTATGTGTTTTAATTTTAAATATTATCTTTCAATTTGTAAGCCTTGATAAATTTTAAGGTTAATTCAAAATTATTATTTTGAGAGTGGTATTTTCTGCGCTACTAGAGGTTAGTTCTTCTATTTATTTAAAAATATAAAATAAAAAAAATTCAAGATGTCCCTTGTAGTCGAGCACGGAACTCTGATATGGAATTTTTTGTGTTAACTTATTTATTTCTGTTGAAGGTATAGATATAGAATTCATTTATTCTCAGGATGCGTTTATTTTGTTGTTAAGTTTTAGTTAGAAAATAATGGATAAGTAAATATTATCATTTCCACACTTTCTATCACATGTTTATTAGATTGAAAAATAAATTTATATCAAATGGTCCTCCCATCTTCTCCCGAGAAAATATTATCACACCCTCCTCCACCTATGTTAATATTTTTCACAGTTGAAGAGAAAAGGATAGAAAGAGGCTACTCAGGAAGATTATCCATCCTAGCCAAAGAATATTAACAACCGTAGTACAAGTATGAAAAAGATGGAAAAAGAGCGCGAAAATATTTGTTTTCCACCATTTTCCATCAAAGTAAAAATGCACACCGAATGTAAAATGATGGCCAATTTAATCTAATAGTTAGTAATTTGTAGTACATCCACTACGGGGGATCGATCACCGGTATCTAACCGGTGTCGATCCCCCTTAAATATTCCCTCCATGAATACCACCGGTATCTAAGTCGTAGTGGCTTCGCTGGATACCAGTATCTAAGGGGTGGTGTCGATGGTGGTATCTAACTATGGATACCACCTACGATACCGGGTGGGCAGCTCTTTGGGGACACGTGGCGTGTCCCTATTGGTCCGACTAAGTTTTTTTTTTTTTTTTTTTTTTCATAAATTAATAAAAAGAATCACCAACAGTTTCAATTTTTCCATCCCCTACAAATACTCCTTTTTAATTCATTCATCATTCACACCAAAATTCATTCTACACCTTCAAAATTCAATTCTTCACCCAAAAAAATTCACTCTTTTCTTTCACAAAAAAAATAAAAAAAAATGAGTTGGTCGGGTGCGTTTTTCAATCATAAAGAGGAGGAGGAGCGACGTCGGCGACGTATCGAGTTGGGGATCTAGAGCAACTCTATTCAATGCCGAATTGAACGAACGGGCCGAAAGACATGTGAACAGGGCACCAATCAATCAAGGTATGCCAGCGCCACTCCACCAATATATTGAGAGACAAACTCGGATTCAGGATGCACGGGCCCATGAACGTCTTATTGACGATCTGATTGAAGAGATTTGGACACGTTTCGGTCCACTCCACTAGTAGTTCTTGTGTTTTTTTTCTTAATTATTGTAATTTTTTTCTTAATTATTGTATTTTTATTTTATTAATTAGTGTATGTTTTATTTTTTAATTGAATAAAATTGTCATTTCTTAATTTTTGAATTTAATTATTAAGTACTTTTTATGTTATTTATTACAAATAAAAAAATAACAAAATAAAATCTATTCAATCATTGCCAATGATTATAGATACTGGTATCTTACTAAATACTCACAGTAGAAATTTTTACTAGTATCTTACTCAACACCACTAATAATTGAAATTACATTTTTTGACCATAGAACTAGTATCTAATTCAATACACGGAATGGATGCTCTAATAGGGTTGTGTGAAGGGCTTAGACAAAAACTAATCTAATAATTCTGCAGGCTGTTAGACTGAGATATCATAACTTGAATTTAAAATTCTGCAGCGTGAAATTACAAAATTCATAGTTTCGCCATTTCTAATTTTCTTTTTATCAACTAACAACCCTAATCACTATCGTAAAGACCCAAAATAAAAATAAAAATATCACATAGTATTAAATCAAAAAATAATTATACGTTATAGCACAACCAAAAACGTTATAAATATAACACACATTTCTTGCAATCTTAAACCAAACCGAACCAAACGACAGACAAATTCAAAAAAACACTGACACATAAATCGCACTATCTCTTCTCTGACTCTGAAATCTCATTAGCCACCATCGGGCTTGCGTTCCCGCCCCCCGCACTTTCTCTCTCTAACCCTCCTCTCTCTCTCTCAACAATCTTCCGCTCGAAGATATATAGTAGCCTTCAAGGCTACAAGTCTACAACCATTTAATACAGCTTCAAACTTGAGACCATTCACAACAACACAGTCTGTAGTAAACTAAAGAGCTCTCTTTCTCTCTGACTCTCTCTCTCTCTCTCTTAAACTTGTATGTCTGAATGTGTCAAATGGCGGTGTCGAAGAGCAGCAAGAAGAAGCACCAGAGCTACATTTCGGTGCCATCTCAGATAATCAACTCAATCTCACAATCCTCTCTCGAGTCCCTGCTGCATTCTCCCAAGAAGAAGCAGAGCCGCATTTCGAAGCCGCGAGCTCTGCTCAACAATCCGAGATTTCTCATCTTCTTGATATTCGCTCTCTGCTCTCTATGGATGCTGAAGATGTGGGTCAAATTTGATCCCAAAATCCCCTTTTCGCGCAACCCGTGTTTCACCTCGCGACAAAACTCTCTTGTTTCGAGCGGGTTGTTGAGTTCTGAGGTGAGTGGAGAGAATGAGGAAGAAATCGATGAAAAGGGTGAGTTTTGGAAGCAGCCTGAGGGTTTGGGGTTTAGGCCGTGTTTGGATTTCAGCGCAAAATACACAACAGAGAGCGATGGGATTGTGAAGGATAGGACTAAGTATCTGCTCGTGGTGGTTGCCGGCGGCATGAACCAGCAGCGGAATCAGATCGTCGACGCGGTGGTGATTGCCAGAATTCTCGGCGCTGCTTTGGTTGTGCCCATTTTGCAAGTCAATGTTATTTGGGGTGATGAAAGGTTTGATCTATTCTTTTGACCGCTTCTTCATTTTTTACTGAGCTATCTTGCAAAACCACCAAACAGGAAAAGTTTAGTTCAATCGAAACTCCCACCTTAGAGAATAAGTCAACTGAGTGCACTATTTTATTTGATGGTTTTTTTGCAGTTGTTGCGTAGCACTTTGTATGGCATAAGGAGTTGGTTTATTGAAGGAAAATTACTGAGTGAAAAATCTTGTGATTATTGCAGTGAATTTTCAGATATATTTGATTTGGACCATTTCAAAGATGTGTTGGCGAATGATGTGAGAATAGTTAACTCACTCCCTTCAACGCATCTGATGACGCGGCCGGTGGAGGAGAAGAGGACCCCACTTCATGCCTCGCCGGAGTGGATTCGCTCTCGGTATATTCGACGGGTAAGGAAGTTACTCCCTCTGTTCCCAAATAAGTGTCTCCTGCCGATAGTGTCGTAGCAAAATTCCCAAACAAAATCATAAGTCTTGTGCCGGCCAACTCACCCATTACATTACTTGATAATCTTAAAACAGCAACTTTGCCAAATTTATGTTCATCAAAATTCTCTGCAAAATGTTTTGATTCAGCGATTGCTAAATTTACTTCATTGGCATGTTATCTTATGATCGCCCAAAATTTGGAAATGGATCAACTTTTGGTGGATTCCATTTAAGTACAAATAACATGTTGTACTCTCCCGTTGTGTTAGTCCTTTGAAATCTTGAAAAAAATATACGAACAATGGAGGGAAAATTTTGAACTGCAAGTTCGATCTTTCTCTGGGTGTTTTTGGATGGCTGAGGAGGGTCTTATTGGTTACTCATATGTTTGATGCAGATTAGGAGGGATGGTGTGCTGCTATTACGTGGTTTAGATTCGAGGCTTTCCAAGGATCTTCCTTCTGATCTTCAGAAGCTTCGCTGCAAGGTATCTTGATCTCGCCTTTCACAGTATTTGTTACTGCTGTTCTCTCAAGCTATACATGTAGTAAATATTAATGGAGGAAAAATGGGGTATGATAATTAATAAAGCTTTGTGATTAAATGATGGTTTCTTGTTCTACCTTAATTCCAGGAGTTGTTTATCCAAACTCACTATTTGCAGGTTGCTTTTCATGCCTTGAGATTTGCCCCACATATTGCAGAACTTGGGAACAAGATTTCGGAGAGAATGGGAAGCAAGGGGCCCTACGTTGCCCTCCATCTTCGTATGGAAAAGGATGTATGGGTAAGAACAGGATGTCTTCCTGGCCTCACTTCTGATTATGATGAGATGATCAATAACGAGAGAAAGGCGCATCCGAAGCTCTTGACTTCAAGATCCAACATGACCTACCATGAAAGAAAACTTGCTGGCCTATGCCCCTTAAATGCATTAGAAGTTGTAAGGTAAAAAAGAAGCTTTTTGGATGGGACAAGTTGAATAATGCAATTCCAAATTAACATTCTTTCTAAACTTGTGATATTGTTTGTGACTTTGTTAGGTTGCTCAAAGCTTTGGGAGCTCCTAAAAGTGCACGAATCTATTGGGCAGGAGGGATTCCATTGGGAGGAGAAGATGCACTGCTTCCACTGACGAGCGAGTTTCCTCATTTCTACAACAAACAAGACCTTGCCTTGCAAGGCGAGCTCGAGCCATTTGCAAAGAAATCTTCCTTGATGGCAGCTATTGATTATATAGTTTCTGAGAGAAGTGATGTGTTCATGGCTTCTCATGGTGGGAATATGGGACATGCTCTTCAGGTATGAGAATTTCTAAACCTAGTGTGTGTGTGTGAATTTGTCAACTTTCTTGCTTATAAAGTGGTGATATTGGTTTTAAACAGGGGCAGAGGGCCTATGCAGGGCACAAAAAGACTATCATCCCCAACAAAAGACAGATGCTGAAATATTTTATGGAGTCTTCTCTTCCTGAAAGTGAATTCAAGAGCATCATACTAGACTTGCATCGCGATTCCTTGGGACAGCCGGAGCTTAGGACAAGCAAAGCTGGGAGAGATGTCACAAAATATCCTATCCCCGAATGCATGTGCAATTCCACACTTGCTCATTCTTCAGTCTCATAGATAATTCTACAGAGAACTAGACAGTTTCCGGACATGATTACGGGAGAAAGAGGAGGAAGATCAATTCGACTGATGTCTTAATTACGGTGTAATCCTTAATTTTCGTACACAACTCACACAGGACGCGTAAGAGCATGATTGATTTTGCATCCTTGTTTCTGAGGTGTGATGGTATAGGGGTAAAATAAGCTCCCACGCGTCTCCCTTGTCATGTGTATAAATTTTTCAGTGAGGGGCATGTATAGTATAGTATAGTAGTATAGTATAGGGATCATAATGTATTTTCATTTATTTATTTATTTATTCTTTATGTTGTATTAACATATCTTCTTGTAGACATGTATACATTTACATACAGACAAATTGAATAAATTTTGTTACCATTTAAGGTAGAGTTGTTCTATATTGTTCACATAATAATTCTGATACAAGATCAATTGTTTTTTCAACGTTCATGCAGTCTACATTTATAATCAGTAGTTCATGAGGATGAATTTTGTTGGTCTTCCTCAAATATAATAAATAATGAAGAAACAAAAGGCACCAAATTAAAGGACTGGAAGGGCAGTATGCATAGAATTACAAATCAAAGTTACATTTGAGAACAATAATCAAAATCGATCCTTGGGTTGGTCTAGCTGATCTATCACCATGATCTAATAGCATGCATGATATATAAGTAAAAAACTGATTACTAAATAAACCGATCAAAAATGGAAACTATGGATTTATATCCTATAATAAGGAGAGCTTGGAGTTGATTGGGAAGTAAGAAAGTGGGATAGGAGGGCGTGATTGTGATTGTGATGAAGATCTACACTTTTTTGCATTACTACTCTTCCTCGCTTTATTATTGGAGCTGCCTGCATCAGAATCAGATACGCGTGTAGAAGAAGAAGAAGAAGAAGTCCCAAAGCACCCAAAAATACATGACAAGAAAGCCATTAATTCTTTCAGGAAAACTGAAGATTAAGATCTGATTTTTTTGGATTTAATTTGTTAATGATGTCTCTAAATGTGGGAAAGTTGAGGAATGAGAGGGTACTGCTGGTAACAAAGGATATTTATAGTGAATTAATAATGTAAGAATTTTGGATAATTAATTTGAGTTTGAGGAGCACGGAAAGGCTTGTGATTGGCTGGCTATATATGTTACATCAAATCAGTTTGGGTTGCACGGTTCCATTTGGCTTCTTCAATTTGGAGAAATTCTTGTGTGGGTACACCACTAACATATTAATATTTATAAATATTAATATGTAAGTGGTGGGTGTACTATATGTATACTCACACAAGAATTTCTCATCAATTTAAATCTACATTTTTTTCATGAGAGAAAAATCATAATACTACTATGATGATAGTATGTACTCCTCATATCCACTACTTATAATATGTACTTCTCATACCCACTTGGCCCACTTATTAATAATTAACATAATATTTTATATAAGTAATATTGAATAATAATTTGTGGGGAACAAATACAAGCAGTTTTCTGTATGAACATGCAAATTATACGTATTTTGTGTTTGAACATGTATGAGATTTTTTTTACCCTTCTACTGAATTTCTCTATTATATACTTTGCTTATTTAAATCCATTTCCAATTTGGAGATAATCAATTAAATACTATCAGGCACATCACACTTCCGTATAAAATAAATTCTACATATATCGACTTCGTACCTTTTTGACCGTAATGCTGTCGGATTTTTCTGCCGGAAGTTTTAGGGACCTCGTCCAACCACACGATCGCAACCGATGGTTTCCAGCCGCAGAACTCTTTAGCAACACTCAACACAGCCTTCGCTCGTTTCCTACCTGAGGTGTAGGGTTCTCCGTCGATACACAAAGAAATCTTAAATATTGGAAGGGATGAGCAAAAGCCTAGATTTTTATTTAGGAATTATATAAAACTTATTACAACATAAGTATATCTCCTTTAGGGAGGAGACAGACTTGTTTAGCTACTCATTGTAGCAGAACTTGGATACATAAACTAAAAGAAAAGAACGAAAAGAAGAAAATTATGCTAGATTTTATTTTAGATGAAGCAGAGAAGATGGTGAGTGATTTTTCGATGATCTTCTGCTTTCATTTGTCTGGGTTTATATAGAGGTCTGTAGTGACCTCTGTTTTTGCCTTGGATTCCTTATCCTCAGCTCTTTTTTCTTCACGTGAAATGGGTCCTGCCATTATCGCTTGAGGACAACCGACCTCCCATTAAGTTGGTCCACCATGTCTTCCATTATTGCATGAAGACAACAAACCTGTACGATTTTTCGTGACTGGTGGATCCCTATTTTTCTGGTAGTGGTCCTTATGTAGCTTTACCCACTTGTAGTTTAGTGGGTAATTCCTGTTCATCCACCCACCATTGTCGTTTTCTTTTTTGTGAGTGGTTTTCCAGCTCAAAGTCACATGACTCCTTTATCCTGTGTCGGGAATCTACTTTTTTCCCGGGGCCTTGGGTGCCCTTGCTCTTGGCAGTGCCTTGTGCTCTGCATACTCATTGGAGCGGCCTTCTCTTTTCCTCTTCTGGGTAGAAAGTCCTTTTCGAATTCTGGCTCCTTTTGGTTTGGACAATCCGAACATATGCGTTCAGACCATTGCCAGAAATGAGCCATGTTGCAATATTTGCGATGAGTCTCCTTGCTCCCCGCAATCCTATTTTTCCAAAGCAAAGTTCTTTTTCTCTCGAAAGCTTCCTCTGCAAATTTGGTTGATTTTTCTGTCATAGTGTTTAACATGAATGATCCATTCGCTGAGTTCTGGAAGAATTTGAATGGAAACTTGACTTTGTCCATCTCCGTAAGACAGACCCATAGACCCCATGCCCTTCTGGTTGAGATGAGATCTTCTGGCATAGTTGAGACTAGTGAAGTCTCTTCCTCCATTGGTGCTTTGATTTTTCCTAAGGCACTGGTATCAGGTCTCCTGAGCCTTATGTAATGAAAGGCTTCATGGTTACCTTTTCTTACTGGTTCTGGAGCTGCACTGATAAAGTATAACTGCAGTATATCTCATTGGCTAAGCGATGGATTGTTAGCCCATGCATTATGCACAACTTCTTGGATCCATTTTGGTAGACCCTTGATCTCCGTGAATAATGGTGATGTAGTATAAACTGAGGCTAATGCCCCGAATTCATACCACTTCTTAACTTCGTGTGAATCAGCGCTTGGCATTGCCCACACGTGCGGGTATTTTCCGGAAACATCAACTTTCATTTTTTCTGGGTTGATATTTATCCTGGTGTTGAGTTTCTCCCAGTTGGCTTGATAAACCTGCCATGTAGAAGAAACTTCAATTTTGTCAGTATTAATCTTAGAGGTGTCAGTCATTGGCCTAAGACTAATCTCTCCCTCTTTTACCCTAGAGGTGCTGGTGTAACACCCTAATTTACTAAATTAAAATGATATATTTCTTATTTATAAACGCAGAATTAACTCAAAGAAATTAGCTCATTTAAAAAAAACGTTTCCAAACTTCTTTAAAGCAGAAGCATATTTATACAATAGTAGGAATCTAGTATTTTCTAAAATAATTTCTCATATACAAATCGAACAAATTCTCGTACACCACCTTTTCAAATAAATATTTAATATAAACTCAACAAATTATGAAACTACTAACTCTAGTTGTCCACACACCATATCACAATTTCAACTTGACCAAAATTCTTGAATCTAACTTAAGATAATCAATTTCTAATAAGAAATTTTAAACATTAAAATAAAACACCGACATCCCATTTCCTTTCACACAGCTCCATGCTCACTGACCTGAAAATATTTAAAAATATGGGGGTGAGTACTCTTAAAACATACTCAGTGGTGGGTTAATCATGGAATCATTTACTTTCTTTTGCCAACAGTGTATATCGCAGGAAGTGAAACTTAATTCTTCAACCATAATATGCACATGACTCTTGGTATCAAGGCACATATGGGACATACCATTCTTCAACCAAAACAGACACTTGACTCTCGGTATCAAGGCTGTTATGGGACATATCTGATCACTGTGCACATGACATCCTTTTACATATAACCCACAAAAGCTCGAAGCATTCAAGGCGTATATGCATCATTCTCATTTCACATCACACATTCCATACGATATATCACATTGATCATAAAACATTTTGCAAACATCATTCTTTCACATTTAAATCACTTTAATCCATAAAACATAAAACACTTTCTTGAGTTCAGAAGAATCTTTACTCACATAATGTAGCAAATCATAACTTTAGAGTTGGAAAGAAGTTTTACCCACCTCAAATGAAGAGGACAAACGAACCAACACAATCAAAATATGGAACGAGGATCCTAGTTGCGCCGCACCTAGTCAATTAAGTAACCATTAAAAACATTCATGAGTTCAAGGAATGGGTTACATTTGGAGAATATTTATAAAGACCTTTTTTTGTGCTTAATGAACAAATTTCCTTATGATTTCATTAACAATCGAGTTAATTTAAGTTACAACATAACTTCTATTTAGAAAATCTTTTTAAGAAAATATTACAATATAATTCCGATGACTCTCTCTCTCTCTGAACAACTCAGCCCTAACCCCAAAACAAATTTAATAATCAAATTAAATCTATCAACTTTATTCAGTAAAAGTCCTTCTACTATATGTAATAGGATATACTAGACTTTTCCATTTATAATTCAATTAGACTCTAACCAATTTTACACAAGTTATAAATTAAATCAAAAATCCTGAAATAAATACATAGCAATATATAACTAGAAATATAACCTCTAGTTACAGACTCTCTTTTCACGAAATAAATATTTAATTCTCCTAATATTTCAATATTTAACCGATCACTACCAATCTTGATATATACTATGTATGTATAATATATATATGTATCATTAAGGAACTCAACTTTAATTTCGTTGAACTGCTAAATTTAAATCTGACTCGTGAACTTCAAACAACATGAATATAACCAAACTATTATTATTGATTTCATCAATTACAACTCCCATATTCCATCACCTAATTGATTTGGACAATTTTTATTCTAACAACACAACTAAACAACTCTAAATAAATAAAACCCACCAGGCTTAAGCCTCTATTTCTCTCTGTCAATGTTTTTCTTATCTAACATAAATAATTCAATCAGACTACCAAAATTAATCTTAATTGTATAAAACAGCAAAGCTAAATTCGTTTATCTTTTTTTTTCTTATTCTTTCAAACTTATGAATACAACTTTTGTATATATTAAATTCTGAAACTTTTAGTATTAATCAAATCTACAAATCCATCTATTCAAATAAAGCTTTGAACTTCACTTTTAACATACTGATTAAACACAAATTTTGAACAACGAATTCGGATTCAAATTTAAAAGGGAATAGAAACTCACCGATGAATTTGATCTTTGAAATTTCCTTCTTATGTTGAGATGTGTAGAAAAATACATTTTCCTTTGAAAATAGCTACCGATGGAAAACTCATGTGTGGAGGAATAACTTTGAGAAACTTTGAGTTGTGGTAGAATTGTTTGATGAAGAGAATTAGGGTATTCAAAAGTTTGAGAGGAGTTTGATTTAAAGTTCGAAACGTGGAAACAAACAAAATTATCTCTAATCTTATTTCAAAACCTCATTGCGAAAAGGACAATTACAACCCATTTTTGTTTTTTCTAAAAGTTAAGCCTTATGAATAATAATAATGTAAATAAAATTAAAACTGCAAAATACTCAATTTGGCTTATAATAATATTTAATGTTCTTCCATATGAAATATATTAGGACCACCATTATAATTATACATTATTCTTTTAACTATGGCGCAACTACGGACTGCTTCAAGTCCGAACTAAATTATTCGAGCCAATAAAGAAAAACTCGAAACATTACATATAATAGAAGCAATAATAAGCCATATAAAATAAATTAAGCTTATTGAAAAAAAATGCGGGGTGTTACAGCTGGGTTGACATGAAACTTCAAGGTGTGACTCCTGAAGTTCATCTTTTCCTGGGGCCAATAGTTCCAAAAAACCACCAACTTAGGATTTGGACAAAGGGTATTGAAATTCCCTGCTACAGGTTTAGAGCCTTGTACTCGAAACTCTCCTTTTTCCAAAGGTTCTTTGGAAGCCTGGAGGAGGGCCGGTTGCATTGCTTCCCAGAGTTGACACTGAGTAAGCAAGCATGCTTGTATTCTGCTAGTGACTTTCGTCTTATCAGCAGATTGCAGTCTTCCTGCTTGTTCAACATGAAGAACGCACTCGTTCCATTCCTCAAATAGCATTTCCAGATTGTCTCTGAAATGCCTTTGGGTTGTCAGGATGGATCTTGCTTCAGCTGGCTCCATCTTTTGTCAAAAAATCTGCAAGAACATTTTCATGAGATTTTATAATGATAATATCAAAAATATAATATTGGCATTCAACTTGCCATCTAATTAATCTAGCCTTTTCAGGTTTAGATTCTATCTTGTTTCTTAAGAAAGCTTTAACCTGCTTGTTATCAACTTTCAAGGTAAATTTCTTTACTAATAAAATTAAAGGCCATTTTTTAAACGCCTTCCGCACTGTAAAGAATTCCTTCTCGTTGATGTGCCACCACACAACATCGCTTTCTGAGAATAAACCACTACAATATTTGCAGGGTTCTTCTCCATTAGGAGTGATCTTGGTTAAGACTGCTGCCCACCAATAATCACTCGCATCCGTATACAGGACCAATTCGTCTTCGTCCTGTGGTATCGAGAGTTTTGGGAAATTTATGCAAACCTCTTTTAACTCCCTCATTCCCTTTTTATGTTCATCCGTCCAGATGAATGGGACATTTTTTTTCAGTAATGAGCTGAAAACTTTCCTGTATTTTGCAAGATTTTTAATAAATGCACCTGCAAAATTAACAACTCCCAAGAAACTTTGAAGTTGTTTCTTCTCTTTCAGATCTTCCGCAAAAGTCTGGATCTTTTGCACAATATGATCCTGCAACACAATTCCTGATTCATCGATCTCAATGTCCATAAATTCTATTTTTCTAGTTGCAATGACTGCCTTCTTTTCGGACAGTACAAGACCTTCCCTGTAACAAACATCTGCAAAGATATCTAGATGTTTGGCATGTTCTTCCATATTTTTTTATGCTATTAAAATATCATCAATATAGACGAACATAAAAGAAAAATAATCTTTAAAAAGATTATCAATCTTTCTCTGAAATATCTGGGGTGCGTTAGCTAACCCCATTGGCATCACGATCTAAACATAATGCCCTTGTGGAGTAGAGAAGGCTGTAAGCCTCTTACTACTTTCTTCCATGCGAATCTGGTAGAAACCTGACTTGCATTCGAACTTAGAGAAAACCTTAACATTTCTAATGCAATTAATAATTTGTTCCCTACTTGGGATAAAGTATCCATCAAACTCTAGAATATCATTAATTCCTTTATAATTAATGACAAGTCTAGGCTTACCTCGTTTGATCTCCCCATGATTTCTTACCAGAAATCCAGGACTGCTGTAAGGCGAGTTCCCTGGTTCGATCAATCCCAAATCAAGGTGTTCCTTGATTATTTCTTTCATATCCTGTTGATCTTTAAGGTTCATCAGGATTGGTCTGTATCTGACAAACTCGTACTCCTTGCTTGGTTTCACCTTCAGGGTTGCTTTGAGTTTGTTCTTGTCCCACCATGCCAAAGGATTTTCGTTGTAACTCCTTTTGATCTTCCTCTTGGCATCTTCCAAGGACACTTGTGTTTCTTCTCTAATATCTTGATTGGATATTAAGGATACTTTAAGAATCTAAATTTCTTCATCCTTGAGATCCTCTTCTCTGATGCAGCTTAGGACTGCCTCATTGAATCTCTTTTGATCCTTTATTTTTGGATGTCGAAGTTTTCCTTCATCACCACTCTTGCTGCGGAATGTCAGTGACATTTGTCGGTTAAATGCCCTTCGCATTCTCTGGACAATGATTTTATGATCACAATTGGTTCTGAACACCAATTGTCGATTTTTATTATCCTGAGTATATCTTTTGAACATCTGTAGAAAGTTGTTTCTTGATAGAATATCTGCTCATGTATCATGGAAATAAATCGGTGGAGTCTTCACCTTGTACAATGGTGTATCTCCTGCTCCTCCAATCAAAATCTCTATTTCTTTTACTCATTTTGATAAGAGTAAAAATTTCTTTGAGAAGTCTCGTCCGACAATACGAGGTAGATCATCTTTCACTTCTTCTGGAAAGACTCCTCGTTTTGCTGTGCAGATTCCTGCTCCTGAATTAATATAAGCAGCAAAATATTCTGCTTTATATTTTTTGTATAACATCACAACAGAGATGTATATGGAGAATGGACTTGTCATTATATCAATAATATGATATTATTGACCGTAATCTCCACTCCTTCGTCCATGCTTCTCCAGGGCTTGTGTTTCTCGAGGAAATCAAGTCCTAGTACCAGTATGTCTGTTTCTCTTAAAGCTCTTCCTTTGATCTCCAATTGGATTCCTCTTATTTCGAGGATTCCTCTATAATGATTGAGCTCTGGTTGTTGCAGATAGTATAAGACATTACAAGGGAAGTTGGTTTCCCATCTTGTAGTGTCAAATCTAACTGTAACTCCTCTCCATCCTACAGGGCATTGCAGGTTTACTGCCACCTTTCTGCTTCGAGATGTCTAAGGATGAGAATCTTGGATTAGATTCTTTCCAAATGGTTGTGACATAATTCTATCTCCTTGAAAATATAATCTTCCTGTATTTAATCTGAGGTTTTGATCATGCCTCATAACATTCTTCTCTCTAATTTGAATGTCAACCTCTTTTAATCGAGGGATTTCCACTCTATCAGGACCGACCGCCATCGACACCTTCTTGAATATATCTGGTATCTCAATGAATGGCTTTCCCAAGAATAGATGAGTATGATGTGAGTTGGAAAGCGTATATGACACCTAATATGTAATAGAGTAAGGTCTATTTCCTTCTTCCAATAGATCCTTACGCTTGAAATCTTGATATAGAATCAGAGCATTGCTGAAACTTGCATCTTTAAGATTATATGCGATTTTTAGATATATAATCCCAACAACCTGTCCAGCACAAAGATTCCTCGCAATTGTTCCCATAATGGAATCTTTTAAACTTCTAACTCGTCTATCGCATATTGCGATATCAATCGGTGCATCCACTCCTAAGAATAGAGTGTATTTGAGCACCAAATGGATTGCTCCAATATGAATCGAGTTCATTTTTTCTGCAATTTCTGACTTCATTTTCGCCAGATCTGCTCTTACATCGTCTGCTGTAATCAACTGCATTTCCACTTGATTTGCAGTGAGCTCAATTGGAAGAGACATTTCTCGTCTTGCAATGCCATAGACGGTGTAATGTTTCCTATTTTTTAAAATTAAGTTTCTCATAACTTGGTTTAAAACTCCTGTTGTAAAGCCTTGATATTTTTGTATATTCAGGCTTTCTTTCATAATCTTATCCATCATTCTGGACGAGATGAGTGTCTTGCTTGAAAACCCCGTTCTATCCTCGCTCTCTTGATGAATAACCTCAGAATTAGTCGGATTCAGATTGTGAAGTTCCATCCGACCAATCAGAGTTTTCTTCACTGAAAATTTCTTCCTGCTCATATATACTCTCATATGAGGGTATATCTTCGAACTGATATACTTGTATCACCTCCTGATAGTAGATGGCATCCTCGATATTTGGTGTTGACTCGAACCTCCGAATGTTCCTTCTTTTATTATCAGGACAATTAGTTGAAATATGTCCCTTTGCACCACACGTCCAGCAGTTACAATCTTTAAAACTTTCATTGACTCTAGTTTGAGTCCGCCTGAAAGTTTTCTTGGCTGATGTCCTTCCTTGAGATCTATTTGAACTAGATCCTCAGGATGAAAACCTATTTGGACCGTTTTTTTGGCCAGATTTATAGAATCTTGCCTTCTGTCGTGTTCACATTGTTCTTGGTCTCCAAGAATTCCTTCTTGGTTTTTCACCTTTATAGTAGGGCTGAAATCTATATTTTTTTACTTCTTTTCAGCCTTGGTGGTTCAACTCCAATGATCTTCGGGAGATCATTGTCATCATATCCTAGAGGAGATGCTTTATTGATTCTTCTCAGCTTCTTCAAGTTCCTCAAAGTTGTTGCTTGTTGACACCACTCTGAGAGCTTTTGATGTACATATGACATCCGTTTTGCTACATTATCGAGTTCCCTTGGTTTGTAATCTTGAATTAGCATCTCCTTCCATGGGCTTGGAAATTTTAGAAAGAAGATTTCTATTGCGATCCTTTCATCAGCTTTTGATTGGTGCTGATAAAGCGTGAAGAGCTGCAAAAACTTGTTGAGTGTTTGTTGATTCAAGACTGCAAGTCTCAAATTATACAAAGCCATCAAGTATTTCTTCTTTTTCTCTTCACGGTATGGTATCCTTCAAAATATCCTTCTCTAAGGAAATGATTTTTGATGAGTATTGCCATATTCTTAATCATTTCGGTGAAGGAATTAATGTCGGCAAAGCATAGACGTTTGGTTTCCATCGGAATACCTTCCCATGCTATCTTCACCACTCTTGCGAGACTTGTCTCAAGGATTTTAATAAACCCATCTTTGTCAATATCGAGCGTTGCTGCTGCGATCCTCATGGCTGATGCCCATTCATCGATTGTAGATTCTCGATCTATGAAATTGACTTCATCGGTATCGAGCATCACTCCGTATGGATGAATAAAATCCAAGGTAACATTTCCAACAGGTGTATCCTGCAATCTAGGTTGTCTTTCTCTTGTCCTTCTGACCGTCATGTGGGCATCATCTGGTGTTACGGGTCAAATCTTGCTCCGGCATGATAGTCACGAGCATCTCTCATATGCTCTTCGTGAGTTTGTTGCCTCTCTGGGATTGCCATCTGTGGTCCATGTTTTCCCTGAGCTGCAACTAACTGATGGTCGTGCTGATTCATCTTCAGATTGACCACCTTTAGGTTGGCAAAGGATTTTGCCAACTCCTGTAAGACTTCAAGATTGAGTCTTTCGGGGTGATTCATGATTTTCCACCTCGAAGCATTCTTGCAAGAGCTTCACTTCGTGGATCATTCTTCACTTCTTCCACCGTTGTTGGATAGGTGGGTTCATTGATAAAAGGATTCCTTCTGAGTCCACCGGAACGGGGTTGTTGCTTCAACTTCTCCATTCGCGTTTGGATATCTATGACGATATTTTTAATTTCATTTTGCGTCATCGATATCCTGTGCAAATCTTTTGGTACCCCATAGAAGCCATTTCCATAATGTTGTACCGTCTTCTGTATTTCCCTTAGATCCCTCGATATTTCAGAGGTATCTGGGATAATATCTCGGTAGTTAGGAACATTAGCTATTCCCTTCTCCTTTTGGAACTGTTGAGCCATCAATTATGGAATTGATGTTCCTGGTTCATCAGCGTTATTACTGCTTCTATAAGATAAGCATTAACAAAGAGACGTCCTCGACTCTTTTCTTTATTTTGATGACTGTAGATAATATCTTCGTCATCCTTGCTTCTAACGCTTTGGTTTAAGCGTTTCTCCCACTAGGCTACAGCCTCTGTAAATCATCTTTATCTATCTTGAAATATTCAAGATAGTTCCTGTAACACTCGTATCTCGGACAGTCGTTCGAATCCATGTAAACTTGGATGTCTGCTCCGTTAGGTATAATACTCATGTTAAATAATAAATTAAATATAATTCCTAAATAAAACTTAGGGCTCTGATACCATTTTTGAAAGCGTGGATCTTGTAGCAAAATACATAATATAGAAATACATATATAGGACAGATTAAATAATTTTCATGCATATAATATTATACAATATTTTTGGTATAGATTACATGCCTTTTGGCTAACTAATTGTATTTTTCCCATTTTTCATAAATAAATTAAACCAATAAGGACATTTCAAAGTGTCCCAATAGAACAATTTGAAAAGTCAAGGCTTGGTGGATATGGGGAGTATATATTATAAAGAGTGGGTATAGAGAGTACACTTTATATTCAAAGTGGGCATGCATGTTGATTTTCACTTTTTTTATTTGGTTATCCGACCATCACAATATAAGCTACATTGTATTTTCTTTTTGGGTTTTCCGACATAAGGTGATCACTTTTAAAAATAGAAAGTTATTCTCTTAAAAAGTTATAAATATTTTAATCATTTTATACCATTCTTATAATACTCGTGCTGGAAAAAGTAGTCATCCTATGGCCTCGTTTGGTAGGCATGTTAGGATAAGGTAAGATAGTTTAAAGTCAAGATATGTATCGTAGATAAGGTGTGATTAGTATCAAATTTTAGTGTTTGGTAGATAAGATACGAGATGTAGATATGCAGAATTAGTTGTTTGATACCCTAGTTTAAGATCAAGATTCAATTTAAATTTACAATACTAACCCTATATATAAAGAATAAAATCAAATTTCACACATTTACCCACCCACCGAGCCACCGCCGTATGGAGGTTTTCCAGAGCGAAGAAATGCAGGTAGGAACGAGCTCCGCCGCCGTGATTTTGTAGTGAATGTGGAATGGGGCGATGAGGCTTTGGGCCGCCTATATTATCATTAATTTTTTAAATAAGGAAATGTTTTCATAAATTAAAATTTCATAACTCTTCTCTAAATCTCATTTTTTTTATCTCCCCCTCACTCAACATTTATCCACCCACCGGGCCACCACCGCCAACGACACCATTGCCCCTAACAAAAAGATTATCTTTTTTTCTACCTATCTGCAGAAATCCAAGGGCCTCTTCAGCCCTTCAACATATCATCGAGGAAATCGAGATCAATTTTCTCCCTAAATCCCCCCAACTTTCTTTTCTTCAATTTAAATGAAACCCAAAATTAAAGACGAAGAATAGAATCATACAAGTTATGATTTTCAAATGTACTAAGATCAATAGAGTTTCACTCTTGTTAGATTCCCCCAACGGCGGCGCCGGCTTCATCTCCGCCATTCTCAACGATTTCACCTGCCCCTCCATCTTCGTACCCTTAGAGGGCACGGATTTCGCCTCCTCCATCGCCTGCTCTCTCTCCATTTTCCTCTCTTCCTAAACAACCGTAGTCTGAAGCGGTTTTGGGTAGGGGAGAGAGAAGAAGATGGAGAACAGAGAGAAGATCGAAGAGAAGGGTCAAGTGAAGGGTAGTTTTGTCTTTTCAGTTCTAATCTAGGATAGTGTTTAATTGAGGTTGCACAATGTGAGGGTCTTGGTGAGTTGGGTATTACATAAGCCAACAATGTTTTTAACCCATGCCTCGTATAATCTCGGGCCAGCTTTGCTACAAATCATGCGTACCAAACGCCCTGATAAGGCCAGAAAGGTATCATATCTAGGCCTTATCAGGGCTACCAAATGGGCCCTATATGTACTATTAAGAGCATCCACAGTAGTAAAAAGATAGACCTAGGTCCATCCTTGGTTTTGGTAATTTTGGTGGGGTCCTAATGATTGGATAGATTTAGGTAAAAAATTTGATAATGGGGTTGATGTATAGACCTAGGTCTATCCAATGATTGAATAATTTTATTTTTTAAATTTTTTGGATTTCTAATAAATAATAATGAATAATTAAACTAAATAGAAAAAATTAAAAAACGAACAATTTTATTGGTCGAGGTCGTCCCGCTCGCTTGCGTGCTCTCTCTCGAGCTGGAGGTAGCAAGCATTGAAGTGGGCAATCTCTTTCTTGGCGCGACCCCACGCCGACTTCATCAAACCCTTCTCGCGCTGCGGGGTGGGAGCTACGTGCTCGTTGTAGTGAGCAATAATTTTGTTCCAGAATTTATTCTGGGTTTGGTTGGCGGTCTCCCTGTCCAGCCCGATATTGATGTAGCATTTGGCGAGCTAGAAAATATCGTCGAGTGTGTAGTTTGCGCCTCATATAGCTCCAGATCCACTGCTTGATGCCGAAGCTTTGCCCTTCCCCTTCGCCTTTGCCTGAGAAGTGGTCGTTCTTGTTGCCGCAGCTTTGCCCTTGCGGCGAGGCGGTGATGGCTCTGATTGCTCCCCCTCGGTTTCGTCCTCCGCCTCGGCCTCCAACTCCACATCATCATCATCGTCGTTGAGGTTGATGTATCTGATACGGTTCATTTCTGAGGGGGCATATCGAACGAACGATATCCACCGGGTGGCGTGTAGAATTGGGAGAAATCGGGAGAAGGGAATGATTGAGGATCTGGATTGGGACTCCGGTTCGGTGGATTTGAACCGAAGGTTTGTTGGTACCATGAATTGAATTGATTCTCGTTGTCACTCATTTTTTCAACACAAAAAATCAAAGTAGAAATTGAAGAATAAAGAAATTAAGTGAAGAGTAGATTTTGGTGTGAAGAATAAATGAATTGAAGGGGTATTTATAGGTGAAAATGAGGAATTTACCATTTATGACCGTTGGAGATAAAAAATTGAATTTTTTTTATTAACGTCATAAATTTTAAAAAAAATATGCACGAATGGGGACACGCCACATGTCCCCAATATACGAAGGAGGAGAATCGAGAGCGGTGTCGAAAGATAGACACCCGCCTCGAGCCCCCCACTCGACCCCAACGCTCGATCCCGACTACAACGACGATCGGCCTCGGTGTGTCGATCGGAGGCTCTGGGGATCGACCCCGCCACTATACATGCTCTAAGAGGTGAATAAGTAAGTAATGGAGCGCGCAGTTTTTCATAAACACAAATACAGTGATGTACTATTTCAAAATGATCCTAACAGTAATATTTATTTCCATTTTTCCCAGTGTTTTTAAACTCGGCCCGGCCCCTCCGGTCGGACCGGTAAACCCTCGACCCGATTATATGGTCGGGTCGATTTTTATCGATATTAAATTTCAACCCAACCCGAAGAGAACCGGTTAAACCCGGTAAAAACCGGTGACCCGATGAACCGGTCCGGTTCGGTTTTTTATCAAACATTCAAAATATAATTTTTTTGTTAGATTTAAGACTTGAACCTTGTACCTCTTGGTTGTTAGACTAAAGCAATGCCCAACTCCATCAATGCAAGACTTGTGTTTACCTTTTTTTATTTAATTTATTTAACCATTTGTAGAAAGATCACAGTAAAATTTAGTACAGTAGAATTTTATAATACTATTTTTTTTTAAACTTATTTTTATGTAAATACTTTGATATATTTATTTATGGTCAAGAAATATTGATAAACAGTTCTATTTATTTTTTGTTGATACAATTTATAGGTTTTCAGAACTTTAATTATTTTTATTATCATGTTTAATGATTTATTCAAGTATTTAATATTGTAATGTATATATATTATATATAAAAAAATCAAATACTTAACGGGTCATTCGGATTTTTCAGAACAGTTCGACCGATCGAATCGGTGACCCAATGACCCGATAACATAATCGGTTCGATGTTCGGTCCGATTTTTAAAATATTGATTTTTCCCTGTTTTTAGTAAACTAAACTAGATGATGTGATACTTTCCAAGTTTGACTGCTACGTTTTTTAATATTATTTGTAATTGTCAAATTTCACGGAAATTGAAAAAGTACTTGACCATTAATCATACCACCAATCTCACGGTTACTTCTGGCTTGTGTGTCGATGTATAAATTAATGTGGATCTTTAATTTTTATATATGGCCCATTTCAACTCATCAAATATGGTAGATGGACACGTTTAAAGAAGAAAGAAGAAATAAGAAATTGATATATTGATACCACACATAGGGACGATAATGAGTCGGGTTTTTGATATATTGATACCACATGTAGGGATGATAATGGATCGAGTTTTTGTAGGTATCTGCACTTCCCAAATCCTGATGGGACGGGTTTGTAAAATATTAAATAGTTTTGGGACGGATTTGGGTAAAAACATGCAAATTCGTAACAAATTTAGGTTGGGTTTGGGCAATTACCTCTGGGTACCCTTTATCCAAACCTAAATATATATAGGAAAGAGATCATATGAGAATAAATATTATCCTAAGAAATGAGAATAGATCTCCACCATAGATCTATGGGTGATGGAGGGTCAAGATTTGGTCTAGTCAAAGCGGGTCAAACCCGGTGACTTTTTTTTTAATGTTTAACTTATATGCACCATTTCACATATTCTGATGCACCACTTCACATATTCGGATGCACCACATTATATAACGAGATGCACCACTAAGTGCATTTAGATGCACCAGAGTTTTGATTTTTTTTCCGATATTTTTTTAAATTTTCTGATTTATTATCCCCCATTTTTTTGTTTACCTCTTCGTTTTTTTTTTGCCGCTTCTTCTTGGTCAAGATTCGAGCGAGGGGGAGCCAAAGGCCTTGGATCGAGCCGAAAAAGTCCAAATTATTGCCCGCCGATTATCCTTATATTAGTAATCGGAGCGAAGGCGGAGGCGGAGCCGGGAAAAAACACTTGTAAAAAAAAAACTGAAAAGAAAAACTGAAAAAAATCTGTAAAAAAAAATAAAAAAAAAACGAAAAAAAAATCGGATGCACCACAATTTGTAACCAGATGCACCACATAGTGTAACTAAATGCACCACATAGTATAACTAGATGCACATTGTTTTGCGAAAAAAAAAAATTAAAACAAAACTGAAAAGCTAGTGCATCTCAATGCACTTAGTAGTGCATCTCGTTATGTACAGTGGTGTATCCGAATATGTGAAGTGGTGCATATGAGTTCACCCGGGTTTGACCCGCTTTGATCAAGCCAAATGTTGACCCTCCATCACCCATAGATCTATGGTGGAGATTTATTCTCAGGATAATATTTATTCTCATATGATCTCTCTCTCTCATATATATATATATATATATATATATATATATATATATATATATATATATATATATATATATATAAAAGATAAAAGATATTATTTATATGTATAATTTATTATATAATTATAAATTAAATGGAAATATATCTTAATTGGGAAGCATAAATCCTAAAGGGGAAATATGATTATTTCCATTTTTATAGTCAACTTTCTTTTTTTTACGCGTGTGGATGGCCACAGTGTGACCGGATATCTTTATTCTTATAAATATTAGTATAAATATTACTCCCTCCGTCCAATGTTTCTGTACCCACTTGCCCCATTTTATCTGTCCAATGTTTCTGTACCCATTTGTGTAAAAGTACCCATCTACCCTCATTAACTCATTTAATTTTCTACCCTTTACCCCTTGGGCCCACCCACTAACACTTAACCCCTGTTAATTAACAATGTTAATTACCTTAATTAACATACCCCAAACACCCCACCCCACTGCCCCATTTTGATCGGCTCTCTCTTTCTCCTCTCTCATTTTCCAACACTCAGAAAACCCTAGATCTAAACTCTCCTCTTCTCCCCCGCCGCGATTCTCTTGTCCTCTGTGTTCGATTCCCTGAAATGCCTGAATCGGCATCCTTCTCTTCTCCCCCGTCTTGATCATCCTCGTTTCCCCCGTCGGCTTCCCTCAAAACCTGTAACCTATCTCGGCGATTTCCCCCAAATCGTGATGGATTTTGACTTCACCGATTCTCCTCTACCTAGGCCGCCGGGCTACGAAACAAACCCCGATGAAAGTGTTTCTGATTCTATGCCCCCGCGGCCTCCTGGTTACGAAAGTAATTGGGATCTCCCACCGCCGGAATCGCATGTGACCGTCGATGAGGCCATACACCTCAACGATGAGGTCGCACCATCGAAACCCACGGCGGCGGGTTTGGATCCCTATCAGCTCTACCGCCTCGCCGAAATGAATGCTGTCTACGAATCAGATTCTGATTCAGATATTACTCAGGTGCTTTGTTCTTAATTCTGCTTTATGGCTTGATGTATCTATGGGGTTTATGGCTGGTGATGCCTATTGCATTTTGTGGTTGATTTGGGTTTATGGCTGGTGATGCCTATTGCATTTTTTGCTGCCTTGCCGCGATACTGAGCTGCCTCTAATTGTTGTGATGCCTTGATTCCTAAATGACTTGTTGTGATGCCTTGATGCCTAAATGCCTTGTTGTGATGCCTTGATGCCTAAATTACTTGTTGTGATGCCTTGAATGTTTGCTGCATAAAGTCAATGATGCAAAGGACTCTGCTGAGATTGAATTGGAGTAGATCCTGTGCATTCATGCCACCACCAAAGGAGAAATCCCTTGGTTTAGGCGGCTAACTTGCATTATGTCCTATTTGCTGCCTATTTGATGCATATTGTCAATGAAGCAAATGCATATGCTGAGACTCCATGATGCCACTGCATGTGCTGATTACTTGAAGAGATAATCTGAATTGCATTGATGCCACCACCAAGGGAGAAATCCCTTGGTTTAGGAGGCTCACTTGCTACCTACTTGCTGCCCCATTCATGTCAATGATGCCAATGTGTGTGCTGAGACTCCACTATGCCAATGCATGTGCTGATTGAATGAGATAATCTGAATTGCAAAATGAAAAGCATCCATACAGTGCAAACAACAGAAATTGATCCATACATATGATAAGCATTCATATAGTGCATTTCACTAGTGTTTACATTCCAAACAACACAAAACCCAAAAATATTTGACCATGTTTGTCCCTGTAAACCCTACTTCAGATACTATTCCAACACTACTTGATCCAATGTCTTCACAAGATCATCCAGATTATAAAACCTGTCTTCTAGCCTCCCTCCATTCACCTCCAAGTATTCCATGCATTCTCTCACAAGGTCTTCATCTACTTCAATAGAATCTGGCAACATTCCTTCTCTCTACATTCTGTCCTTCCCTAAATGAGGGATCTTGTAGTCATTAGATCCCTTCTTGATCATTATCTGTTCATAACAACTCTGCAATGTCAAGAAAATATTATTGAGCTTCTGTGGTGAGTACTCTGCATAAGCTGTCTTCACATTATCCAACATCTCTTGAACACTTGAAGCAGGCTGCTTGTTTTTTATTGACTGTATGCTCCTAAAAAACCCCAAATCATTGACATTACTATCTGGACTGTTGGCTGGTTGGTTGATGAGTTCAATGTGAAATCCATCTTGATGTGCAATTGCTTGAAAGTCAGCATCACTATCTACAATGTGTGGTCTAGCATTGTCCTGTTGGATCTTCATGTGTTTTGGTAGACATGATGGCCACTTGACTTTAAATATTGGCACCATCTGCACACAATTTGATATTGTAAGTGATTGGCACCACAAATTCTGTAAGTGAAAGGCTGCAATCTGACTTACCTCTGTGATTAGTTGAGCTTTGATTACTGGCCTTGTGACATTGTGCACTGCTTTGGTCTCTATTGTACCTTTCTCTATGTTCTTGGAGTTCCTTTGAGCTGGTTCTTCAGTAATAAAAGGAAATATACCAAATTTGCCATCAAATATGACAGTACCTTGTGCATCTATGATTGGTCTACTCACTGCACAGTTGAACATGACTTTAATTATATGCCTCTTTGATTGGCAAGTCCTATGTGGCTCTGGTTCACCAGCAGCAAGGTAGTATCTCTCATTTTCCTTGGTAAGATAAAACCACTTCTCATCCACATGGATGGTGTTGTGCATGTGCTGAAACTTTATCTTCCCCCCTTCAATAATGCTCCCTAGCTGAGAAAGACTCCACTGCAATCTTTGCAACTTGTTTTCTGCTGTAAGAAAAGGTTTGATGGCATTTGTATGTGGCCTCAGATTCTTGTCCTTCACCCAGATCTGAACTAAGCTTTTACTAACATTGAGATTCTCTGCCATACACCTCAATGATGTTCTCTGCCTAACTGAGAGGTTTTTGACTTTTTCAATATCAAATGGCTTTTTTTTTATGTGTACTGACCCTGCCTTCATACTTTTGATGTTCACAGGAATGCCCTGCTGCTGTTGACCTGCTGCTGTCTTCCAAATCTTCCATATAGTCTTCAAACATACCTGGAACTCCTCTGCAGCAAGCTTCTTCACTCCGTAGTTTAGTTTTCCTTGGCTGCTTCGCTGTAGTAGCCATTGAGCAATGTTGTTTAGCTCATCGGCAGTTAAGTCTTTTCTTTTTGGAACTGGCTGCACCATTTTCTGCTCTATATTTGTAGTGTTTGGTGGTTGTGAGCAATGAATGCTCTGCTGTATTTATAGGCCTAGATTTGGTGTCATTAGATTTAAATTTCCCTCCATTCATATTTGATCACATCAATGTACTTGTATGAATATTTAATTCAATGAAATGTTGGAAATTTTGATCACTTGGTGTTTTGTTTCCCTCCTTTTTCCTTGTTGGTGTATCTACCTTGAGCAATTCCAATTTTCTGTCTTTAGCTTGTTTGTTTATCTCTTTAAATTATTTGCAGAAAATATTAATGTACAGAAAAAAAAAAAATCGAAATACAACTGTACAGAAAAATAAATTTAATTACAGTAAAAAAAAACCGAAAATTAAAAAAATGAGAGAGGAAATACAGTTAAGAACATTGTTTACAATACTTACACTCTCTCTCTTACTTTTGTTAATCATAAATTAGTCAACTAACTACAACTATTAACAATACCCCTCAAATACACCTTTATCCCACCAACTCCACTTTATTCCCTTTTCTTAATAGCCGTGCCAGGACCCAAATGGGTACACAATCTTTGGACGGAGGGAGTAGTAGATTTAGAGTTTTATCTGATTTTCTTAAGCCACACACATATTCCGTAAGAGTCAAGTCTTTAATGTTTCTCCTCTATTTTTGTAAATCTACTTTCGAAATATGACGACACAACGACAACATCAATAATTCATAATCTTCTAGTTATGTTTTAAGATTTTGTAAGTTCGTAGTACTTTGCTTTGAGATTAATTTTAGTGAAATTTTCTACTGATGTTTATGTTTTAATCGTATTTATTTATAATATTTTGTTATTTGATATTTACTTTTTAGTATTTGAGTTTTTAGCGGGTAATAAACGGATATTACCCAATGGATTTGGGTCGGGTGTAGATTTAAAAATTATTTTTTAATCGGATTTGGGACGGGTTTGGGTGTGAAAAATTTTCATGAATTTGAGTTTAAAAAATACTTAATAGGTAGGTTCTCGATCCATTGTCATCCCTAACCACACATTCTCTCAAATCTACTCCGATACATTTTTAGAATTTTCTTCTAATTTCATTTTCTGTGTCATCATTTAATTTTTATTAGGGTCAAACTGATCTAGATTTTAGATTATAAAAAAAAAGTATACTTTATAATATATATATATCGGGTTTTTAAAAGTGTATATATCAATAACGGCTAAAATTATTTTCTAATGATCTAGTGGACTAAGTGCTAGTATTAATCTGGATCGTATTGCTTTGCTTAGAACTGCTCATATATACTTATATGTTTAAATTATAATGTTGTATACTAATATTGAAACAAATTTCAACGATATTCCTATTTTGGATTATCGTCATTTAGAATCGCAATATCGCAAGACATTCAAAGACATGCATAAACAATTAATTTTTTCATTAATTTCTTGCAATTAAAGCATGTTGAAATTTATGATTGAACGATGATGTGGGAGCAATTCTTTTATGTGTACATACTTGCATCGCCACATTTGAAGCAAACCACGTTGTTTGACTGTGTAGTTTAGAGTGTACGCATTAATTCGAGCCTTCGATTGTAGAAATAAAAGCCCGAATTGGTCGAATGTTAGATGAAACTCACAATTCAGATTATTGAATCTGTTGATTTGAGGAAATTGAGATCACAAATTTTCTGGATAATCAAACAAACGGCATTAGCTTCAAGCTTGTGGGACTTATAATAAGTTAAACGACATTAACTTTTGGTTGGATCCGGCTTCTTTACATTGCTCTATATGTTGACTGCGTGTGCGTGTGTTGAATAATGAATATTCTCTGAATTAATGCAATATATACCTATTAAATTAGAGATCTAGAATTTGGATATTTTAGGAGTGATTCACGTAGGTTACAAGTAATTTTCACTTGTACTTTAATTAAGTAAAGCTTTACGTTCCCAATTAAACAAAAATAGCTAGATAGTATTACGTTCCAAATTATTGAATGATTATTGATCTGTGATTTTGTTGGAACCGGTTTTTGATAACCAATCCGTTCTTTACCCATGGATCAATTATGGATATCTAACAAACACATACAAAATTCATACCTAGCATGCTCCTATGAATTTAATTACGATCATAGGATGTTTATTCGATATACCTGCAAATTTGATGCACAACGACTCCAGAGTTAATCTTCTGAACTGTTCCCGGCTAGAATACGACGATGGATGGGATCGACCTCGTACTCTCTTTCTCACAGTGGGGGGCGGCGCCAGTTCTCTCTCTCTCTAGGGTTTTATTGCTTAGAATGCAAATAAGTAATGAGTCTTATGAGCCTTGTATTTATAGATAAATAACTGCTCACATTCATTGAACCTAGACAGCCCTCACGGGCCGTAGGAGACAGGCGCCTAGCCCACTAGAAACACAGGCCATTGGGCCAGTTCAGGGATCTACTAGCTTAAATAAGATTGACCCGACAATATCTGATTTAATCCATTCAGCCCAGAAATATAAATCAGATATAAATATTAATTCATTCCACTAAAGAATTAATACTGACTTACCCTCTTATTTAATTAATTGAGTCAGGGCTAGTATTAGACTTAATTAATCTCCGTGTTTAAGATTCTCGAATATCCATTAATTAATTAAATACTTCTGACAGTAAATTAATTAATCAATTAATTATTCACTAATAAATAATTATCTCGAGTGCTACCACTTAAACTTATTATCGTATCGGAACTAATTCCACCTGCAGGGTTTAATACGATAAACTTATTAAGTTCCTCGAGAGGATATCATCATCCCATTATTCATAGGACACGGATCCTTATTGCAGCTCTATCAATATCAAACAAGAACTGCTACCGCCCAAAATACGAAATTTTGAACCACAATTAAGTTCTCATTTATAATAGATCAAAGCAATAGTCAGACACTTATTCATACTGATAAGCCCAGTTAAAAGGTTAAGACTATTTAAGTCACCGAGATCTTTAATTCTCAATAATTCAGAACAGAGAATTAATCTCACTGTGATCCTTTCAATACGATTAACGTACTAGCATAAATAAATAGTCAAGATAAACTATTTAATACTATTATGCTACAATCTAAACCAACAACTCGTCCAAGTTGTCTCGATTGTGAATATTAGTTTATATCTCATAAAATGCCGATTATATAATCTTCTGTGATCTACAACACACTATATAATCTAAAATATTGAGATAATTGGACAAATAATAATTATGCAATAATAAACATTTCAGATAGGAGAATTATAGTGAAATAAATATCAATTGTATATAGACAAAAGTCTTGCTTTCGTATACAACCCTTCAGATTTGACTAAGAATCGATCTGCTTCTAATTATGTTGAAGCACATTTTTTGTGTGTAAACTTTAATCCACGTTAAATTTTTATTTCTTTTTTGGTTTTGATACTGTGGATTAATCTGTTTTGTATGTCTAACTAAATTTTTACACCTAGTGTCTGAACTTTTTTCTTGATAAAATTGGTGTTATTTCTTATTATATTGGGAAATAATTAAATTTAAGGGTGTGTTCACTTGTAGTTTAAGGGTACGTTCACTTGTAGTGAAAGTAGTAAAAAAATAAGATACAATAATATTATGTTACCGCTTTATATTTTGTTTGGTTTCATTTTAAAAAAAATCTAGCCATAATAATCCGCAATACACCTTACAAGAATAACGAGAAGCGCATGGAGCTCTATAGTATTTATTTTGAAGTGTGCCTGGAAAATTAATTGGCCCCACAGAAAAGATACCGGACATGGTCGAATATATACATTCTAAACAAAAGAGACTCCTCAAAATTCAATAACTTCAACTTATACACAATATATTTGTCACGGGAGTGAATGTTAGTTTATTACTAAAAATTGAAGCTTGAATAATTTATACAGCCTAATTATGGAATAATCAATTGTTAATCATAAATTAAAAATTAAACAAAAAAAAATATTATAAACTGTGGTTGGATCGAAAAGCCCTAATCAATAATTGTAAACAAAAATTAAACAATTGAAATTGAATAAAAAAGAAAGAAAAACTTACAAGAATTTGATTGTGGAACACGAGTAAAACAAAGAATCTCAACTGTAAAACTAACTATAGTAGTGGGAGCCATGAGTCAGCGGGGAAGAAAGAAACTGGAATCGGATGGTACGGCAACTTCTTCTTCACAATGGGCTTATTATTCTTAGATTTGGAGTCGGAGTCGGAGCCGGAGTCGGAATTGTGTGTGCGTGCATGAGATAGGCGTCCAGATAAAAACAAGAAGCAACCAATAAAACTTGACCAAAAACCCATTGTTTAATTAGATGGGAAAAATATTATGAGAGGCTTACGAGCGAAAATATGGGTATTTATAGGAACTTAGTTAGTGGTTTGATTGATGAGCAAGAGAAGGTTTTGAGTTTGGATTGGCAACATCCAATCTCCTAAATCTGAAGGGAGTACTATATTATTAATAATATAGAATTAACTCAATACGTATTTCCTTTTTTGGCATTAGGATGTAGATTTCAGTTTATCAAAGGCAATTAATTTCTGAACGTTTTAATTATTTGAGTTTATATCGTACTACATCTGTTGAAATTGAGTCCGTCCGTTAGAAAATTAATTAGTATAATAATATAAATATTTGACGTATTGTGTACAATTGGTGACTCTTTATGAAATATAAAAGTGTAATTTGTATGAGGTCTTATCTTTTGGATGTTTAATCTTTAATTTATCTATAACCAGCTGAATTAAAGATGGATCGATCATGATTAAAGGTTTCCACGAAGCTAGCAATCCGTACGTAGTGTTGAATTCATGTTCGCAGTTGTAACTAAGATTCTACAAAGATTTTATAATAATCATAGACTTACTTAAAAAATAAAAATAAACAAAAAAAATAGTAAACAAAATGAAGTTGGTGTGAGACTAAAATTGCTAGCTACTAGTTCGGTCTAGTTCAATCACAACATATATAGTTTTTAAAAAATTATAAAAAATTGGAGTTTAACAAATAGATACTTCTGTTCTTTGTTAATGCATGTCAAATTAATAAATTTTTAGAGTTATGCCAATTAGATGAAATAGTTCAAAATTTCAAACGATATGCGATAGATTTAGCAATATGAAAGAATCGGTTAAAGTAAGATTTATACCATAATTACGTTGGTTGGGTATCCCAGATCGTATGGGTTTCATCAATGAGTAGTAAATTGAGTCCACATAGGTTTAGAGTTGTACACTAATTATAATTTCTCTTACGCCTTCATATATTTATAAGGCCGTTCCAGCGGTGCGCTCAAGCGCGCGCTCGCTGCGTATGCGAGCTCCAACGATGAGCTCGCACATCGTTGACGAGCTTGTCGCGCTCTCCATTCCGAGCTCGAGCTTGAGTGAGCTCGCAGAAGTCAGCAGACACGTGGCGATCGCTTGTTGGCCCGATTACTAGCTAGGTATTGCGATTGCCAACGACCATCTATTCAAGCGATCATATCTGCATTCGGCGCGGAGTATTTGCGGCCTCCAAACACAGCTGACTGCGCACAGCTTCTGCAAATGCATGAATCCAAACACGGCTTCCCCGACATGCTTGATAGCATCGACTGCATGCATTGACAGTGGAGGATCTGCCCGACTGGGTGGAAACAACGTACACAAATCAGAAGAAGGGCACCCGACGGTCGTGCTTGAAGTCATTGCTTCTCAAAATCTGTGGATTTGGCATGCTTTCTTCGATGTCGCCGGCTCAAACAACAACATCAATGTGCTTAATCAGTCGGACGTGTTCCAAGATCTTCTACAGGGAAAGAGCCCGACGGTGACTTTTTTCGCAAACGGCACTCAGCACAAAATGGGTTGACGACATTTATCGATGTTGGCGGACCTTTGTGAAGACTCTCACATGCCCAACTGAGCAGAAGAGATGTTAATTTGTGAAGAAACAAGAAGCCGCACGCAAGGATATGGAAAGAGCCCTTGACGTTCTCAAAGCTGGTTGGGCTATAATCAGTAGGTCGTCGCGTTCCTGGTTCCGATAGACACCATCAAACATCATGTATGCTTGCATTATCTTGCATAATATGATAGTTGAAGATGAGAGCGATTTTGTAACTAATTGGAGCCCCGACGAAGAATCAACCACTATAGCCCAAGTCAGTTTGAGTACGAGGCAAGGAGCCTCGTCGAGCTTTCGAGAGTGAGTATTTGAAGCGGAAAACAAACATTCGAGATCAAAGAGCCCACACAAAGCTTGAGGATGATTTGATCGAAGAGATTTGGACACGCTTCGGAAATTAATGTAATTTTTCAATTATTTATTTTATGTATGTTTTCTAATATAATTTAAAAAATATATATATTAAAAAAAATTAGCGATCTCCAATTTAATGGAGATCGCCATTGTAAAACAAGAGAGCGCGTGAGCTCTAGACGACCACATGGCACAAAAGTGGGCAGCTAGTGCGCTCAATAAGCTTGTCGATGCCCACAGTCTAAAGGATCCCTTTTCATTGTATTATTTGTTTGTATGAATTTCAGATAATGATAACTTGGAGAAGAAAGGTAGAGAAGAGAGAGAAATATAAGATGAATAGTGATTTCATGGAAATTTGTTTTGTAGTACATAAATGCTACAAATTTTGATAAAATAAATAAAATATTCGGTAGTGTTGTAGGTGAGAGAAAAATGAGCGTGAAAAGTAATTTGGAAAGTTGGTTTTACTTATATATATATACATATTTCAAATGTACATAAAATTTAGCCAATTCAATTTTGTATAATCATAATCATTATATTATTAAAAGGAAAACGATTCTTACTTTGAAAAAATCCTACGTGGCACCCCTCTTAATTCTCCATTTCTATTTATCTAAATTCTCAAATTTTTGAATTTTTAGATGTAAAATAATAGATTTTAAATATCTACTAAAATCTTGTGTCCCACATTGGTTATTCAATGAAAATTCACCTAGTGAAAAGCCTATAAATATATAGAATTAATGTGTATTTTCTCATCTTTTACTCTACCAGTTTTATTTGGCCGATTTATTTATTAATCGGCCGAATAAATAACTATATTTTTATAGTTTAGTTTAATTTAATTTAATTTGGTCAATTTATTAAAAGGGATTGTTGTAAAATAGTACTTTTTTGAAACAAAAGATTCAAAATGTCACCTTAAGTTTAAAAGTTGCAAAATAGCACTTTGAGTTGTAAAAAGTCACCTTAATGAGTATACAAGAAAGCTAACTTTCATTTGAATCATACACGAAGACTAATTTCATGTATGAACTTCCGGCGAAACATTCCAGTGAACTTTTCCGACGACCGGCGAAAAATTCCGGCGAAAAATATCCGACGAATTATTCCGGTGAAAATTTGAATCATACACGAAGCCTAACTTCATGTATGCATCATACACGAAGACTAATAGTCATGTATGCATCATACACGAAGACTGACTTTCATGTAAGCATCATACACGAAGCCTAAGATTCGTGTACGCATCATACACGAAAATTTTTGCTTCCAACAAATTCAAATTTGTATCATACATGAAGATAAGTTTTCACGTATGATACATACATGAAAACTGACTTTCATGTATGCATTATACACGAAGCCTAAGATTCGTGTATGCATCATACACAAAAAATTTTACTGGCGAAAATTCGAATCATACACGAAGTGAAACTTCATGTATGCATCATACACGAAAACTAACATTCATGTAGACATCATACATGAAGACTGACTTTCATGTATGCATCATACACGAAGTCTAAGATTTATTTATGCATCATACACGAAAATTTTTGCCTTCAAAAAATTCAAATTTGTATCATACATGAAGATAAGTTTTCATGTATGATACATACAAGAAGACTGACTTTCATGTATGCATCATACACGAAGCCTGACTTTCATGTATGCATCATACACGAAAATTTTTGCCTCCAAAAAATTCAAATTTGGATCATACATGAAGATAAGTTTTCATGTATGATACATACACGAAGATTGACTTTCATGTATACATTATACACGAAGCCTAAGCTTCGTGTATGCATCATACATAAAAAAATTCAAATTTGTATCATACATGAAGATAAGTTTACATGTATGATGTATACACGAAAATAAGTTTTCATGTATGATGTATACATGAAGTTAGGCTTCGTGTATGATTTAAATTTTCGCCAGAAAAATTCGTCGGAAATTTTTCGCTTGCAAATTACGCCGGAATTTTTTTGCCCGGAAAAATTCACCGGAAAAATTTCACCGAAAGTTCGCCGGAAGTTCGCCGGAAGTTCATACAAGAAATTAAACTTCTTGTATGATACAAATTAAATGAAGAGGTAAAGAGGTGAGAATTCAGGAGAAGGAAGAGAATTGAGGTAACGTAAGGGGTATAAATGTCATGAAATAACTCAAAAGGCTATTTAAAGCTTTTTTTTTTTTCTAAGGGGCTATAATTCATCTTTTGTGTTTGAAAAGTGCTATTTTGAGTTTTGTGTCATTTATTAATTGGCCAATAGAAAATTATTTTTCGTAGGAAACCAATTTATTAGTTGAAAGAATAAATGGTTCCAAAATAATTGGCTAATGTGGCTAATGTATTGGTTGGTCGAATTAAATTTTCAAATAGTCTAATAATCTTTATTTAATTTGATAAAAAATATTTAATTTATAATTTTTCAATTATTTAGGTAGACGTGTCAATTCTCAACTGACACAGACCTCAACTTGAGGTCTCACGTGACACATTTCCATTCTTTATTCTTATTTATTTTAAATTTTATTTTATTCATTTTTTCCATGTATTTTTCTAAAATCTAGAATCTCCATCTATGAATTGATCTATACGTGATTTGTAGTTGAGTTTCCAGCTTTGCATAACTTATAATTATAATTAGTGAATATTACTATACAATTTTTTTTAGTTGACAAAATAAATGGTTCCAAAATAATTGGCTAATGTATTGGTTGATCGTTTAAATTTTTAAATAGTCTAATAATTTTTATTTATTTTGATAAAAAATAATTATTTTTTAATTTATCAATTATTTAGGTAGACAGGTCAATTCCCAACTGATAGTCACTTCAACTCGAGATCTCACGTGACACATTTTCATTATTTATTCTTATTTATTTTAAATATTATTTTATTCATTTTTTCCATATATTTTTCTAAAATCTAGAATTGCCATCTGTGAATTGATTTTTACGCGATTTGTAGTTGAGTTTTCAGCTTTGCATAACTTATAATTGTAATTAGTGAATATTACTATACATTTTTTATATTAAATTTTGGCTATATATAAATTCAAAATAAGTTTTATAAATTACGCACTTATAGTTCAGAGTCGTGGTCAATGGACCGATTTTGATGCAATCCCATGTGGCACATTTCCATTCTTTTTTCATATTTATTTTAAATTTTATTCATTTTTTTCATGTATTTTTCTAAAATTTTGAAACGTCATCTATGAATTGATTTTTACGTTATTTGTAGTGGAGTTTCCAACTTTGCATAATTTATAATCGTAATTAGTAAATATTACTATACAATTAAAATGAGAACAAATAGTATAATTAGTTTTTTATTAATTTTTGGGTATATATAAATTTTAAATGAGTTTTATAAATTATGCACTTATAAATAAAAAATATGATCAATGGGTCAATTCCGACCCGGAACCGTAGCGGTAAACGGGTCAATTTTCATCTGACGGGTACCTGAACTCCGAAAATTTTTCTTCATTCTATGCCTTTTTTTTCATATACATTCTAAAATCTAAAATAGTTATCCATGAATTAATTTTCACGTTATTTGTAGTTGAGTTCCCAACTTTGCATAATCTATAATTGTGATTAGCGAACATTATTGTATGATAAAGGACGTGAACGATAGTACAATCAATTTTTTTTTTTTATCAAATTTTGGGTCTATATGTATTCTAAATGAGTTTTATAAATTACACACTTATAAATCAGAGCCGTGGTCCACGGGGCGATTCCGACGCGGAACTGTGACAGTAGACAGGACAATTCCCAATCGACGGTTATTGATATACGGATTTTTTTTAGAAATCGAAAGAAATGAGAATATATTTGATTATAATTTTTAACAAACATAACTATATGGTTTGATTTGTAAACATGTAATAAAATTACTTTTAATTGAATTTAAGATGTGTTCAAGGGCATATAAATTCTAAGCGAGTTTAGTAGATTGTATAATCGAATTGTTTAATCCTAAATAATTAAAAAATAATATTTTTCTTAATATATCACTATTAATACTATCTAATAATTTTATTATTATTAATTATTATTATTATTATTATTATTATTATTATTATTATTATCCTAAATAATTAAAAAAATAATATTTTTCTTAATATATCACTATTAATACTATCTATTATTATTATTATTATTATTATTATTATTATTATTATTATTATTATTATTATTATAAACAAAAACAACTCTATTCTTCTATATGGCACATTTCAATCCTCCATTCTCATTTATCTAAATTCTCAAATTTCTGATGGGTACCTCAACTCGGGATATCACATGGCATCTACATTTTGAATTTGAGAAAAATAATATTTAATTTTAATTCGGTTAAGTTATTTGTAGTTGAGTTTCCAACTTTGCATAATTCATAAATGTAATTAGCGAATATTAGTATACAGTTAAGGATGAGAATGAATAGTACAATCAATTTTTTTTTTGTTAAATTTTGGGTCTATACAAATTCTAAACGGTTTTCATAAATTACGCACTTATAAATCAAAACCGTGGTCAGTGGGGCGATTCCGTCCCGAAAACGTTGCTGTAGACAAGCCAATTTTCAAAATTGACGACTTTGTTTTTGTTGTTAAATTTTGGGTCTATATAAATTTTTTAAACGGTATTCATAAATTACGCACTTATAAATCAAAACTGTGGTCAGCGGGCCAATTCTCAACCAATTCCTACCCGCAAAACGTGACTGTCGACGGGCTAATTCTCAACCGACTGGTACCTCAACTCAGATTTTTTTCATTTATTTATGTAATTTCTAAAATCTAGAATCGTCGGGTTTTTCAATTTTGTATAATCTATATTTGTAATTAACAAATATTACTATACGGTTAAGAACGAAAACAAATAATACAATCAATTTATTTTTATTAAATTTTGTATCCATATACATTCTAAATGAGTTTCATCAATTACACACTTATAAAGCAAAGACCGAAACCGTGGTGGTAGACGGGCCAATTCCCAGCTGACGGGTATTGCTATACGAATTTTTTTATAAAGAAACACAAATGACTGATTTTTTAATCGGGTTTGAAATAAGTACGAGTACATAAATTCCAAACAAGTTTGAATGATCCTAAATATACCGTCTCGAATTGTTTGATTAATTGTCTCCGTCGGAAAACGTTGAATGTGTAGGAAAATTAGCAGTAAATTTACTAACAATTTGTCCACGGGCCAATTCCAACTCAGAATGGTGCGCATTGAGAGACAATTTTTTTTTAAATAATTTAGGGAGACAAATAGATATTTATTATAAAAAAGAACCACTTTAATTCTCATATAAAATCAACACAAGACAATCTCTTTGAGAAGTAAAAACGTTTGGAGTTAGTCTCCCATGAAACGCGTCTCATAGCGTGAGACCGCGCGTGGCGCGTGCACTGCACGCGCGCGCCTCTCACACGCCCTATTTTTTATATATTTTTGCAATAAACCCATATGCACAATACGATATATTCATATGCACTACACTTTATGTTGATATGCGCATCGAAGAGTATTGATATGACCAACTTTTTCATATTATTTTTCCAGTTTTTTTTCTTATTTACAGTTTTTTTTTTCTTTTTTCTTTTCGGCTCCGATTTTACGGCTCCGCCTTCGCTCCAATTACTAATATAAGAATAATTTTCGGACAATAATTTAGATTTTTTGGCTCACTCCGAGGCTTTCGGCTCCCCTCGCTCGAATCTTGACCAAGAAAGAAGCGGCAAACAAAAAAAAGAGTGCAAAATAAATTTCGAAATTTTAAAAACAAAAATCGTAAAAAAAAACTAAAAAAAAGTTGGTGTATATCAATACTCTTCGGTGTGCATATGAACATAAAGTGAAGTGTATATGAATATATGGTGGTGTGCAGATGGGCTTATTGTAAAAATATATATATATATGGCGCATGCACTACACGCGCCGCGCGTGTAGTGCACGCGCCACGCGCACGTCTCATAGCGTGAGATGCGTTTCACTGGAGAATTTGCCAAATATTTCTTCTCTCACAACAGTTTTGACAAAAAAAGTGAGATCTGAAAATTATCTATAAAAATAACAGGTGTGAATTATATTTGAATTTTTAATAGGTATTACTGAAATAAATAAAAAATAATTAATAAACAATACCTTTTTTATATTATCACATATTAAATTTTATTAAATTTAATAAATAATAATTTCTCGTCGATTTTTCTCTAATACGCCCTTAATAAGCTGAGCAATAATGATATGCGATAGATTTAGCAATATGAAAGAATCGGTTAAAGTAAGATTTATACCAATATAATTACGGTTAGGTATCCGAGATCGTTTGGGTTTCATCAATTAGAGTAGGAAACTGAGTCCACATAGGTTTTAGAATTATAATTCGTCTTACACCTTGCTTCATATATTTAAATATACGTCTTCAATTCCATCATTCACAAATAGTATCATACAGAAAACTTAGAGAGAGAGAGAGAGAGAGAGAGAGATTTGCATCGATCGATCGATCAAGATGCATTGGGTTAGAGGAGAAACCCTGGGAAAGGGCGGTTTTGGGTTTGTGTCCAAAGCCAACACCCACCAAGAAAGCGGTGACGATCTAAATGTTCCGGCGGTTGTGGCTGTCAAATCGGCCAATCTTTCGCAGTCGAAATCTCTGTCGAAGGAAAAAGATTTGCTGAATAAGTTCAAGGCGTGTCCCTGCGTTCTGCACTGCTTCGGCGACCAAGTTACGACGGAGAACGGCCAACAACTCTACAACATATTGCTGGAATACGCTCCGGGCGGATGCCTCGCCGACCGCTGCGGCGGAAAAGGGCTGCCGGAGCACGCCGTCAGCCACTACACGAAATCCATCATCACGGCCCTCGTCCATATTCACAAACTCGGGTACGTGCACTGCGATGTGAAGCCGCACAACGTGTTGCTTGTTGGCGAAGATTCGAAGCTCGCCGATTTCGGGAGCTGCAAAAAGATTGGTGCGATCGAGGATGAGCATCAAGGGTTCAGGGGAACCGTTCTGTACGCGGCGCCGGAGTCAATAGCCCGCGAGGAGTACTCGCCGCAGTCGGATGTTTGGGCGTTGGGCTGCACCGTACTGCACATGTTGACCGGAAAGGCCCCTTGGAAGTTCGGCAAAGAGGCGACGGCCAAGGATGTGTTGATGAAGATCGGTTGCAGCGGCGAGATTCCGGCGATTCCCAGGGTTTCGGAAGAGGCTAAGGACTTTCTAAGAAAATGCTTCGTCAAGGATCCGAGGGCTAGGTGCAAAGCCGAGACTCTACTCGATCATCCTTTTCTCAAGATAGGCGACGGCCGCCGCCACCAACGTTTTCACTATCTTCACCACCATTTATCGTCACTTTTGCCTCGGTGTTTCCACGTCACGAGAGCTGCTGCTGCGGTTCATGCCGGCTGAGGATGATATATATATATGGTCAACCTAGTATAGATTTTTTTTTTACTTATGCTAGGTTAATTTTTTTTTTTTTTTTGAACAATATTATAAGGAAATTTAAATACCGCGTGATGGAGGACTCGAACCCGTAATCTTTGGTTCGGGCATTAACTTCACTACCACTAGGTTAACACACGCACACATATGCTAGGTTATTTGGTTTGTGCATGTGTGACATGTACTGCTTTAAAGTTGGCACAGCTGAGAACAATATTATTAAATTTATTATATATGGAATACGTTCAAATCTATATATCATATCCTTCATGAGATTTGTCAATGTTTGTAAAAATCTTTTAATGGGGGGATGGGATCCTCTGTCCCGATTTCTCTGTGCCAAACCACGAAACGCCGACGTTTTGGGTTATAATTCACTTCTGCTATTTTTCTCTCCTTCCTAGTGGCTCGGCTCAGCCGATTAGATCATTTCCATTATTGTCGTAATCTTCCTTGCGTGAAAAATGGAATCAGACTCCAAATATTTTCCATAGATACTATTCTTTTCGATTGTGTATTTTTTTTCCCTTCCTTCTCCATCATCTTTTTCCATCGCCGACGGTACACCCTTGGATTTCTTTTTTCTGAACCAAAAACGGTGTCACGCCAACTGCTCGACGAAAGGTATGTATAGTAAGTTCTATGTATTTTTCTTTTGCCTTGAATTGCTTGCTGCTGTATATGAAATGCCTTACACTTCTTTACTGGATATAATCTATTTATGTATAGATTTCTCACTTCTGTGGCCACATTTTTTTAATTTCTTTATAGATTTATTTTATATCACAAAAATCATTTTGTTCAAGCATTATCGACTATTTTAAGGGCGTCAATTGAGTAATCGTCAGTGACATTTGATGATCTTATTTATGTAATCCAATATGATTCAAAGTACTTTTTTTTTTTTTTTTTTTTTTTTTATTTTTTTATTTTAACAATCTTGATTGGTTGGTTAGTGTGGAAATTTGACAATCGAAATCTCAATTTCTGTTAGTTTTATCTTATAGAACTTGATAGCAAAAAGCTTGTTGTACCTCTGTTCCTGCTGATTGGTGCTGCCAATTATTGGGATTGTAGTTGGCTGCTGGTCCTGCAATCCTAATCTGTGGGACTGATGTTCTTCTGCTTTGTTGCTAGTTTTGTGCTGCTATTATTTGGAAACTGTTATGCTGCATTGGTCACAATTGAAGTTGTGGTTGTTCTTCTAGGGATTGTGTAATTCTTCTTTGCTGCGGTTATGCATATGTTGGTTCCGTGGGGAGATTTGCGGCTGTTTGTTGATTTGTACATGGCACCTGCTTGGTTTTTGGCGGTATGAGTTTCAGAACTCGTTTAACCCGTTCCGCATGGAGTTTCAATTCCTTGTAATCTGCTGCTATTGTACGTGGTATTGAATGCTACTACTAATTTAATTTAGAACACACAAGTTAAAAGCAACAAGTGGTCTGCTACAACCCCAGGCAGCTCTACTGTCTTTTTAATTGTTGTTTTTTTAAAAGCAACAAGTGGTCGGAAACCATGCATTAATTAATTTTTGTTTTTTTAACTGTACAACTAATTAATGTTTACGATATGAAACGATTTTCGCTACCATACAGAATCCCAAGGAAAGCAAGCAGTGGAGAATATTTAAGAATTAAGAAAGCTAATTAAACTGGCATCGGGATCGGGTTGAATGTAGCTTCAGCAACTTTTAAAACAAGTAGATTATATGAAAAAATAGAATGACTTGATATATTAATAAATTCAAATCAAATTCCCTTCCCGTAAACGTTGACACTAACCAAATTAAGAGGACTGGACGAGTTACGTTGTTTACATATATTACAAGTCCATTACAAAAGAAACAATAAATAACCAAAATCTGGTTGCTGTTGCTGTAGCTGTAGCTGATCTATCACCATAACCATATTAATTGTATTTGTAGCTAGCTAGCTTGATAGTATATAAATAAAAACCAGCTGAGAATTAAAAAAACCAATCAAAAATTCAATCTGCAACGAATTGAACTATACATAGCTAGCTAGATTAATTTATAGATATCCCTATAATAAGGAGAGCCTGGAGTTGATTGGAATTTATAGATATCCCTATAATAAGGAGAGCCTGGAGTTGATTGGGAAGTAAGAAAGTGGAATCGGAGGGTGTGATTGAGATGAAGACGTTTTCTCAGTACTCATCTTCGTGCCCTCATTATTGGATGTTGCATGAGAATCAGATACGCGTGAAGAAGAAGAAGATGAAGATGAAGAAGGCCCAAAGCATCCAAAAATACTTGACAAGAAGAAAGCCATTAATAGTTACAGTATATACTATATGAATGATTTTTCTGTAATGAATGAGAGGGTGGTGATGAGAATGGATATTTATAGTTAATAATTTAGGATTAATTGAGGAGCAAGGAAAGGTTCTCGCGTGATTGCCTATGTCTATGTGACATCATTTTCTGCTTCTAGCTTATGTCTGCCGCGACGTTACTGACAGATGCTTCCATTTGCCTTCTTACTTTGACTGCTTAATTGTGTTGAATTTTCTTTTGTATATATAATTTTAATAACAAGTGAATAAGTGTTTAGCAATTTCTCAGAAATGTTGCTGCTTCTACAGGCCGTGGCAGCAGCCACAATGGGTCCTGGGGTTCCTCCAATAAAGTGATGCTTATCTATGTAGCACAATTGCATGGGAGCGACTGCGGAGCAATACGGTACGGTTACTTGGATACAAAATTTTAAAAAATTTAGGGTGTGATTCCGCCAAAATACATCTACCTATGAGTAATATTTAATTATATATAACAATTATAAAATATTTATAAAAAAATTAAATTCATACATTAAAAGTATGTAATTCACATTTTCTTTCACCCACAAGATAAGTATTTTCAATTTTGTATATTTAATTTTAAGTCTATACAATAACAATTCAAATATCGTTATCTCATGATGTAAGTCATAAGTCAAATAAAGTTCTCCAATATCAACCTTTCACCAATGGGATTCATTACTTTTGCGCCCGAGATTCGTGAATCCTATTTTTTTTTTTTTTAATTTCCTATTTAAAAAGATACGTCACGTGGCGTATCGTGTGTGAATCCAACAAGAATCGTACCTTAACAAAAATCCGATACGACGATATATATAGTAATTTTAGAAGAATCGTGCATCATAGCTACTTATACTAATAGTACTAATAGTATAAAATCCAATGATACACGTATATATAGGACTAATTATTTATCATTGGTTTGTTTTCTCTATATATAGGACTAATTATATGTCCTATTGGGATGCCTGGTAGTAAAAGTAGATGTCTGAGACTTAAAGTCTCTAAGTTCGTACCTCATGAAGTGCCTTTAGGTCGAGCCTGTCACACATGTAATTGGAAAGTGTGATTTACCTGCCCTGTGTGGTTTGCAGATTACTGTACAAGGGACAGATATTTACTTACTGCGCACCGAAGGTAGCGGTTGCGGGTTCCCATGACATCCAAAAAAATGACTAATTATATATGTGGAATCATTATTATATTACTAAAAGGAAAACGATTCTAGCTTTGCAAAAATCCTATGTGGCACCCACCAAATCCCTACATAGCTATTTATCTAAATTCTCAAAATTTTGAATTTTTAATATAAAATAATAGATATAAATATCTACTATAATCACGTGTCCCACATTGATTTTTCAATCAAACTTCACCTATTGAAAAACCTATAAATACCTAGAATCAATGTGTGTTTTCTCACCTTTTGCACCACTAGTTTTATTTGACCAATTTATTTATTAGTCGCCCGAATAAATTACTATATTTTTATACCATTCGTTGGTTATAAGCGGCATCCCGAAAATGTCTAGGAAGAAATATGGCTTTCAAATTAAATTCTGAATTAGTGTATGCTTGGCTAATTTATTAGTTGGCCGAATAAATGGTTCAAAAATAATTTGTGATGGTCCCGATACGAGTTACTGGTGTATGGGGGGGGGGGGGGGAATACACCAGTTAGGATTTTTCAACTTTGAAAGCTTAACCCCCGAAAAACTTCAACTGAGTAAAGAGAGTCTCAGCTGGATTCACAACTGAGTAAGAGAACTCAGCTGTGAGAGTGGTGCCGTGCGGAATGTGGTGGAAACTATACTCGTAAAATAACTCAAGCTTTTGTGCAAGGTTGGTCAATAACCAAGACAGTTAATATGTAAAGATGCAGTTTGTATGCCGATTAGCTTGGTAAGTTGAATATGCAATAAGTAACTGAACAGAGATAAACACAGACACACATGATTTACGTGGTTCGGAGAGAACTCCTACGTCCACGGGGAGATGTGAGTCCACACACCTCAGTCCAGATCTTCTGGACATTTCCACACAGCTTACCCGGGCTGTGCAACCGTTGCAATAAGTTTACGAGTACTTATCAACCTTTACAGTTAAGTTTACGGGTACTTAACAACCTATGTCAAGTTTGCGGGTACTTGACAACCTATGCTAAGTTTACGGGTACTCAGCAACCTATCTACTCAGTTACAGGAAGAGTAGGATCCTAACAAACACTTTTTAGGGTGTGTGTGTGGGTGAGTTTTCCAACTACAGCTCGAACACGAATGTGAGCTGGATCTATGGCTTGAACGAATGAACACTCAAACTAAGATCTAAGACAGATTATAATTCTATGAACCCTCAGCTACTAATGTTCTACCATTCGGAACTCTCAGTTGCTGATGCTCTTCGAATATGATTTTGCAGATTTTTTTTTCTCTTGTTTCTCTCGTGGGTGCACTTCAAATTTTCTCTGTCTCGTGTGTCTGTCGAATGAATGAATGCCTCTATTTATAGGCGGAGAGAATCAACTAGCCGTTGGAAGAGCCGTTGATCTCTGTTCTTTGATAGCGATGGCTTGTCTCTCATCTCTGCAGACTTTCCCGATATGGCATCTGTGCTCTTCTGCTTTCCATCTGAGACAACCTTGTGTTGGGCCAAATGGGGTAGTGACTGAACGGTCAAACCCTCATGTGATTTCTTTTTGAATTTTAAATTCAAACCTTTCTGACAGTCAACCTTGGTTAGTCGGTTGAAAATCTTGATCTTCATCTGAGTGGTCTTCAGCTGATGTTCTATCTGACTGAACCGTTGAACTCTCAGCTGACTTTCAACTTCATCCTTTTTGTAACCACTCTGTTATACCTTCCCTCTTGGTCGGATGGCTTTCTGTAACTGATGCTGAACCGTTGGCTTGAACTCTCAGTTGTATATAAGTCTTCCTCCTTTTTGGCATAACTCTATCATCAGTCAGAGTCTTGTAACTGATGTTCCATCTGATTGGTTTGACTTGAACTCTCAGTTTCAACTGATGTTCCTCATCCGATCTTCCATCTTAGGTTGTATCCGAGTGTTGCTGTTGCCGTCTTCAGCTGGAGACCTGTAAAGATAAAATCTTAACATTGCTCAAATAGCGAGCCTAACTGCTAATATTAAGAGCTGGCAACATCTACTCGGTTGGGGTCAGTTGGTTTTGGAATTCATCAAAACTCATACTAATAAATTTCCCAACAATTTCCCCCTTTTTGATGATGCCAAAACCATTTACAACTTGAAACCACTACTGATCTAAACCTTACTATCTGACTTAAAATCTCAGCTGAAATTCTAGACAGTCTATAAGATAAAACATCAAAGGGTTAGCATAGTTATAACATGGTATTTAAAAGACTGCGATTCAGGGCTTGGACAATGAGATATTGTACGTCAAGATGAATCGAATATATACTTGAAGTTTTCATTACAACTGTTGTGTTTACAAAGATAAGCACAAAACATTAAATTACAACAATTGCTCAAAAACTAAATCAGCTCAAAAAATACTCTTGGCCGTATTTGCTGAAGATACGGTCAAAGATCTCTTTCTTCGCCGCTGATCGGTCCCTGTATTAACTCCATGTTCCTTGCACACTTGTCTCGCCTCAACCATGATTAAATTTCTGTTAGGAGTACTTGTGCCTTTGATCATCTGAGGGCGATATCTGACCTTCTGCGGGACCGGAACTGTGTTGGGATCGAGCTGAGCTTCTACCATGGCTCGTTGGAATTGCCTGTACATCCCTGGATCCCCAGATCTGAGCTCCCACAAGGCTTCCTTGAAGGCTTGCCTTGGATCTTCAGTTGTGTAGACCTTCCTGTAGTAGAAGTCGTTGATGAACTCATGCTTGAACTGCTCCCAGTCATCGTTCCACTCAATGTTCATCCACTTGTCAATATGTGGGAACTGTGACTGGAGCGGGGCATTTCTTTGTAGCTGCTTGGTCTTTGCTCTAGCTTCAGCCTTCATTTGGTGTTTGTTGATGCGTTTGACGCTCCGGCTGGCTTTGTTCCTATCCACGCTCTTTGCAATTTTAGCCAGTTCCTTTTCGAACTTGGCCACTTTCTTGGCTTGGTCAGCAGCAAACTTCTTGATCCAAGAGGGATTCAAGTAGTTCTCTTTGGACACCCCCATAGCTTTTGCAGCTTCAATGCAATCTTCGACTGAGATTCCGTCAAGATTGGCATCCAGCTCTGCTGTAAGCTCAGCTACGAGGTCTTGGGAGACTTCAAGTTCCTGCTCTTTTCCTGCTGACTCCTTCAGCTGAGACTCTTTTTGTGCAGCTCCTTCCCCCTGAGCTCCAGCTGGCACTCCTTCCCCTTGTCTACTTCCTTCCCCCTGCTTCTCAGCTGCTCCATCTTTCCCTTGTCCAGCAACAGCTGCTGGCACCTTTCCTTCCCCCTTTTTGGCATCATCCAAAAGGGTGGCAACTGAGCCGTCCAGGGAGGTCAGCTTGGCTTCTGCTTGTTGAACTCGAGAGAAGAGTTCTTCCACAGCGTCTTTCTCTTCAACCTTCTTTGCCAGCTCCAGGTCTTGGCGTTGTTGTTCGACTTTCTTTATGGCGGCAAGGGTTGCAGAGACATCCTTGTGAAGGGTGACAAACTCAGCTCGATAATTTTCGAACTGAGACATCCACTCCTGGTCTTGTGTCTACTGGGACTTTGCAAGATTGGATTCAGATACAGACTTGAAGCCGTTGAATGCTGAGTTGAGTCCACGAACTTCTTTCTTCAACTCAATGTCGGCGGTGCTGGTTGAGGAAGAGAGTTCATCTAGCTGCTTCCTCAGAGAGGCATTCTCCTCTATCAGCTGATTTATCTTGGCATCTTGAGCCTCAGCCAGATGCTGTTGATCTTCTTTATTGTGCTCGATGGTGGACAACAGCTCATGCCTCAGCTGGTTGACCCTCTCAGTTATCAGCTCACAGATAGCATCAGTGGAGTGTGCTGGCTGATCAGAGGGTCCAGACTGTTCGTGCTGTTGAGCTGTGGCTGGAGGGTCCACAATGACCATGGCTGTTTGATTTGCCAGGTATTGTTTGAGCCTCTCTTCTTCTGCTTTAGCTGCCTTTTCAGCCGCATCCACGTCCTCCATGGGGTCGGCAGTCTTGGCTAGCATGGACTCTAGAAAGGCAACAACTCCTTCATTGTCGCACAGCTCCCTAGAGTCAGTTCCTTCTGCTCGGCTTTGATCCAGGCGGCGTCGTAGCAGGGCAACCTTCTGGTTGTAAGCAACCTCGAGGTTCTGGTAATCGAAGTATGTCCTCAGGTTGGATTCATCAGTTTTCAACCTGTCCCAGCCGTGGATCCTCAGGGTGTCCTCATTCACGTACCAGTAACTGAAGATGACGTTGAACTGGTAGAGAAGTTCAGTCCCGAACATTGCAAAGATGGGCATGGAACGTGCCTCCGGAAACATGCCTGTCAGCTTTCTGAAGCAATAGACCATCCTCCCTTCATACTCAGCCAAAATTGCCTGGCGGTTGGCTTCTTCATCAATCTGTGGGGGGTCTATATCGAAAGCAATGTGTTCGATGGTTTCCTCAACGTTGGCCAAAGGAATGGTCTCAACGTTGGCATCGAGCGTGAGGCTCGGGATATTTGACTGAGGATCAGTTGAGAGAACTGGATCCTCTTTGGTTGGTGATTGGGCGGGCTCATTAGTTTCCTCAGACACAGGTGGGATTACCTGGCTGACATCAGCTCCGGTTAGTGGAGAGGGTGGACTGTCGTGGGACTCCTCAGATGAAGAAGAGTCATCTGAGGACGAGCTGGACTCCTCAACATCGGTCTCTATCCATTCAGCCATCTCTTCTTGTTAGCGGGGTTGAATCACAAACGCAGCTGCATCAACCGACTGGCTGGATTCGGTTGATTTCTCAGCTGGTGTCTCCTCCGCTGGCTTTTCCACAGCTGGCTTCGCAGCTGGCTGGATAATCTTGAACCTCGGCTTCTTTTTGAGGGGTTCCACCTCTTCTTCTTCTTCTTCTTCATCCTCTTCTTCAGCTACTTCCTCCAGCTGGCGTTTTGCAGATTTGGATCTGGTCTTTTGATTGACTGCTGGAGGCGGTTGTATCTGCTCCTCAGCTGCGTCAGAATCCACAGCTGGTTTTCCAGTTCCCTTCTTCTCTTTAGGTGTTTACACTGCATCCAACACATCCTTAGCCTTCTTGGCTGTTGGGAACAACAGCAGCTTGTTGAAGGGAGGGTCCTCACTAATTTCCCATGTCAGCTTCTGACCCTTGGTAGCTCGGAGGATCAGAGCTGAGACTTTGGTGCCGAAGTTGAGTGTTCCCTTAATACTCAACAGTTTCTCTCTGGACTCAGCTAATGTCTTGGAGATCTTCAGCTTCTCTGCCCACAGCTGGCTTTCAAAATAGCTCAGCCAGTCTATCTTGTGTTTTTCCTCTAATGCCTTCTGCTGCTTGAGCTTCGGTCTGCTGATGTCTCCGAAATCTCATCCATATGCGAAGGCACATTTAGAAATCACATCAAACAATAGTCGGTGCCCCGACTTCAGTTTGGTTCTCTGCATACTGCCCTTCAACGGTTCGGGGACAATGAGGACAGTTTGCAGAAATGCATCGGCTTCCTTATCGGTGAAGTTGTCCATCATGTCTATTGCCTCATGATTTCTGGGGATAATCTTTCCCAGTTCATTAGACACTTCAATCTCGACAACTGTTTCTTCAATCGATCTGGAAGTGCTGATTCGTTGCTTGCACGGAATGGTTGTGACAAGCCTGAGTTCAGCATCGCGTTGCAGATTTCGATAGAAATGGGCTACTTGCTTCCTGAGCAGCTTGGATGGGGAAAGAGTTGCCCAGTTGAGCAGTCCGTGGTCGGAAAGAAGTTTGGCGACAGGTGCGATTTCCGGCGTGGTCAGAGCTTCCCTTGAGAGTATCTGCTCAAAATGAATCTTCGATACCAGCATATCGAAGGATTCCTGGAACGTGGCTGGTTCTTTGGAAACCATCTTCTTCGAAGCCTTGGGAGCCATTATGATGTAATGAGTGTATATATATGCAAAGAAGGAAAGAGAATATTAACCAAATATGGAGAGACAGAATTGAAGACGATGATGAACAGTTAATATCGATATGCACGAATGAGGAAGGTAAGAGATCACTTCCTGATTTTCCGCCTTTTATAGGTTATCGTGCAGTTTGAATTGGTTGGCCAGGATTAAATGACATCTTTCCATCAACGGTTGTGATTTCGCGACGGTTGGGCTGTTTTGACTGACGCGCCACGCGCGAGAGTGAGAAGGTGAAGAGGTTAATATGTCAGCCCAGTCGCACTATAAAGTAAGGCTATAGGTATTCAGCCAGACTTTACATTAAATGCGTCATGATGGCCATTTTGAATTTAGCTGACATGTTCAGGAATGTTTGAATTTATTTCAAACATTCTCATTTAATGTCATAACACCTTCAGCCATAAATGATACCTGCCAGCTGATGTCGGAATCAGCTGTGTTCATCAGTTGCAGCATACCATCAGCTGACTCGAGTTCATCTGTTTAGTTGACGTCTGATGTCTTCAGTTGGCGCTCTGCATCTGAGATTTTCCCTTCATCTGAGCTTTCCACTCAGATGGATATCTGACTCTTCAGCTCGACTGACTCCTCATCTGATGGATCCAACAGTCCAAGAAGATCACATAGCATCTTGAACCGGGCTTCAGGTAGAGGTTTGGTGAAGATATCGGCTCTCTGAATCTCAGTTAGAATCTTCTCCATGGATACGTCCTTCTTCTCGATATGATCTCGGATGAAATGATATCGAATATCAATGTGCTTAGTCCGAAAATGGTGAACAGGATTCAAAGAGATAGCAATGGCACTTGAGCTATCACAATGAATGAGAACCTGTCCAGTTGCAACTTCATAATCTCTCAGTTGTTGCTTGAGCCATAACACTTGCATGCAACAACTTCCGGCGGCCATATACTCTGACTCGGTTGTAGAAGTGGCAACACATGCCTGTTTCTTGGAGAACCATGAAACTAGCTTGCTTCTCATGAACTGACAGTGTCCAGATGTGGACTTCTTGTCCAATTGATCTCCGGCTAGATCCGCAATCTGAGTATCCGGTCAGCTGGATATTGTCGTCAGTTGGGTACCACAACCCAACATTGACAGTACCCTTTAGATACTTGATGATGTTCTTTGCTGCCATCATGTGAGCTTCTGTCGGTTGAACTTGGAACCGAGCACACACTCCAACCGCGTAGGATATGTCTGGCCGACTGGCGGTTAGATAGAGCAGTGAACCGATGATCCCTCTATACTTGCTGGCATCCACTAGCTTTCCCTCAGCTTCGGGTTTGATCTTCCAGTTAGTATTCATCGGGATCCTTGTGGTTTTACTTGTCTGCAATCCGAACTTTGTGATGAGCTCCTTTGTATATTTTGACTGATTAATAAAAATTCCTTTCTCTGACTGCTTCACTTGGAGTCCAAGAAAGTAATTCATCTCGCCCATCATTGACATCTCGAATTTCTCCTTCATGAGATCTGAGAACTTCTTGCACAGTTCCTCCGACTTGGAACCGAAAATGATGTCATCAACGTAGATTTGCACAATAAGTATATCTTCTCCAACTTTGATGGTGAACATTGTTTTATCAACTGAGCCTCGTTTGAACCCCGAGTCCAGTAGAAATCCACAAAGAGTGTCATACCAAGCTCTAGGTGCTTGCTTCAAGCCATAGATGACTTTTTTCAACTTGTACACTCTTCCATCTCCAGTTTCGAAACCGGGTGGCTGTTCAACATAAACATCTTCCTTGATATCACTGTTGAGGAAGGCACACTTCACGTCCATTTGATAAACCTTGAACTTGTGATGTGCGGCATAGGCTAGAAATATTCGGATGGCTTCCAGCCTTGCAACTGGTGCGAAGGAATCTTCAAAGTCAATTCCTTCTTGTTGGCAGTATCCCTGAGCTACCAACCTTGCCTTGTTCCTCATGATGTAACCAATGGCGTCTCTTTTGTTCTTGAAAATCCATTTAAGTCCAATAACCTTGACACCAGTTGGTCTTTCTACCAACTCCCAAACACAGTTGCGTAGAAATTCATTCAGCTCCTCTTGCGTAGCTGTTGTCCAGTGAACACAGTTGAGAGCTTCCATGACATGCTTTGGCTCTGGCACATCAGCTACGTAGCATGAAATCATGGCACAGTCTCCAAGTTGTTCAAACTCCGCGAAAACAACCAACTCCTCAGAACAGGCATACTGGACATCCTCAGCTGAACCGGAAGTTGCAACTCTGCTCCTGGTTCGTACACCTTCGGTTGGATCTCTGATGATGTCATCCTTGGAATGATCATCATACCATCTCTTGTTGCGTCTTCCATCTTCTTCCAACTGTGTTGGTTCAGGGATTTCAACTGAAGGAGAATCCTGAACTGTTGGAGTCTTCATAACTGGGGATTTGTCAGCTGTTGAGTCTGGGTCCTCAATGTTGACAATATTTCGAACCGGGCTCGGTTGGGCTTCGATTGCTGATGCAGTTGGAGTAACATCAGCTGGAGTACCCCCTTGATTTGAGCTGGGGTCCTCAGCTACCGCTTGATGATCTTCACATTCATCTTCTGAGGAACACGGATCATCATCCTCGGTTGCCCATACCAACGGTTCGGCCACATTCTTCTGCCTTTGAACCTGCGATCTGGTGAGAACTGGTGAAACAGCTGGATCTGCTTGTTGTCCTTTAGCCTGTTCCCTGCACTCAAAGGTAGATTCATCAAAACTAACATGAGATATTATCTCCACAACACAAGAGCTGTTGTTGAAAACTCTATATGCCTTGATCCGAGCAGCATATCCAAGAAATATGCCTTTCGAAGCTTTGGCATCAAAAGTTTTCAACTGAGTCTTCCCATTGTTGTGAATATAACACTTAGAGCCAAAAACGCGAAAATATGAAATATCAGGCTTCCCGCGTCTCCATAGCTCATATGGTGTCTTTCCCAACCGCTTGGTTAGAAGAGAACGATTCTGAGTATAGCATGCTGTGTTGATTGCCTCAGCCCAAAATCTCTTTGGCAGAGCTGAGCTTGTCAACATGGATGTGGCTGCATCCTTCAGCGTTCGGTTCCTTCTCTCAGCTACTCCATTCTGTTGTGGAGTTCGCGCAGCTGAGGTTTGATTAGTGATTCCGTGCTTCTTGCAATACTCAATGATGGTTTCATTGAGGAACTCGGTTCCACGGTCTGATCGGATAGAAATAATTTTCATCTCTTGTTGGTTCGATATCCGATCCATCAGCTTGGGTAGCTCATCTCGGGTTTCACTCTTGTGACGCATGAAAATGGTCCACGTGTACCTCGAGTAATCATCAGTTACAACCAGTGTATACTCGTTGCCATTTATGCTCTTTGGTGTAACTGGCCCGAAGAGATCCATATGGATAAGCTGCAATACTCGGTTGGTTGAGGGTGTGTATTTCAACCGGAACGAGGATCTGGCGAGCTTTCCCAGCTGACACGCACTGCAGATATGTGTTGTTGAAAACACACGGTTAGGAATGCCCTTTGCGAGTTCCTGTCTGGCAAGTCGGTTCATTGTCTTGAAATTCAGATGGTTGAGCCTTTTGTGCCACAGCCAGCTCACATCTGAACTGCTCTTTGATAACAGAGAGGTTTCAGGTGGGCTGTTTTTCCAGTCAGCATAGTAGACATTCCCAGTTGGAGATCTATTTCCCAACAATATGACCTGCTTTGTTTGAACGTCTTTAACCCTGCAACCCTAAGCATCAAACTTGACAGAAAAACCATTATCACAGAATTGGCTGATGGAGAGCAGGTTATGCTTCAATCCATCAACATATGAAACATTAGAAATTGACACGTGATAGGTTTCAAGGGTACCGTAGCCTTTGGTGTAACCTTTTGAGTTGTCACCAAAAGCAACAGTTGGACCGTTCAGCTCCACGAAACTTCCAAGCAAATCCTTCAGATTTGTCATGTGTTTCGAGCATCCACTGTCCATCACCCACTTTGTCTGTGATGCTTTATTCTTCGTCAGCTGTTCCTCCTGTACCTGCACGAAGAAACACGCTTAGGTCCCCAATTTCAGTTGGGTCCTGGAGGGTTAGAACCAGTTCCCCCTGGAACTGTGGGTCGCTTTTCGCTGTAGACTCGAATAGCCTTGTCATTCCAAATGATCTGCTCATTTTCATCAACTATAATAACACCTCGGTTATCCTTAAGCTTGTTGTTATTATTGATGTTTTGTTTCTTTGGAGAAGATGGATTTCTCCTATGTTGGGCTTTAGGAGGAGTGGGGTTCCTCCTATTTGGTTGACGTCTCTGACCCTTTTGATTTTGCCAATGAGGTCGGCCGTCATTGTGGAATCATCGTGGTTGATTCTGATTCCATTGCCCTGGCTGTTGACAATAGCTGTTCATGCTCGGATGTTGATTCATGTTGTGGCATGAGTATCCATAGCTGTCGTAACTGTTCCACATCGGTTGATTTGGTTGGAACCTCTGGTTGTTGTGGTGATGGAACTGAGGCTGATTCTGTCGGTTGAAGTTTTGTTGGTTCTGTTGGTTCCATCCCTACTGCGGTTGGTTCCTTGGTCGGTTGTGCGGTTGTCTTTGAGGTCGGTTCTATTGTCGGTTTTATCTTCGACGTCTCCGGTTCCTCGTCTGAGTCTTCGAACATTCCTCCTCGGTTGTCTGCCCATCTGACTGAGTCTTCGGTTTTCCATCTGCAGCTCCTTTGCCTTTCTCAGCTGCAGTTGCCTTATCCGGTTGTGAGGGTGGTTCTTCAGTTGCAGACTCAACTGTGTCTGGTTTGGCAACCGTGACCTCCTCAGCCTAGGTGAAGGTAGCTGGTGGAATTCCAGTGTCCTTGGCCACGTCGTATCCGAGTCCAGACACGTCATCCGTTTGACGTCTGTATCTGATGAGATTCTCGATAATCTCGGATGACTGATATAGCTTTGTCAGGTTGTCCTTCTTAGTTTAAAGGTCTTTGAGAAGAACAACTATGTGTTCGGTCTGGGCGTCCGACGTCTTCATTAGTTGGTCGATCTTAGCCTCTTGCTTGTTCAACTGCTCATTCTATGCCTTGATCTGTTCCTTCAACTGCTCATCGGTTGAAGCCTCAGTTTGGTTGGCCGCGGTCAGTTGACTTTTGAGATAGTCAATCTCCTCTGTTTGACTCTTGATCAGATCGTCCTTTTCGGTTAAGAATTCTTCCAATTTTACAAACTGTTTGTGAAGATTCTTAAACTCAACCGTTTGCTAATTCAGTTGCTCACTCAGTTCTTGGAAATCATCCCAAGATGGTTCCAACTCATCTTCTAAAGTATCCTGCACGTTAGCAACATTAGAAGAATTTAAATTAGCTGGGTTAGAAGTTACCTCAGCTTCATTTTGGTCAGTTCCAATCGCCATGAGACATTGATCCTGTCCGCTCGCGTTGTTGGTGGGAGTCAACTTGTCCTCATCTTCAGTGTCGGTGAAGATGTCCACGTCATCAATTGCTTCCTCTGCAACCATGGCCTTATCTTTTGCGTTTTGCTTGGCCCTCAACGCATCTCTTTCTTTCTTTGAGAGGTCTGGACAGTCAGCCTTGAAATGTCCCTCTTTGCCACACTCAAAGCAGCCGTTGTTCACAGGCTTTGAGCTGTCTCATGTTCGGTTGGATTTGTAGAACCGCTTGTGCTTTCCGAACCGAGTGTCCATGTCAGCTAGCTTCTTTGACATGGTGGCAATGCATTGTTGCAGTTCTTCTCTGCTTGGCTCCTTTGCAGTTGTGTCCGAAGATCTTGTTGCTCTTGATGTTCGCGGCTTGGAATAGTCAGCTCGAAGGGCGACAGTCTTCGTTGCCGAACCAACATCCTCATGTCGACTTGTCTGAGCCATCGACTGGAATTTTCGTCTGTTCACTTTGTACTCATTTCCTTTCAGAATTGAGAACAATCTTTCAGTTTCCATTTCTCCTAGGTCAGCTCGGCTTTCATGGATGTTGGTGAAGGTATCCCACTCAGCTGGAAGTGCTTGTAACACTTTGAGATTGATTTCTCTCAAAGTATACTTTCCTCTTCGGATAGACTGGATTCTTCTGATGATCGCCATGAACCGAAGCTCCATCTGATCGATGGTTTCGTCCATTTTCAGAGTGAAGTTGTCAAAATCTTGACATGCATGGGAGAACTTGTTCTTCTTGGTTTCGTCACTTCCTTCACTCAGAGATGCCAAAGTGTCCCACATCTCTTTAGCAGTGTTGCACTCCTCTATCCATGGAAGATAGTCTTGTCCAACTGTGGACATGATAGTGCTCTGAGCCCAGATATCCAGCTGGCTCACTTTTGCTTCCTCAGAAGTGTAGTCTTCTGGGTTCTTCTCGACTATCTCCTCAGTTACATCCCCAAGGGTTGGATCTGTAGGAGTACGGATGACCTTTTCCGTGATCTTGATAGGTCCGGATGAGAGTACTTGTTGCATTCTGTGATGCTTGGACAGTAGCATCTTCTTCATCCGAGTCCTCTAGGCTGTATAGTTCACAACCGAGAACATAACCACGATCTTATCTTTAATATCCATCTGCACACAACAACAGACAACAAATGCAAGCAGATATGCACTAGCGTGAAAAAGGATCTATTCAGTTGACCACTGAAGAAAACACCTCGATTCACACCTCGTGAAACAGAGACAGTAGTCTTTTGAACCACTGCTCTGATACCACTTGATGGTCCCGATACGAGTTACTGGTGTATGGGGGGGGGGGGGGGGGAATACACCAGTTAGGATTTTTCAACTTTGAAAGCTTAACCCCCGAAAAACTTCAACTGAGTAAAGAGAGTCTCAGCTGGATTCACGACTGAGTAAGAGAACTCAGCTGTGAGAGTGGTGCCGTGCGGAATGTGGTGGAAATTATACTCGTAAAATAACTCACGCTTTTGTGCAAGGTTGGTCAATAATCAAGACAGTTGATATGTAAAGATGCAGTTTGTATGCCAGTTAGTTTGGTCAGTTGAATATGCAATAAGTAACTGAACAGAAATAAACACAGACACATAGGATTTACGTGGTTCGGAGAGAACTCCTACGTCCACGGGGAGATGTGAGTCCACACACCTCAGTCCAAGTTCTTCTGGACAGTTCCACTCAGCTTACCCGGGCTGTGCAACCGTTGCAATAAGTTTACGTGTACTTATCAACCTTTACAGTTAAGTTTATGGGTACTTAACAACCTATGTCAAGTTTGCGGGTACTTGACAACCTATGCTAAGTTTACGGGTACTCAGCAACCTATCTACTCAGTTACAGGAAGAGTAGGATCCTAACAAACACTTTTTAGGGTGTGTGTGTGGGTGGGTTTTCCAACTACAGCTCGAACACGAATGTGAGCTGGATCTATGGCTTGAACGAATGAACACTCAAACTAAGATCTAAGACAGATTATAATTCTATGAACCCTCAGCTACTAATGTTCTACCATTCGGAACTCTCAGTTGCTGATGCTCTTCAAATATGATTTTGCAGATTTTTTTTTTCTCTTGTTTCTCTCGTGGGTGCACTTCAAATTTTCTCTGTCTCGTGTGTCTGTCGAATGAATGAATGCCTCTATTTATAGGCGAAGAGAATCAACTAGCAGTTGGAGGAGCCGTTGATCTCTGTTCTTTGATAGCGATGGCTTGTCTCTCATCTCTGTAGACTTTCCCGATATGGCATCTGTGCTCTTGTGCTTTCCATCTGAGACAACCTTGTGTTGGGCCAAATGGGGTAATGACTGAACGGTCAAACCCTCACGTGATTTCTTTTTGAATTTCAAATTCAAACCTTTCTGACAGTCAACCTTGGTTAGTCGGTTGAAAATCTTGATCTTCATTTGAGTGGTCTTCAGCTGATGTTCTATCTGACTGAACCGTTGAACTCTCAGCTGACTTTCAACTTCATCCTTTTTGTAACCACTCTGTTATACCTTCCCCCTTGGTCGGATGGCTTTCTGTAACTAATGCTGAACCGTTGGCTTGAACTCTCAGTTGTATATAAGTCTTCCTCCTTTTTGGCATAACTCTATCATGAGTCAGAGTCTTGTAACTGATGTTTCATCTGAACGGTTTGACTTGAACTCTCAGTTTCAACTGATGTTCCTCATCCGATCTTCCATCCTGGGTTGTATCCGAGTGTTGCTATGTTGCCGTCTTCAGCTGGAGACCTGTAAAGATAAAATCTTAACATTGCTCAAACAGCGAGCCTAACTGCTAATATTAAGAGCTGGCAACATCTATTCGGTTGGGGTCAGTTGGTTTTGGAATTCATCAAAACTCATACTAATAAATTTCCCAACAATTTGGCTAATTTATTGGGTGGCCGAATTAAAATTTGAAATAGTCTAATAATTTTTTTATTTAATTTGATAAATAAATAAATTATTTGGAATTCACTAATTAATTAAGTAGACGGGCCAGTTCCCAACCGACGATTACCTCAACTCGGGATCTCACATGACACATCTCTATTCTGTTTTCTTACTTATTTTAAATTTTTCATTTTATACATTTTTTTCATGCATTTTCTAAAATCTAGAATCATCATTCATGAATTAATTTCTACGTTATTTGTAGTTGGATTTCCAACTTTGCATGATTCATTATTGTTATTAGCAAATACTATTATGCAGTTAAGGACAAGAACGGATAACACATCATTTTCTATTTAATTTTTGGTCTCTATAAATTATAAACGGGTTTCATAAATAACGCACTTATAAATTAAAAGCGTGGTCAACGGGCCGATTCTGATCCGAAACTGTGGCAGTAGAGGGCCAATTCCCAACCGACGGATACCTCAACTCGGGAAATTTTTCATTTTATACATTATTTTCTTGTATTTTCTAAAATCTAGAATTGTTATCCATGAATTAATTTTTAAGTTATTTGTAGTCGGGTTTCCAACTTTGCATAATTTATAATTGCAGTTAGTGAATATTACTATATGGTTAAAGACAAGAACAAATAGTACAATTTTTTTTATTAAATATTGGGTCTATATAAATTCTAAACGAGTTTCATAAATTACGCACTTATAAATCAAAGTTGTGGTCAAGGTGCTTGTTCCGACCCGGAATCGTGGTAGTAGATGAGCCAATTCCCAACCAACGGGTATTGTTATACGGATTTTGTTAGAAAGCAATACAGATGACTGATTTTTTAATCGGGTTTGAAACAAGTACGAGTATATAAATTTCAAATCAGTTTGAATATCTGTAAACACACCGTCTCGAATTATTTGATTAATCGTCTACGTTGGAAACATCGAATACGTAGAAAATATGGCAGAAAAATTATTAAAAATTTGTCAACGTGTCAGTTCTGACCCAAAATTGTGCACATAGAGGGCCTGATTCAATACCAGCGGGGCAATTTTTATTTTTTATAATTTTTTGTTGAACTCATAAAATTAAGGATATTTAAGGTCACCTACATTTTTATAGACAATCTTCAAAAAAAAAATCTTAATTAAATCAATGTGAGACAAATAGAATTTGCTATAAAAAAATAATCACCTCAATTTTCATTCAAAATCAACAGAAAACAATTTCTTTGAAAAGTAAATAGTTTTTGTCTCGCATTAGTTTTGAGAAGAAATGTGGCTTTGAAAATAATCTATAAAAATAGTTGTGAATTAGATTTGAAAATTTATGGGTATTACATTTACTTAAAAAAACAAACAAAGAAACAAAACAATACCTTTCTTACTATCACGTATTAAATTTTATTAATTTTTAAAAAAAATAATTTTCCGTCGAAATCAACGGGTTACACACTAGTATCAATTCAAATGTGAAATCACCATATACCAATTGATTTATTTGCAGATGATTAATTTTCTACGATAGCCTGGTGGAGACGCTTTTCATATTTAATTTGAATGTACAAAGTTGCAAATTTTGTACTACTTAAAAGGTCCGTTCTATTAGGTTGAAAATTTATCATAGTAGAAAAAAAATAAGAAAAGATGAAAATTTTGAAGGATAATTGTGCGACAGAGTAAACTCATTACTAATTATTCGTCCTATGTAACTGTGAATAATCAAGTCTAGATGAATCAATTAATCAAGTAAAATTAGCGGATATCAACATATTGGATTATAATTATATATTCCCTCAGTCCCGATGAAAAACTACTGAGCTAAGAAACTATGAAGAATTTCCATTACTGTTCACGTGAAGAAACATACACTCAGAAATTCTATTTATAGCTAACAAACTAATGCTGACTCATCAATCCTAATAGAAGCTAAAAGCGTAAAATGTAAAACACGACTATTACAGAATAAAGGAAGAAAAGGAGAAACTGCATGTGAATCCCTTCATGCTATTCACAATACTCCCTTTCAAGATGGGGAATATATGGTCTTAAAACCCATCTTGTGTAAGATAGTTCTCAGTGCTGGAGACGGCAAAGGTTTGGTAAAAACGTCAGCAAGTTGATGATTATTTCTAATATGAAGAGGCTTGATCAAACCTGCTTGGTAGTGATCTCAGATGGAGTGGCAATCAATTTCGATGTGCTTGGTTCGCTCATGGAAGGCTGAATTTGAATTGATATATACAGCTGCCTTATTGTCACAAAACAAAGGGACTGATTTATTCTAAGTGACACCAAAATCTTCAATAATCTTTTTCATCCACACTATTTCACAGCAAGCTTGGGCCATAGATCTGTATTCAGCTTCTGCAGATGAAAGTGAGATGGTGTCTTGTTTCTTGCTTCTCCAAGATATTAGTAAAGTGCTAATAAAAGAGCAATACCCTGTTGATCTTCTTGTATCCGAGCAGACAGCCCAGTTAGCATTAGCAAACATACTCAAATTAAAAGAAGATTTGGAAGAATAGAACAGACCATGACCAAGAGTTCATTTGAGATATCGTAACACCCTTTCAACAGCTTCCATATGACATGTGCATGGCTTTGCAAGGTATTGACTAAGTTTATGAACAACAAAGGTGATGTCTGGTCTAGTGATACAAAAATATAATAAACACTCAACTAATCTTCTGTATGGTTTAGCATCCTCAAGATACTCCCCCTCTTGCAATTTTAGAGATTTTCCATACTCCATGGGGTTGGTGCAGGCTTGCAACCTATTAATCCTGCATCACTAACAAAATCTTTTACATATTTGCGCTGGCATATTCCACTGGAATTCCGTGCCATCTCTACACCTAAGAACTATTTGGGAACTCCAAGATCTTTATATTTGAAATGAGTGTCCAGAAATTTCTTGAAGTCCACCACAAGATTATCATCATTGCAAGCCAATAATATATCATAAACATACACCATTATGCCCAAAAAACTGGCACCTTGTTTCTTGAAGAAGAAAGAGTGATCACATGCACTCTGCTTTAGACCAAATTGAGCAAGAACTTCTGAAAGTTTGAGATACCATTATCGAGATGTCTGCTTGAGACCATATAAAGATCTTTTTAATTTGCTGACAGATCTTGCAGGATAAGGCTTCTCCTCAGGTGTGAGCAAGCCCTCTAGAATCTCCATATATATATCTTCATCTAGCTCCTCATAGAGAAAAGCATTGTTGATATCAAGATGATTAAGAGTCCAACCTTTCACTGCAGAAAGATCGAGCTAACATAATCTTGACAGTGATTAGCTTAGCTACTGGAGAAAAGGTACCAACATAATCAATTCATGCAATTTGAGTGTAACCCTTAGCCACTAAACGTGCTTTGTATCTGTCCAACATTCCATTAGCTAAGAGTTTAATCTTGAATAGCCATTTACATCTAATAGCCACTTTGCCAGGAGGTAGTTGTGTTATTATCCAAGTGCCATTTTTGATAAGTGCATCTAATTCAAGTTTGATAGCCTTAACCCAGTCTGGATATAGAGAAGCTTGAGCATAGCATGAAGGTTCAAGAATAGCATTTAAGCAACAAACAAAGAAGAGATAGGCAATAGTAAGCTTGGAATAAGAAAGATATTGATTTAAAGGATAAAGTAAGGTAGTAGAATTAATGGAGTTGCACACAAAATCAGTCAAATGAGTTGGAGATTTGCTCACTCGACCCGACTTTGTGGTAACAACAGGAAGATTAGACTCAGAAATGGAAGAAGTTGTTGTTGTGGGTGCAGAGGTTTGAGGAGTAGGCAGATTGTTAGGTGGAGAATCAGAAGGAGATGAAGAGTGATATGAGGGAAAAGTGTTTGGTGAGAGGTGTAAGAAAGGAAAGACAGATTCATGGAAAACCACATCTCTGCTTATAATGATGTTCATGGAATCTAAAAGGAGAACTTTATATCCCTTATATCCTGAAGGATATCCAATAAAAACTTCTTTGGTTGCCTTTAGAGAGAATTTTGTTCTATCCCGGTCAAGTGTAGAAGCAAAACACAGACACCCAAACACCCTCAAATGAGAGTAAGAAGGAGATTTCTGAAACAATAGCTCATATGGAGTGATGTGAGAAGGTAAAACTGATGAGATTTGATGCTATGAGAATGCATTCACCCCAATATTCTACAGGTAAATGTGACTGAAACAACAAGCTTCTAGCAACATTCAACAAATGTTGATGTTTCCTCTCTACCCTAGCATTTTGCTGTGGTGAATGTTGAACAACAGTTCCAAATTAAGAGTATAAAGTAGGCTGATTAAACTCAGGTGCATTATCACTCCTCACACACTTGATATGTTTATGAAATTGAATTTCAACTGTATAGAAAAACTGATGTAAAACAGGCTTAACATCTGACTTGGCTTTGAGAAGGAAAGTCCAGACAAACCTAGAGGATCATCCATAATAGTAAGAAAATAAGTATATCTCTGAGGAGTGGGTGTTTGAAAAGGTCCCCAAACATCACAATGTATAAGATCAAACATAGATTCTGCATTATGAACAAACTGAGGAAAAGATAACCATTATTGTTTGGCAAGTGGACAAACTTCACAAAGAGAACATTTCTTATTTTCAGAATCAAGATCATCTTTCTGTAAACAAGCAACATGAACACCATTTTTAAGAGTTGGAGCAACATATTCAAGTTTCATACCTTTGGTTGGTTGTAGCATATTCTCTGGATTTTGTTCTTTCTTTGGACTTTTTTCCCTTATAATTTCTAGAGATTTACTCATTTCCAACTTCCACCTCACCATAGCATCCTCAAGAATCTATTTTCCTTTTGAGCTAGCTTCTATCATCGGAGTTTGCATCATTTTGCTACTTTCTCCCGCTGTACTTTTACTTCCCTGCGACGTGGATCGTACTGGAGTGGTAGCTTTAGCCTTGTTGATTATCAGATTTTTCCTTGGTTGTCCTCGTGGCCGGCCTTTTCTTGCCATTCACGATGGCGGCGCACGTTAACCATATCTAACTAACGTGCGCTGAGAGACCAACGTCCGTACATGCACAGAGAGAGCCAAGTGATTCCTATTATTATTATTATTATTATTATTATTATTATTATTATTATTATTATTATTATTATTATTATTATTATCATCATCATCATTAGGGTGTGTTTGGTAGGTTAGTTAGGCTAAGACCATATAAATAATATCAAGATAAATAATATAGGTTAGGCCATATAAATAATCTTATGTTGGGTGTTTGGTACATTAGTTTACAAAATGTATTAAATTAACTTTGTTATTTGATAGCATGTTTTTAAATCAATACTAATTTTGATCTTCCTATTCTAACCCTCATTATCCCTGCACCTGCACTCCACCCCTAAATCCTTCTCCTTCACCAGCTCCTCTTCCTCCGCCCAATCAAACGCGCCGCCAAGTGCAGCCCCAACCACCCCCTCGCGTCGTCGCAGACCACCAGGAGTAGGCCAATGGAGGACGAGCCTGACATTACAAGCCTGAGTGAGAGCGACATAGATAGACCCATTTCCGCACCACTAGCTCTGGTAGCAGCGCCGCTGCCGCTGCCGCCACCACTGCTAGCAGCGAGCTCTTCATTTGCTTCACCTCCTGCCTCTCCTCCTCCTTCAGCAGCGACGGCGGCCCCACCTTCCTCTTCCTCTCTCAGCCGCCGCTTCCGCACCAATGGTAGCCTCAAAGGCGGCCAAGCTTCCCCCTTCTTCACCACCTCCGGCAAGAAATGAGGCTGCACAACCTAGAGCTCTCTTTCCTTAAAGTCACTTTCATTGGCCAAGTCCGAGTCAAGACCAAGAAAAGGGTCGAGCAAACCCACAGCCTCTCCAAGTGCCGGAGCGCCGACGACGAAGTCAGCTTCAGAAGATTGAGCAAGAGAGGTGGTGAGAAGATGAATTGGGGTGGCTATGAGAAGAGAGGCAGAAGAGAGAGAATATAGGGAAGAAGTTGAAGATAGGAGGGTAATTTTGTCATTTTAATGTCTAGTATGAGTTACTGTAGAATTCAATATAAATATATCAGGGTAGGGGTGGTATCATTTATCTTGGAGGAATAGTGATTTAGTATCGGGCTTGACGTTAGTACCGAGCTGGCGATACTATTTATATTGCGTACCAAACGCTTGATTAGGCCGGATAAATAATATAGTATGGCCTAATATAGCCTACCAAACACACGCTTATTATTATTATTATTATTATTATTATTATTATTATTATTATTACACTTTTGAAAAGTGGAGCAGTGTATGCAACGCCACCAACATGTCTATTAACCTTAAATGGTTAATGGGCTACGATTTGAGCTTTTTTTCTTCAATAAAATCGTTCAATTTTAAAGAATTTAGAGGGCGACTTCGCATTAGTTACTCTTATACTTAATTTATCCCGCGAAAGATGAGTCACTTTCTTTTTTGGGTTGTTTTACGAAAGATGGGCCTTTTCTATTTTAGAAAATAATTAATTACATTCACACTATTTTTACATTTGCATTCACACTGCTTTTACATTCTTTATTTTTTATTCATACTACTTTTACGTTCTTTATCAATAAAATAATCCATTAAATACACCAACTACTATTTCTTTTTAGTCCCCGTGCTCAAACCAAAGGGCTCATCTTTGGTGGGACGGAGGGAGTACTATAATTTTTAAATATAATCATGTGCAAATTAGCCATTTTAATGTTTAATCGTGATATTGATAATTTTGCATGAAAAATTAAGGTAACGCGCATAAGGTTAGAAGATTGATGAAAGGCTTTCATCCGCGTAATCAGTTGATTCCAAAGAATACACAGTCATGAACGAAATAATAGATAATATTACAATTTTGTTTAGTTCAAAGATATAGAATGAGAACTAAACATGAAAAAATAAGTATTTTGTTAATCTCAAATACATATTTTTCCTTATTATTACTAATTAGGACATATTTATGTATAATATTTGGATATTTATATTGTGCAGATTTTATGGAACTTTTCGTGCGAGTTGAAGACCGTAAAATTGCAGCAAGGCCATTATCTACAAGATCAAAGCTATGAGGGACACAACTATAATAAAAAAAAAATTGTATGAAATTTATTGAATTTAATATTTATTGTTATAATTTTATTTTATTTTGACAACAAAACACAAAGTGAATTGTGATATTTTGAATCAATTTCAAATGACACAAACACACATACACACACATATATATAGAGGAAGATGACAAGGTGAGAATGCTATCTTATGTGAGAAATGAGAATAAATTTGGACCCTTGATCTTTCTTAATCAATGGCTCAGATTTAACGATACATTAAGTTACATTAATTTATGCATTATGATGTTAATGCATTAAGTTATTGTAGTTTATGCATTAGAATATGTATGCATTACATTTCTGCAATATATATATATATATGTATTTTCGATGTGATAAAAATGCATTAAGATGTATCATTCTCACGTTCTCATATAAAAATTATTCTCATCAAATCCCTTATTTCTCATTTTTATTGTCACAATGAAAATATGTGCGTGTATATTATATAGTGACCTAGTATGGGTTGGGTTGGAGAGAAAAAAATGCAGAATGACATCATACTCTTTCTTCAAGGCTACTTCTCATTTGGCTACTTAACCTATTTCCCCAATATTCTCGCACAAAAGCAAATTTCATGTTGCCGTACGCGTTGACACATGGATCAGCTCCCGACCCCCTAACAAATGTTATTAGGTCATGTCTTCACATTTTTGTAATTGCATATATGGAAGAGTTGATTTTTTTTATTTTTTTTTATTTTTTCCTTTCAAATGTGTATATGAGAAATTAATTTATGAGAAACCAGAGGCCAGCAAGAGCTTACGAGTGAGTGTGAAGTTAGACTAGAAAAGAGTATTTGAAAATACAACAAAGTAATGTGAATTGTGGCAGAGTTCAGATTGTGAGAGAGGGTTAAAATATCAAATTCAAAACTCAAATCCATGTCATTATGTTTTCTCTGGGTCCAGTTAGTTATTTGAGGTTTGTCTATCAATTTTTCTTTTTTGGAACGAATTGTCCCAATAGAATAGTAGCATGTAATAATAATATAGGCAGAGCAGTGAAACATTGCCTTATTTTGCCAAACCTATGGTAGTAGTAGTGTATAAATTGATGCCCACACCACACCTCGCCACTGCCACTCTCTGCACCCCTTCCGCACTACACCCTATGCATACCCTCTATCTTACCCTCAATATTATAATAATAATAATAATAATAATAATAATAATAATAAAGTTGGAAATTCGATTAAGAAAAAAATGTCTCAAATCATAATCAAGAATGCATATAACACACCGAACGCTTATATTGCAAAAAACATGTTTAATGGCGGTATTTCCGTTTTCCTCCTTTCTTATTGGTTGATAATACAAATTAAAATTCGACAATTTTTTTGGAGACCAACACTAATTTTCGATAATTTATTTTGGAATCAGACATTCGGTGAGTTGATGATTAAAAGGAAACACATATAATTATGATTCCGACATGAATATTCTCAGTTTCACAAGAAACGAGAAAATTTAAGGTTTTTGGCAATAACTAACTGTTTATGCACACAAGAAATATTTTAGTAACATAAAATAGATACACATACTTTTTAGATGGATAAAATATTTAGCTAAATTAAGTTGCATTTCACTTAATAGACCCAATAAAAATGCAAATATACCATTTAATCACAGCAGAAGAGATTTACCAGATAAATTAAGAATCACAGCAGAACACTATGTCTTTACATGAAATCAGAACACTATACTCAAAAATCTAAATCCCAGATAACATAAACCAACCCAAAAGTGCTGCATTACTACTGCAGCAGCAAACCATCTGTCAAAAAACAACAAAAACAACTGATAATTCCAAGCAGGAAACTGAAAGATGTGCAGATTTGATCACAACAAACCATCAGTTCTTGCTGGCAACCTCCTCAAGAAATTCATAGGATAGGAGGGAAGGCGATCACGGAACTTAGGATGCCTCATCATGTAAAATCCCATGATAATCACCACAACTCTCATAGGAGTCACGTACAGCACCACACAAGCAACCAAGCAGAAGATCAGAAACAATGACGTCGCTCGCGGATCCCTCCAGCTCAGCAGATTGTAGAACCTCTCCCCCTGAGTTGCCATGTCGCCGAGAACTGTCTGCACCCTCGAAGCAATAGCTCTCAGCCTATCATATCTCATTTTCACAACGTCGATTTGCTTCAGAGACGTCGGGAATGAGTCAAACTCCTCATCCAGTTCATCGTTGAGGGCAGTGTCAGCTTGAGACAATCTAACATCCATGTGTGGAGGTTGTTGAGGCCTCCCACGATAGTTCCACGTCCCGATCAAGAATAGGTAGAGGAATATTGTGCTCGAGATCAACCAAGGGAAGCATGTGAACCCCAAGAACACAATGTGGATTGTGACTGTGATGAAAGGATTGCTCCAACTGCATATCTCATCAAACCATTTCACGACTTTGGCAATGGCAGATAGGATCCCTGCAATTCTAAGATGATTGGCTTTGCTTCTTCTCACACTCCACATATTTGATCCCACATCAAGCATATACTCAACCACTTCTTTCCTCAACGGAGGCTCAGCCCGGCCCAGCCTCATTGACACAATCTGGGTAGCTTGATGCCTCAGAACCTCCACCTGCTGGCAGCTCAAGGGGTGAAGATAATGAATGCTCGGCAGCAGAGGCTGTGTGTACAGCTGCAGAACGTTGAACAGCGATGCACAAGAGAATCTCACAGCCAACTGAATTTCACCCATTTTCTTCACACCAAAAGGTGACAGCACTATAAGAGGATATGAATGTGTATAAACACGACCAGTTTCAAGAGTAGACAGACGGATCCTCACCTTCCCGATTCTTGAATCCTTCGCACCTCCATTCACTCCTTGCAAATGGCAGTTGTCAAACACCCCAACCGTGATGACAGTGCATGGATCGTACACTTCCCACGTGTACTGCTCATTCCACTTGGGATTGAAACTGTTGAGGATTGTTCTTGTTCTGATCCATTTCTGCCCGTACTTCGCCACACAATAAGCATCCGTCAATCCCCTACCGTCTTTCGACTTCATTGCTGCGAGATTTTGAGCATTCAAAATGCCTAATTCCAGCACTCCAACTGCAGGCTTCCAAAGTTGCCTAGCCGTGGGCCTCAGATCACTACTGTAATGAGTCAATTCATCAAGAACATGATAACCACCATCGAAACAGATCCTCAAATGAAGCCTGCTGTTCAGCCTACCCACATTCCTCTGCCCATTCTCAGAAACATTATGCTTCTCAAGATTGTACCACCTGCTTCCGGGAGGCTTGAAATCCATCCGTTTCTCCACCCCATATAAAGGGATCACACACTGTCCCAACTCCTCCTTCTTATTTCCTACTTTCTCCTCCACACACAAAACCAATTGGTCCTCAAACGGCTCTGCAACCGTGAACATCAAATCCTCATTCCACATTGGATTCACATTCTTGCTTTGAGAGATCTTAGTCCTTAAAACCCTATTCCCATGTGCAGCCCTCACAAGAATCTCCGGCTGCTGCCTATTTCTATCTGCAATTTGCAATTCCTGAGCCTCAATCACATTAACCCTAAGATACCAAAGGCGAGGCGACAAGTAAACCTTAGACCTAATGCTGGTGACACCATCGCCATTAACAGTCGTGGCATCCAAATGCCAAGCTTCTGGAAACGCCTCATCTGCTTGCGTCCCCATCCAAACAGCAAACATCAACTCTCCGGCCACCCTCTCGCCTCTCCGATTCTCCAGCCTATACCATTCTGGCGCCAACGGGCTATCCGGCGGCACCCTTCGAGGAACATCAACGCCGTCCAGCACAATTAAACCAATCAAGCCATCACCACTTCTGCTCTTATCCTTCACTATAATCTCGACGTTAGGAGTCTGAATCCTATCTTTGGATATCGAAAATACCTGATTCCACTCCGGATTCGACGTTTTCTCCAAATGTTTGGTGGCTGCTCTGAACCCTCCAAGGTTGATTTCCACGTAAGGATCGGGAGCACCGGGCAACTCCTTGGCCTTAACAGCTCGGATGTACAAATACTCCATCTGCTCCACCAAGTCGAAGGCGGTGCCGACGAGATCATTTCCGGCGACTCTACCGCCGCCGAGGCTCGGCCGCGTCTCCCTCAGGTTGAAATCTTCCTCCACGGCTGGATTTCCGTTCGGATCGTGATTCTGATTTCTGTTCTGGTTCCTGTTATGGTTCGCCATTTCTGTCAGCGAAAAGTTCAACTGCAAAAAAGAGTTGCAGAAACAGAGTGAAAAAAAAAAAACTCAGAGGTTGAGCGAAATCAATCAAAATTCGTGAAATGCGAAACTCTTTTCTTTTCTTTTGTTTTTCTTTTTTTACGTTTTTCAAAAATATGCAAGAGCGGCTAAAAAATGAGGTAGGATATGATATGAAGGGGTTCAATTGAGCCGTTACAGAATTATGCTTCGTTTTCCTACAATTTTGGTAACGGGTGAACATTAAAGTCTTTTCCATTTCAAAAACGAGGAAGAATTGATTGACAAAGGAATTTATGTTTGCTGCATTGAACTAATACAAACCCTTTCTCCTCGAGGAGGACGAGGAAAGATAGCGCGAGCACGGTTTCTGGAAGTGGAAGAATAAATACTACAGTTCAGAATCAAGGCATATGATTTGATATTTTAAGAGATTTCACACACACTGTGTGCGTCGTGGGCAGCGGCCAGCGTGTGTGTGTTTTGCGAGAGGGAGGGTGGTGGGGTTAATTCCTTATTGTAGTCGGATAAAAGCTGAAATATTATTAAATCCTCAATTATTTTTATTTTTATTTTTATTTTATTTTTGTGTGTGTTAGGCTGTTAATCTAGTGGTGGTATGGTAAATCCTCAATATTATTATATTCTTGTAATATGTTGTTAAAAAAAAAGAAATCCTCAATTTTTATTGGGGGAGCAGATTCATATTAAAGTCTAATATCCCTGAATTAGGTAAGATTAATAATTTTGGATTAATAATGTGGAGAACTCGGATAAATTTAGTGTAGGAGTACCGTTTGGTAGCCTTTTAAAAATAACAGAAACTCACATACGCGCGTTTGGTAGTAGCTATTAAAATCGAGATTAAGTTTTGAACTTCCCAAATAGACCTTGCAATGATTTAATAATTCCAGATATGCCCTAACATATATATACACAACAAACTTACGATTCCTCCAAGTCCAAACCCTAGAACCATCACGACATCAGATTAAAATACATCACGGCGACCTACAGCAATTTTGATCGTCGACTTCGGACATCGAGCGAAATGAGTTCTGTGAATGCAGGTTAGTTACCGTACTTCCTGTGGCGCAAATCGGCGAAATGGGATTTAAGTTTTTGTTGTTGTATATGTGCAGTCGTCTTTCTTCTTCTTCTTCAAGGCTAAATTTCCGAATCTTTGTGAGAATGTTGTGAGTACTCATCTCTGTTTTTCCCTATGAAATTTTGCCCTAAACTTTATTTTTTTTCGTATATGTACATTGAGTAAATCCTTCAACAGTTGAAGGATTATCTCTTTTATTTACTCCATTTTTGCTTTGTATTATTTTAATGATGCAAATTTTTCTTATTCGACTATCATGGAAATATAGGTTCTTTTTATATCTATTTTTTATTTTTTACTAATTTATGTTAATTCTTGTGCATTAGTAATTTTCGTTGTAGAGAAGTAAGTTTCCACACTTTAGAATTGACAGTAGAAGTTGAAAAAAGATTGTTGGAGTCTGAAATTAAGGGGCTTGAAAATGATATGAGGGCTCTATTTTTCTATCTCTGATTTTAATTTAAATTTTGTTTGTAGATTATGTCTGCCTACTCCCTCTGTTGTGATCTCTGCTTATGAAGTGAACTCTGATATGCACCGCTGATGCTATTGTAATTTTCACGTTATATATTTGCTAATTAATATTTTTTACATGCTTTTGACTGATCAATGATTCTGAGTTTTTCAATTTGTGTTTTCAAATAATGGCAACATGTCAGTGGGGAATGGAAACTGGAATTTTTTTGGATCTTTAGGCCATTGTGGTGGCGGCATTGAGTGGACTAGTATATGCTGCATTAGGATATCATTGGTGTTTTTTTTGTGTGAGATTATGCTGTGAAAACGTGGTCAGATGATTTGTGATCTACGTGGAATATTATGGGAATGTATGAGCTTTGGTATAGTTTTATCAAATGTTATAGTTTATTGAAATTTTATAGTTTATGGTATAGATTATGCTGTGACTTCTTGCTTTCTTCAATTTAGGTAGCAGCTGCCCTGGACGTGGTAAGATGTATAAGTCTCAAAAGGGTGAGAAGCAAACTCGCTGTAGTTGGCCGCCGCAGGAAGAAACTTTCCTCATTGCATGTCTGAAAGAATTGGTCGCAACTTCATGGAGGGCTGATAATGGATTTAGAATGGGGTATCAACAACGGTTAGAAGAAATGATAGCGAAGGAATTCTCTGGCACAGATATTAGGATGTCTCCTCACATCAACTCAAAGCTTCAAACTTGGAAGAAGCAGCACCTTGCACTGAACATGATATTAGGTAGGACTGGCGTGGGCTTCAACCACAACGGCAACCACATGATTGATATAGAAGATGACCAATGGGAGGTGATTGTGAAAGTAACCTTTCTCGAGACTCCTACTAGTCTGCTTGTTCTAAATAAGACGTGTCAGTTTATGTAAATTATGTTGTGACCAGAAAGTAGTACATTTTATCCCCAATGACAAATGAGAATCTGTTCTTTAATACATTTGGCAACTGATCCAGCAATATGTGTTTGGAAGCTATGGTCATTTGGTAGAATGCTTGGATAGTTCTTTTATCTTCAAACAATTATTTCAGTTTATGTTCAAGATTTGCATTGGCCCAAAATGCGCTGAAAATCAACTTTCTTCATAAGTTATGGTAGTTTGCAGGAAATTAAGTGAAACAACTTGAACTTTTTATGTACCATGCATACAACCTGACCCCGTCTGTTGAAATGTCTTATTTCTGATTGTTAATGCATTCATTTCAGAAAGACCCGACTGTCAAAGCCATGCGCTACAAGTCATGGCCTCTACTCGATGACTGGAATGAGATATTTGGCAATGACAGGGCCACAGGGGATAACGCCGAAGATGTTGGTGATGCTGCAGACGCTAACAGAGATGGGTGAGATGGAGATAAGAAGGGTGATGAGCAGGAAAGCCAAATTCCCCACGACTTCACCACCGATGACGACGGGGAAAACAGCGCGTGCCATAATTCATCGAAGAATTAGCACTCCAAGTCGAGTGGGAAAGGCAAGAAAAGGAAGGTGAGTGATAACATAAGTTTGGTTGCTGAGGTGATATCAGAAATTAGCCAAAGTACGTCTTAGAGGCTAGACACAATTGTTGCTCGCATCGGTCATGAAATCAACGTTGACAAAGCCCGAAAAGATGCCTACAACAGTTTGAAGTCTGTGTCTGGTCTCTCAAAACAGCAAAGGTTCAAAGTTGCTCAGATTTTCATCGAAAAAACAGAACGATACTTGTTGTTCAAGGGCCTACCCGAGGAGAAAAAATCCGAGTATGTGGATTACCTACTGGACAGTCAGAAGTGAAATTGCTCGTCATGGTCTACTTTTGTAATATGTCTGCGTGCACCAACAACTTCCCCACGACTTCTCTGTTTTTATTATAGATACTGTTGTTTAAGAGTTGTGATAACTGAACTTGTAACAAGTTTTTGCTAATCTTGTGGGACAGACATTTGTGCTCAACTATGTATGGAAATGCGTATAATCGCTCTTAACCTTCCCTGCAGCAATCCATCTCTAGCATTCTATACTTGTTGCGAACATTAGGTACAGGAGAAGTTATTGTTGCGAAAATTACGTACAATAATTGCTGATTATGCGAAAATTAGGTACAATAATTGCTTATTATGCGAAAATTGTGATACATAAAATTTTAACTCCATTTATTGATAAGCAAGAAACCTTGTACGTAACTATTTAAAGTAAAAATTGATCATATGGATTACAGCATCTTCAAGAAGCTTATCATCATAATTATAATTGAATTATTATCAATAAATATAATTAAACATAATAAACTAAATACTAAAGTAGGCATTATTACATAGTACGCCAGACACACTTTGCATTTATAAATAATAATAAGCATACATCAACGGGAAAATAAGACACACTACTCTTGAGGCCCTCATGAGCTACAACTTCAGACAAACAACGACATTTAGAGAAAGTAAAAAATACGGACACTAACACACAACGACACTTACTTATTGGACATCACGACAAATAAGCAACATAAGATCAACACACATGGCAATTGCTAGTTGTCGGATTCTTTCCCATCTTTGAAAGTAGATGAAGACGCACATGAGCTGCCATCATTGAACCGGGGAGGTTGTTGAAACAAAGTTCGAGGTCGCACTGGAAAAACGTTCCTTGGAGGGTATGCTTGGGGAACATAATGGGGCATGGTAGTTGACTCCGCTTCGTCTACAAATAAGCGACGACGCGGGTTTCCAAAATTTGGTGACGTGACTTTCTCCGAGTCAGTGTCAAATACGTTGATGTAGTGTGGCTCGTTTATGGGAACTGTGGTGTCACTAATGTTGATGACTGGAGGTCTTTCCTCCTCCTTCATAACGGTGGGGCCGAATACTTGTGCCAACTTCAGAAACAAGGGCTCGCCGTTGTGGTAATAAGCCATACTTATTGGCATTTTCTGCATGTAAGTATAAATAAGTGTTCAATCATATGTGGCGCTTGGAAATGGAAATTGATAAATACCTTTGTCATCTTCCTCCACGACCCATCAGACATAGCCAGTTTGTTTTCCGCTTGATCCCAGTACGTCCTATCAAGCTTCAACAATTTGCGAAATGTGTGGTAACGAGTCTCCAAATGAGACACTCGCTCGGCCGCATCATCAAATGTTAAATCACGCCCAAATAAAGCGTTGACAGCATGCAAGGATAGATGAATTGCACAAGATGTGGGAACATTGGGAGGATTCCAGAGGCCATGCTTCTTTTGCTCGACAAGTTCGGTGATGAATTCAGCATCCATTTCGGCGCTCCATTTGCCGGAGTGAAATAGAACTTGCTGCGATGGAAAATTTGTAGTCTTGACAGGCTTCATATTATCTTTTGCTATGGGAAAGTCTATTTCAGGGTGTATTGTTTGAGCTTGGCAAAATAGCCTTATTAATACGGTGGAGGCCAAGAAGTGTTCCTGTTGTGGTCAATGAGATTCTCATTGAATGAATGAAAGAACATGATGAAATAATTTTACTGACAAAGATCAAGACATCAAATGTCTGTTTTATGTAAAAGGCCAACTTGCATACAAAAAGTAGGCCCCCACAAGGTGTGGGTGTGGTGACAATTGGACAAGAAGTGTCGACATATTCAAAGCTTTTATTTATTAATTTGGAAAATATATAAAAAGATATTGTTAGCCTGCAAAAAAATACAGAGGTCCCCATCCACAAAACAAAAGGACCTATAATTACAGCTCCAAGTCGAGTCAAATACAGAAACTTGAAATAGAACTTATAATCACATCAACTTGCTAGTTGCATACAGTATGTGGAAAAAGGACCTATAATTGCAGAAACTTGCATACTACTACAGATAGAGATAGCAAATGTCGGCTATTACCTGATCGGCGAGTCTCCAAAACGGGAAATGCGTCTACATTAAAAGCTCGATTACAACTCCAAGTAAGACCAATACGAAGGCCATGAACATACAAGCTACCATGAATAGCACATCAGACCTGCTTTTCAAAAATTGTGCCGAATCGAGTGCCGGTTTCTCCAGTTCTTTTGAAAAGGACGAGCTGCTCGAGGCCTGCATCATTGAACCAGATAGTCTAGTTGATTTTTTTATGGTGATACTCATCACACCATAAAAAGGATTCGTAGTGATTATTTTTTGACGGGCACTTGTAGTACCATCGGCCGACGTTCATTGCATCCTTCCCTGCTTTTTTTAAGACCATCTTTCCGGCTCCACACTGACAATCCGGAGGCATGTTAAAATCGGGATCATACATCTCTTTTTACCTGTCATAAAAAGGATCAGTAACAATTAGCATTTCCACAATAATGAGAGGACTTCATACAAGGTGAACTGGAAACAGAATGTGAGTAGGTAATATGCTGCAAAAATGGCAAACCATCTATTGACTCATCACAAGAACATGTAAATTCACTAAGAAAAACATCGCACAAATGGAAATAATTCATTGCAAACTGCATGTAAAAAAGAAATTGATCTACTGTTTGTTCTAAACAGAAAGGACAGATTGTCTGCAAACTAAACACCCCCCCTGCAGCAGCCCACATAGCTGCGGCTATTTCATCCCGCTTGCCGTTCCACGCGGCGGAGGATTCGATTTGATCAATGAAGTCGACATTCCCATGATGTTCATCTTCTTCTTGTTCTTCTCTTCCATCAAGTTCGGCCTCAATGGGATCAACCGCCATCTCCCTCCTAATGAAGTTGTGGAGGAGGAAACACGCCATTATTAGCCGGTTTTTAATCTTCACCGAATAGTATGTGGCGCTTCTTAAGATTCCCCATCTCACCTTCATGATTCCAAAAGCTCTTTCTATTATGTTATGAGCTTGGGTGTGCTTCATGTTAAACATTTCTTGCGGGTTCTGGGGTTGAAGAGCGTTAGGACTCCACTCTTTTAAGTGGTATCTCACACCTTTATAAGGTATTAAGAACCCCTCGCTGTTTGCATACCCATTGTCGCACAAATAGAAGTATCCTGATTTGAAAAATGTCAGCACATGAGAAGTTAAGTAAAAGATTACAGCAAAGCTACAACTAAACAATTTGGAAAATTATATAAGTACATATCCTTTGGAACTTTCAATCCGTTTGGCCTATTCAATGCATCTCTTAATACACGACCATCAGTCGCCGATCCTTCCCAACCAGGTAACAAATAAGCAAACTGCAAATTACGATCACATACGGCCAAAGTGTTTGTTGATATTTGTCCTTTTCTCGTCCTATACCTGGGCTTATCCAAACTTGGTACAATTACATTTATGTAAGTCCCGTCTAGCGCTCCTAGGCAACCCTAAGCACATGAAGTACGAGGTATAATATAATTAGTTTCAATTAGTCTAGCAGCCAGTAAAGGTAAAACATAATTAGTTCCAACATTGGTACTGAAATTTTTTTATTTATAATTACCTTAAACCATTTTCATCTTGGATCGGTTACATCATCACCTACAGGCTTTGGGGTCACCAAGAAAACCTTGTCCAATTTTAAAATAGCCTTTAATACGAGGTGAAGATAGTGCGACACAGTCTGATCCGACCTCCAATAATTAAATCTAACAATTCGATTCTTTTTGTGGTGAGCTAATATCCCTATGAACATCGCAACTTGCTCCTCTACACTCATATACTTTCCGTCACTCAAACCCCCAAAATTTCTCAACAACATACAGAGGCGGCCAAAAGTGTTTCGGTCCATCCTAAGATTGACAATGCAATCACTATCAGTTGCTGTCGTGATTCTATGGAGGTGTTGCATTTGATTTGGTATCCGTTCAAACATACGATAAGGCTCCGAAGAATTGTTACGCTTTCTTTTTTTGTTTATCTCACTTAGTAGAACCTCTATGAGCAATAATATAAGGAGCATTTGTTGCTGCAAAACATCCTCTATAATGAGATATACGTACGCATTGATTTTCGACCTTTTCAGCATCCTGTACTGACAAAATTACCTACAGTAAGTTTTGGCATTTTACAGCAGACTGTATCTCTGAATTTTGCAAATACCTTTGTCTCACAAATCCCCACAAAACAGATGAGGAAAACAATCATATGACAGAAAGAAAGTTGTTACTCCCCAGGGCTGATAATGCATCATAGTAATGAGGTACCACAACAATGGAAGAAATCAAGTTATACCGAGTGCAAAATATGAATGTTGGTATCAAGATGCATAATGTAAAAAATTGCCTTGCATGCGAAAACTGTATAAAACTGCCCCCAAGAAACAAGCACAGTAAAGAATCAAATCAACATATCATTCAGAAATGAACTCCCAACATAAATCAGCCGATTTTTCTTAGCTACAATCAGTGGAATCCTAGAACCACATCCAAGTATTTGAACTTGCAAGGTAAGCTGTAATACCTGATGTCTTCAATTTTCTTTTTTGGTGTCTTCCTTATCTGCACAAATATAAAGAGGTCAACTTAATTTGGTGTCTCAGTGAAGGGGATCCAACCAATCATCAATTACTAGCCCTACATCACATCTTTATGTAGGAAATAAATAGGATGAATCAGAAGTAACAGAAATGAACCGCACCTGCAACTAAAATAAAAACAACAAGAATTTGCAGAAATGTGAGAATACCTAGGAGTCGAGCAGAAGCTTTCAAGGTTTGCAGAAGCACAAGAATTTGAAAAACCCGGTGTAGTTCCCCGTAGGAGGTGATAGCGAGCCTATCCATGGTTCGAATAAGTCAAAAAATCATCACATGAGAATACATACTGCTACTGAAGAAGCTTTGCTAGTTGTCAGATTTTGCAAGAAAAATACAACGTTTATGTAGCAAAATTAGACCTGTTACTATAATTAATTGGATAATTTTGTAAATCGATATTCCTCCAATCATGCTGCTACTTAGGGGGTATATTTCTTTTGTTTTCCTTTAACTTTTTTTAAATTCTTGCATCAGAGAATTTGAAATTGAAAAGCAAACTTCATGTGCGCTTTGTTCACACCACTGTCATAGTTAAATTTTGAAGAAGCTTATCATATTTTTTTCCCCATTTGTTGATGATTTGTGGCGAGTTGAATTTTATACCCCGTAAATTGAAGATCGATTCAGTTTTTATGTTACCTTAAACTGTTGAAAAGTTTCCTCGCCGTAAATTGAAGATCGATTCAGTTTTTATTGTTAAATTCATTGGTTCTAGTTAATCTCGCTAACATGTTGGTTTTGCAAGAATTGCGCGAGAATAGACGAGAGATGGACAAAAATGAGAAATGATGTGACAATTATTTAAGAAGTTGAACTTGATAGGATTGAAGTACATCTCCATACGAGTTCGTAGGCGAAAACCGTGCGCAAATCGGAGTTCGGACGAGAGAGATATGATGGAAACAAATAGGGCGCGCAAGGCAGAAATGTGAAGGGCGCTCGTCCGGCATGCACCAAGAAGCCGGGCGCTCGTCCGGCATGCATCAAGATATTGGGCGCTCGTCCGGCATGAATTGCGAGCGAACTTCAGAGAGCAAACTCGGCGAGCGAAGGACTCGGGCGATCGTCCGGGTAGGTTGGCTGCAAGGGAAGGGGACGCTCGCCCACTCTCGGCGCTCGTCCGGGTGGCTGGATTGTGAGGAGGATGGACGCTCGTCCGTGTTGGGCGATCGTCCACATGAGGTGGCGTTTAATTCTTATAAATAGGGGCTTAGAATTATTTTGTGCGCACGCGATTTTTATTTTGCTTCCCTTCCGCCACAGACAACCGCACTTATATTTTTCTCTTCCAGTATTTCTTTTCTTCTTGTTTTCAACACTAGATAGATTAATTGCTTTCAATTCGTACGGATTTTGTGACAGGATTTCACTACGGATTCAGATTTAATTAAGTTCTTCTTCGTTCCTTCCAATCAATTGTGAGTTTTTATTCTATTTTCTAATTATGTTTATGAATTTATTTGCGTTCTTAGAGTTAGGGTTTTATATTCTTGCCTAGATTAATTTGTCTTTTAATTTCTTAGAATTAGATCAACAAACCCCCAATCAATCTTTATTGCTTTCTTTTTATTTTCTGTTCTTACGCATCACGAACATTGCTCTGTTAAGTCTTCCTCTAGAGATACGACTTGGGTTGATAAATTTATGCTACTTTGATCTCGTTTAATTGCGGGCGACTTTAGGATAAATTTAGTCGAACAAATTTGGCGCCGTTGCCGGGGAAGACTAGGCGATTTTTGTGTTGCAACTTTATTTTTATTTTTCTTGTTGATTTTCTTTTTTATCCCCCAGTTGCGTGTGATGTGTTTTCTTGTTTTTGTGTACGCAGGAACTATGGAAATAGTCTAGAAATACTGGGGGACGTTTTTCGGGTTGCTGGGATCCGGAGAATATGCAAGGTTACCAGCCATATTGGACTAATGAGTCGAGCTCCGCGTGGAATCAAAACCAATGGCAGAGTTCGGGTTCAGCATATCCATTCGGGCCATCTTATGAGCAGCAAATGCCGTACTTGCCTCAACAGCAGTATTTTCCTCCTCAACAACAATACTTTCCTCCACAATACTCGTCTCCACAGATGTCATACTCGGTGCAACAAGCTCAGTTCCAACCTCAACATGAACAATTCCAATATCTTCCTCCTCGACAATCCTCTTTGGAGGATACAATGAATGCTTTCATTCTAGAAAGTAAACAAGCGAGGGAGTCACAAAGAGAGGCAATTGAGCACATCACCACACAAATTGAGCACACTGTTGAGAATGTGAGTGAGTTGTTGCAACAGAATTTGGCGGAGGAACTTGCATGGCAGCCTCATCTGGCTCATACCGATACTTATCTTAGTGACGGCGAGAGCGATGAAGTGGATGCACACGAGGACACTACCTTTTAAAAGAGCATGAATTTTGATGACTGTGATCAGGAGGAGTTAACGAGTCCAGAGGCATTGGATGAAGATGACTATCTGATTGAGCCCATAGTGGTGGAGGATGTAGAAGAGCTATGCGATCAAGGAGTGAACGATGAGATTGAGTATCTGGTTAAGCCTGTTGTAGTAGAATGTGCAGATGAGCTATACCTTTCGAATCTGACGGATGGAAAAGGGAATGGAGAAGAATATTTGCCGGTGTTCGGGTTTTCCAAGATTATTGCCAAACTTTTCTCTTATTCAGATTTTTATTTCATACCATCTGATTCATTTCTTTAGAATTGTTCTTTCCTTGATGCTACTGACACAGTGGTCGATGGTCGTTTCTTGCAAGGAGATTGTGAGGACTATCTACTGGTAGGACCAGTAGAAGTGCGGGATGAAAATGAGCGAATTCAAGCAATGGAATGGCTCAAACTCGAGAAGGAATTTGGATAACACCGGTTCCCGTCGGCTGGCGACGTTAAAACTTAGCGCTACGTGGGAGGCTACCCACGGTTTGGTAATCATTATTTTTATTTTGTGGTGGATGATTTTTATTTTGTTTCTTCTTTAGTTCTTTTGTGTGTTTTTGGTTTTGCCTCGTGTTTTGGTTGTCTTCGTTATGTAGGATGCTTGGATTTGGTGGTTGCGGGTGTCTCGTGTCTTACCCGGTTTGCCATTCTTTATCCCCCTTTCTCCGTTTCTTTTGGCTTGTGTGAAATAATGGGGACATTGTTTATTTCTATCGGAGGGTGGGGGGGGGTGTGTTTTCTTGATGATCTAGCTATGTCTGTCCTTGATTTATCTTGTTTCATAATTGAATTGCGGAAGTATGTATTGAAGTTTATAGTTCATGTGTCGATTTGCTTGATTGATCGAGGTATTTTGTCATGATTTTACTGATATGGTTGTTGCTTTTCGATTGTGGGGCATTTCATGCTTGGATGATTGAAGCTTGATGTTTAATTGTGGGTGAATGGTGAGAAAATCTTTATTTTATAGAATTATATCCCGAACATCGAGCTGTTAATTGTTAATTTTGTTAAGTTAAGTTGGGAGGCTTCTGCTCTTCTGGGAACCATGAGCATGGGAAACCACATGAGGATACTTTAGATGACCTCTAAATGTTTACACCTCATGAATTTTGGCCATATAACCCGATTTGACTTGAGAATTTTATGTGTTGTCTTTGTTTGAAATGTTTGTGATTTGAAGGGCTCTACTCCTCTTTCTTGTCTATTCAATGAATATATATTATACGAGAAATGGGTATGGGAAACCACGCTAGGCGGCTGGAATTTTCCGTGATTAAACCTAGTGAATTTTGCCCGTAATTCACTTAATAAGTCTGAGTAAGGATTGGCATGAATTTGGGATACTTTTTGTTGTTCAAGTTTTCTCGCCTAGATCTTGCAGTTGGATGTTCAGTTGATTGAGTCTTGTGTGAAGGGCAACTTATTGTTTTGTGATGATTATATTTGGTTGATGAATGATGAATTTGTCTTGAAATTGAGAGCTTATTGGAGTATGAATTGTTTAGTTCAATTTATTACTTTTCCATCTTGATTTGAAATGAGATTTGCTTGAGGACAAGCAAGGTTTTGTGTGTGAAGGGGTGTTTCACCTCATTGTGTGCTCAATTTTGATGTGTAATGATGTGTCAAGTGACCTTTCTCATCATTATTTTGTCAGATTTTATTGTTAAATTCATTGGTTCTAGTTAATCTCGCTAACACATTGGTTTTGCAAGAATTGCGCGAGAATAGACGAGAGATGGACAAAAATGAGAAATGATGTGACAATTATTTAAGGAGTTGAACTTGATAGGATTGAAGTACATCTTGATACGAGTTCGTAGGCGAAAACTGTGCGCAAATCGGAGTTCGGACGAAAGAGATATGATGGAAACAAATAGGACGCGCGAGGCAGAAATGTCACGGGCGCTCGTCCGGCATGCATCAAGAAGTCGGGCGCTCGTCCGGCATGCATCAAGATGTTGGGCGCTCGTCCGGCATGAATTGCGAGCGAACTTCAGAGAGCAAACTCGGCGAGCGACGGACTCGGGCGATCGTCCGGGTAGGTTGGCTGCAAGGGAAATGGACGCTCGCCCACTCTCGGCGCTCGTCCAGGTGGCTGGATTGTGAGGAGGATGGACGCTCGTCCATGTTGGGCGATCGTCCACATGAGGCGGCGTTTAATTCCTATAAATAGGGGCTTAGAATTATTTTGTGCGCACGCGATTTTTATTTTGCTTCCCTTCCGCCACAGACAACCGCACTTATATTTTTCTCTTCCAGTATTTCTTTTCTTCTTGTTCTTTCAACACTAGATAGATTAATTGCTTTCAATTCGTACGGATTTTGTGACAGGCTTCCACTACGGATTCAGATTTAATTAAGTTCTTCTTCGTTCCTTCCAATCAATTGTGAGTTTTTATTCTATTTTCTAATTATGTTTATGAATTTATTTGCGTTCTTAGAGTTAGGGTTTTATATTCTTGCCTAGATTAATTTGTCTTTTAATTTCTTAGAATTAGATCAACAAACCCCCAATCAATCTTTATTGCTTTCTTTTTATTTTCTGTTCTTACGCAACACGAACATTGCCCTGTTAAGTCTTCCTCGAGAGATACGACTTGGGTTGATAAATTTATGCTACTTTGATTTCGTTTAATTGCGGGCGACTTTAGGATAAATTTAGTCGAACACACTGTTCGGAGGAGCCCTATGTCATCGCCGCCGTTCGGAGGAAGCTATGTGGTCGCCGCTGTTCGGAGGAAGCTATGTGGTCGCCGCCGCCTCACTGTCGCCGACGCTCGAAGTTTGCTATATGGTGGCTGCGAGGAGGACGGGGAAGCTGTTCATCTGCGAGGAGGATGGGGGTAATTTGGTCCCTGTCTGAGTTTAGGTCGATAGCGGTGAAGGCAAGAACAATAATTGGAGGGGGTTGGTGATATTATATTTGTTGGATTTGGAAGTTATTTCTATCGGGCCAGACATTTCTCTCGGGCTCACAATATAAATTTTTGACTCTACCAAACACAAGATTGGATGAGAATAATAATTTAGTAGTGCTTAATATTGCCTACCAAACACCCCCTATATGTATTAATTTTCCGACACTACAGTTGCAAACAAGAATGACGCGGGTAAATCTAGTTTAAAATAAACTAAAAATATTAGCAGTTATATAAAAGCAAATAATTTAAGTCAACCGAACTTTTTCCTCATTGGATCAATTTGTGGGGCATTTAATGTGATCACAAACATATATTTCATTTTTTTAATTTTTTTTTTGTATTCGTAGGAATCCGCAGCCGCTACCTTTGGTACGCATTGGGTAAACCTCCGTTCTTGTGCAATTTGTGGGGCATTAATGTGATCACAAGCATATATTTCAATTTTCTTTTATTCGTGACCCGCAGCCGCTATCTTTGGTGCGCACTGGGTAAACCTCCGTCCTTATGCAGTAGCCTGTAAACCATACAAGGTAGGTAAACCACATTTTCCTACCTTCCAAGTACAGGTGTGACAAGCTCGACCTATAGAAACGTCAGTGGAGATTGAATCTGAGACCTCTCAATCCCAGACAGCTCACTCTACCATTAGCCCATCTCCAAGGGGATAACAAACATATATTTCTATATTTCTATATTGATATGAAGGGAGTTTAACATTTCAGTATACTACTAGTAAAAAAAAAACGCCTAAATGGTATAACGAACCTGCTTATAAAAACAATCATAGTTTTTGTTTTATTGATCTAATAATGTATATAGAATATCAAATTTAATCACCAAATACATCATATCAATTCACAATAATAATAAGAGTAAAAAAAAAATTATGTACGTCTAGAAATGAAAATAATTTGTTATGTACGCCTATCCTCAACTTAATGTTTTTATAAACAATATTAGAAAATTACCCTTTGATTTATTTAAAAAATGACAAATTATCTTGTCACACTCATCTATATAGTCCCCTAAAAAAGAAAACACTAGCGGCGGCGTAGATCGTTGTGAGGTTGGAGCAGAATCTTCGTTCCTTGCATTCGCCAACATGTCTGGAGAGGTTAACAAATTTTGTTATATTAATTAATGTATGTTGAATTATTTGTTGAATTAATTATTGAATTAATTGTTGAATAATTTGTTGGTTAATGTATGTGTCTCGATTTTATGTGTAGAACATTATAAATTATCATTTTATATTTTTTAATGCCAAAAAATATGAATATATAGAATTCCGCTCGAAAAAACAAACTTTCCGCTCGGCCATATGAAGATCCCGCTCGGTCGGGATCTAACTTTTACTTAATATTGTCCGAGCGGGATGTACATATTCAAGCTGTAAATTTAATTGAATATATTGAAAATGTAATTAATTTTAATTTTTGTCAAAATTTTTATTATTTAATCTATTTGCTTAAGTTTGTTGTGTAGAACATTATAAATTAGCATTTTTAGGTTTTTTAATGCCACAAAAAAATTACATTTTAAGTTTCCGCTTGTATATGTAATGATCCCGCTCGGGCGGGATGTAACATTTACTTAATAATGTCGAGTGGGATTTACATATTAAAGCTGTTAATTTAATTGAATATGTTGAAAATGTAATTAGTTTTAGTTTTTGTCGAAAAATTTATTATTTAAGCTATTTGCTTAAGTTTGTTGTGTAGAACCTTATAAATTAGCATTTTTAGATTTTTTTAATACCCAAAAATATTATCTCAACATTTAAATAGTTTTCGCTCGTACACATTGAAATCCCGCTCGTATATATTGAAATCCCGCTCGATTGGATTATGTAAATAATTATCATTGTCCGAGCGGGATTTAATATTTTTGGGTTAAGATTTAATTATAAAAATTAAATATGTCATTTTATTGTGCATTAGTACATAATACAAAAAGATTCGTATTTTTTCGCGTAATTATTTGTTTGATATGTCATTTTATTTGGTTTTATTAGAATTTATGTGAAGTAATTTGTTGATTTTTTTTATCTTTTAGATGTCTAATTGGTTGTGAATTTCTTTTTATTAGATTTTTGGTTATATTATATTTATTAGATTTATTCTATTGGACTATTTTAGTCTTTTGAACTATTTAGATTTATTTGAAATGGATTGTTATTTTCATTCTGTGCTCAGATTACATACAAGAGGTCCGACTCTATTAACCGTTCCTCGGCGATTAGCACATATTACAGGATTAGCGTTTTGGAAGATGTTAGAAGGGTTTGTATGAGGTCGGTGGTTAGGATTTGCTCGATAGATTTATAGATGGGTGATTTGGGCATTTTATCTATTGGAACCTGGGACATAAATGCGCGATGGCTGTGCTGTCACGTGAGATCAACTATCCAGGTGCTCAGGATCACGAGATGTGATTTCATATCAACGGGGTAAATCTTCGATTTTCATATGAAGAATATGCTTTGGTGACTGTTTTGAACTTTGGCGAGTCCAACTTTAATCCGACGGATGATCACAATTTACGGAATGTGAAAGTTTAACGACGGTTTTGTAACGGTATGCCGATCAGTGCAACTGACCAGTTGGTTAGATCAGCAGCGTCCGCCGTTGCTTTGGGACAGATTGTCTGGAACATGACAATCCGGAACAAATGGTACGTGATTTGTGGACGTCGCTTCGTAATTATATCCACTGGAATATAAGTTGGAAAAGAAATCTGAGGAATTTATTAGTTGTTGGATACGCTCCATTATATTTGATCAGAATGTGTGTGTCCATGGTCGTATTGAAAGGATGACGCATGCCCTTGGTCGTATTGAAAGGATGACGCCCCAAGATCTTCGAAATATGGAACATACACATCTATGTAGTTGTGGATGAGATACACGGCTAGAAACGACTCCATGCACAATTAAGCAAATTGTTGATCCGTGCTCAAGAGAATTTTCATAGTACGTCCACTATGAGCACGCGATAAATAATACATTTCGTACCGAGTGCTCATCGAATTTCCACGCATCAACACATCGATGTTGTATTTCAAATTGATAAGAGCTAGAGTGGCAGTAAGAATTTGAGTGATCGATATCGAACTGCCCACATACTCACAATCGTGACATTCTCCAACATATTTGATGTTGAAATATTTCCAATCTTCCATATTCTGAAATATAAAGAGTATAAGTATAAAAATCAAGACAGTTAAAAAAATATAATATAACAGATCCCTCTCGCATAATTTGTAGATCCTGTCTAGAGTGAGATCTTCCTTTACGAGCAGGATCTTAGCATTCACGAGTGAGATCTACCTTTCCTATTAATATAAAACTTTTTTTTTACCCAAATCCCGATTATTTTTGTTCGATCTAAAAATTACAACATACGAGTTCTTCAACTAACAACGAAAATATTATTAAATGAAATTACAATTAAAACTCACCTTCGTTGGATTTGTTGAACAAATCTTAAAATTCTTCAACTAATGACGAAATTCTTTATGAACTGATATTTTTTTGAGGTAATATTTTACAGAATCATTTGATGGTTGTGGTGTTTGCTCATTCATCTCTGCGACCAATTACATAGAATTCATTCATTCAATCAATTGGGTGAGTGAAATTGGTACAAATTCACGTGAAAGTAAAATTGTTACATCAAAGGTGAAATTGCTACCCATTTACGTGAACATTCACATATGAATTTTCACATCTACCACTATCGAGTACTATCACATCAATTGTGTGTAAGGTGGTGTGCTCCATTTATGCATTATGCATTATGGAAGAAATTTTAATTAAATAGTACAATATTTGTATAGAACAATTTTCATATAGTTTATATATTTTTTGTCTTCATTTTAAAATTAAATAGTTCAATATTTATTATATATTGTATAAAAATTATGAGAAGCTACAAATTAACAAAATGAAAACAAAAATTATATATAAACTGTATAAAAAGAACAATAATTTCATGAATCGCGAAATAATTAAAGATCCCACTCGTACAAAGTTTAAAAAAAATGAAGATCCCACTGGATAATTTGAAGATTATGCTCGAGTGGGATTTGTATTTTTCGAGCAGAAAGTTAAATATTCCCACTTTAATTTGTAAATTATTGGTAAATATACATTAGTTTTAATTAAATAGCACAATATTTATTAAAAATTGTATAAAAATTATGAAAAACTACGAATTAATAAAAATGAAAACCAAAAAATATGTAAACTATATAAAAAAAACAATAATTTCATGAATTGCAAAATATTGAAAGATCCCGCTCGTACAAAAGTTAAGAAAAATGAAGATCCCGCTCGAGCGGAATCTTCAAAATTATCAAGTGAGATCTTCATTTTTTTACTTTGTTCGAGTGGGATCTTAAATTGATTTGCAATTCATGAAATTATTTTTATTTTTATATAGTTTAAATATTTTTTGTTTTCATTTTTATTAGTTAATAGGTATTCGATATTATTATATAAATATGTGAAATAATATTTTAGGAATTAATTAATCTTCATGCATATTAATCTTTATGCATATTTAAACAAAGATCCCACTCGAAAAATCCAAATCCCACTCGAGTGGGATCTTGAGAAATATCGAGTGAGATCTTGACTTTTTGCTAATGTGTCCGACTGAGATCTTTGTTTATTTGGTTTATCATGAAATTATGGTTCTTTTCATATAGGCTATATAGTTTTGGCCTTTATATTATATAAATTCGAAAATATTCAGTTTATATAAACATATTTGACTAATTAATTAATATGGATATATTAGACAAACTAATGATTACAATACTAATTATCTAATTATTGACCACTTTAACTAACTAACATCACAATCATTTTACATATAATGTAAATCAGTCAAATCGGTCAGCTTTGTGTAAGATGTATAATGTAAAAAATACAATATGAAGGTAAATTGGTCACTTCAATCCAAATTTGTACACAACTAATTTAATTCCTATGAGGTGTATATAAGTAATTTTCAAAACGTGGCAATGTATATATTTGACAATTGAGACATAATAATAAATCACCACTATTTTCCAAGAAAAAAAGAAGAAAAAAAAAATAACGAATCTCCATGTTCAAAATATAATCTATCTGTCCACGAAAAATAATCATACTTACTCTTTTTTTTCCATAAAAAAGGGATCCAGATGGCTAAAAGCACAGCATGCTCTGCAGTGGATTAAACGCAGTCTTTTATTCATCAAACGCAAGTTGGCCACAATTTATTTTTCTTTACAATTTTATTCCATTTATAATATCACTATAAAAATAGTGTAAAATCAATTACAAAAATAAGAACTCTTTTTATAAGTTAAATGCTTTTAATTTATAAATTATAATATCATCATTTCCAGAAATATGATTAGCTAAATCAAAGTAAGCATTACTTTTTAAAAAAATACTACACCCTCTATCTCACCGAATACGGTCGATTTTTCATTTTGGGACGTCTCACTATACTTGGTCTGTTTCCTTTAAAGGAAACAATTAGTGTATATACATGGTTCACCATCCGATCTAAATCCTACTAACCTACTCTCACTACACACTCAACCATCTCATCTATAACTTTATTAGTATTATAAAATATTGCTTTCACACTACACTAAACACTTTCTTTATACTTAATACTTTTTTCTTAGTCTCCGTGCCTATATGAAGTAGACCATATTCGGCAGGATGGAGGGAGTAGAAGTTAATAGTGAACGGTATATTTCGTTGGTTGAAAAATAAAAGATTATTAAGCAGTACTAATCATGTAAAATTAAAATGATTAACTATTACAGTAAAATAGGAGTTTATAGTAGTACAACGAAAAAATGTATGTAAAGAATAAGAAAAGTGTAAAGAAAAAGAAAATAAAAAATTAAAAGAGATTGTGGCCAATTTGCGTTTGATGAATCCACTGCAGGGCATGCTATGCTTTTGGCCACTGCAGAGGATCTGGATCCATGTAAAGGAGTCCTATTTCACTTTTTCCGATCGTATTAAGAGCAGTTACAACAAGGAATGGGGGGGAGGTGTCGAGTGGAGAGTCGAGTGGATCGACACACCCCCCCACTCGACTCACCCCTACGTCGAAGCAATGTGGGGGATCGACACACCCCTATGTCGAGGGGTGTGTCGATGGTGGTGTCGATCCCTCGACTCTCCACTCGACCTCAAGCACGGCGATATATGGGGACACTTGTCGTGTCCCCATTGGTCTCTTATTTTTTTTTTTTTTTTTTCTCGTTAAAAATTAAAAAAAAAAAACGTTAATTACCAAATCCGCAACGTATACATTTTTTATCTCCAACGTCTATATCTCATTTTTTCCCTATATATACCCATTCATCTCATTCATTCTCCACACAACCTAATTTCTCCATCCATTCTTCTCCCAAAAAATTTTCATTCTTTCAATTTATTTTGTGCAAAAAAATGGCCGACGATCAGTTTAATTCGTGGTATTCGCAAACTTTTGGTTCAATCCCACCGAACCAATCTCCAAATCCGGCGAATCCAAGCTCCGGGTTCTCATCAATTCCAGGTTTCGGCCAATACTCGGCCCCTGCAGGGTTTGGTGCTTTTTCCCCGACGCCGGGTTTCTCTGCATTTCCTCCGGCCGCTGGGTTCTCGCAGTTCTCACAGCCGCAGGGGTACGGCCAATTCCCCCCTTCGGCTGGATTTCCACAGTTGCCCGGCTTCTCCCAAGTCCCTCCGTCATATGGCTTTTCGCAGTCGCCGGAATTTTCACCTGCGTCGGGATTCTCGCCTGCGCCGGGCTTCTCGCTGTCGCCGAGCTTCTCTCAAGTACCCCCGACATCCTGAAGGAGCCAATTCTCGCAGCCCCCAGTAGGTACGGCTCGACTCAGACGTTTCAACCTCAACGACGACGACGACCATGTTGAGGTGGAGGACGAGGAAGAGGAAGAGGAAGCGGCGTACGCCTCCCACCACTCGGAATCGGACGAACACGAGCAAACACCACCGCCCCCGCCCCGCCGCAAGGGGAAAGCTGTCGCGACATCAAGCACGGTCACTTCTCCGGCCAAGGGGAAGGGCAAGGCACGCCGCAAGGGGAAAGCGACCGCGGCCTCATCCGACGAGCACAATAAGCCAGCACGAGGTCCTAACTACACGCCCGCTGAGATTGAATACCTCGCAAGGTGCTACGTTGACTTCGGGATGGACGCGATCACCAGCAATTACCAAACCTCAAGCGCGTTTTGGGAGAAAATAATGATCCGTTTCAACGAGTTCATAGCTCCCGCCCACCCAAGAGAGAAGATTGCGATGAAAAGCGCATGGGGCCGCGCCAAGAAACAGATCCAGAACTTCGCCGCCATCTACATCCAAGAAGAAAACCAGCTCGGAAGCGGGGAGAACGACTTCGATCTGTACACGAGGGCCCAAGATTTGTACGCTGAGAAGTTCAACAAACTGTTCCCGTATGGGGCTGCGTGGGAGCTCTTGAGGCATATCCCAACTTTCACCAACTCGGCGAAGCCAACAGCTCCAAAGCGGACGAAGATAAATGAATTCGGCGAGTACACTTCGTCTGCCAGCGGCAACGCATCCACCACATCCGCGAGCGATGCAAACACTCTGCAGGTTCGACCCGAAGGAGTGAAAGCGGCGAAGAAGGGGAAGAAGGGCAAAAGTGCGCTACGGGAGCAGGCGGCAGAAGAGTTGGCATCCCTCAACAAGCAATCGAGGGAGGAGTGGGCGTTCAATATCTATATTGCCGACACGTCGCATATGAATCCCGAGCAAAAGGCGAGGTACGAAAATGTTCGCCCAAACTTGCAAGGGAATTCAATTGGGAGGAGTAGTTGTCTTTTTTTTTTTTAATTATTGTAATGAAGTAGTTTTTTGTTATTGTATTTTTTTTTTAATTAGTGTATGTTGTAGTTTTTTTTTTAAATTCAATAAAATTGTCATTTATTAATTTCTGAATTTAATTAAGTTAATTTTTATAAAATTTATTACAAATAAAAAAAACAACAAAATAAAATCTATTCAATCATTAAAATCACGTTTCTCAGTGCTTAGACCTAGGTCTTACTCAACCCCATTGATGTGGAGAAATCAACCTATGTCTAACTCAACACCACCAATCATTAAAATCACGCTTCCCAGTGCTTAGACCTAGGTCTTACTAGACACCCGCTGTAAGTGCTCTAAGTGGGGATCTTGCTTGATTTACAATAACTTCTATTCTTATTTTATATTTTTTCACTCATAATAAGTGAGACCCTTATTCCACTCATAATAATTTTAATTTTATTTTAACTTTTCTCACTCACAACAAGTGAGACTTTTATTCCAGCCACAATAATTCTAACTAAAATACTTTTACAGCTCTCAATAAGTGGGACCCTTATTCCACCATAAATACGTGCCCACCTCCAAATGAGACTCTTTTTCATGGATGGAAGAAGTAGTAATTGATTGCATGTCACTAAATACGGGCCTACAAAATTAGGGTGGTGGTACATATGGAAAGTTGAAAAGTTATCTTTGATTTAATATAGGGTACCCAATCAACTTAAATTGTTATCTCGATTTTTTTTGTAACCTACCGAACAACCATTACATATAAATAATCTCACCAACCCAGTTAAATTATCTTTTGATAAAGACAAAAACTTGGGTGCAACTGTTCCACCGTAGAACACCCGCCCTGACCCGACCCGTTTGACCCGGGTTTGACCCGGTCAAACTCCCATTTGACCATTTTTTTTTTAATTTCCAGCTTTTTTTTAATTTATTTTTGTTTGCCGCTTCTTCTATGATCAAGACGCGAGCGAGGGGAGCCGAAGGCCTCGGAGCGAGCCGTAAAAGTCCAAAATGTTGCCCGCCGATTATCCTTATTTTAGTAATCGGAGCGAAGGCGGAGCCGTAAAATCGGAGCCGAAGGCTCCGACGGGGACAAAAAATCTGGAAAAAAAAAAAAAAAAAACTGGCGCGTGGGGCCCACGCGCGGCGCGTGGGGCCCACGCGCGGCGCGTGGACCTCACGCGCGGGACGGGTCGGCGCTTGGCGGGTCGTGGGCGGGGCGGGTTGTGTGCAAATGGTGCATAAGTATGCAGAGGAGTGTCTCTCTTTGATAAATTATCTTCACATATCCTATCTAGTGTACCAAACTCACCCTTAATAACATATTGGGCTAAATCGTTAACCCAACTGATAATGGGCCGTTTGGCGGGTTCGGAGCCACCTGTAGTCCGCTTCTTAAACCCTTGCAACCGAATTGTATCTCCCTCCTCAAATTATGGTTGTTCTGACAGCAAACCTTAAACCTTAAACCGTTGTGCCTTCAAACAACTGGTTCCCAAACCAAACATAAAACCCTAATTGCAAAAAAAGCACGACAAGTTCTCGTGCCTCTAACATTGAACCGTCAATGGCCGCAACTCGCGATGAAGTTAAGGGGGAGAAGATCGGCAGGCAGACATGGCGGCCGCACCTCGCGGAGGAGAAGGACTACGAAGCACTGCGAGAGCTTTTTCGTCACCATATTGACTCCATTGACTACATGACAGACCATGGACTCGAGACGATGATGCAGAATATTAAACCTGTCGAAGTCTTCGATCCTTTCTCCAAAGTCAAGCTTAGAAATATCCTTTTGATTTTGTTGATAAATTCAGCTGAAATTATGGATTTTTTCGTGGAGCTTCAACTTTTAACGCTTATGTATTTGATTCTTTTAGTTTGTTTTCTTTCAGTTTATTTAGCCATTGTGATTGCGCATGCTAGGTGCTGGTTGAATTCAGTTAGCATACTAAAGTTCACTTCTAGCTGGTTTTTAAGTTCACTTAATATTAAAATTCATTGAAATTCAGAGTGATGCTATTGAGAATTCTAACTAGAGAAGACTATACACTTGCAAAAAGATCAGTTTTTTAGCTTTGGTTTCTCTTTTAGTTACATTCTGGCTGAAATATAGTACACATGCTAGTTAGTTTTTATTGGTAATCCTTACATTTCTTGTGTGTCACATCCTTCTTTGTTGCATGTACGGAAAATATGTTTTGGAATTTTTTGTTTCTCCTGTAGTTTGTGTTTTTTCAATACATTCTATATATGTTGTCCTAATTGGTAGCATTGAGTCTTCTTTCTATTTTATTTTCTTTTTTTTTGCGAAGATTGTAATTGCATGGTTCAAATTCGACCTCATTTCTGATCTCTCTTCAGAGTTTCTCGTGAACTGATTTAATGAATTAAGATTGCGTGTGATATGTAGTGTCAACTATCATTGATACAATGATGCTAGAGAATATTACAACTTTAATTGAATGAGGATTAATTTAAAGATAAATAACTACTATTATAAACTGCTTCTTTGTTGTTCAGTACCTCTCAACTGTATGATTAAACATGTTCAGCTGTGGAAATTCTGATGTTTATAGAATAAGATAAGGTATTTGTCTGAAAATGTTATAATATTCGGAGCTCACAAGAAATTGTAGAACTGCATGATAAATTGAGCTTACTGTGCATTGTAACTCATATTTTGGTCTCTTGATTGTTTATTCTTAACTCACAACATACTTTGGTTCACTAGTCCTGAAATATATCCTCCTCAAAAGGAACGATCTTCTAAAACTATGGCAGATGACTTATATCCTTTTGAGGTATACTTTCATGATATCATTAAATCTTAGTAACTATATCATTTCAACTTCTCAACCTCTGCCAGAAGTTAATGCAATATCTGTGTTTTCTGGAGCAGTGTAGACAAGCAAAACTTACATATGCTGGGAAGTTCATGGTGGATATGAATTTTCAGTATGGTGACGGAGTCATTGTGAGAGAGAAAATTAATCTTGGGCAGCTACCCATTATGTTGAAGGTAAGAGGTGTACTATGTGATCCAATGTTTTTTTGCCTTGTGGTGGTCTGCTAATGATTTGATGCATGAACACTCTTAATTATAGTAGGCTTCTTGTTACACCTTGATGTCCAATCTTAACTTGGCGACCTTTTGTGTGTCTTTAAGGTCTAGACCGTAATCTGACTGCTTTCTTCTCAACCTTAGTGGTGATAACTAGTTGTTATTAATTATAGCGGCTTCTTATGAATGCTTTTGAGGATAAATACTAAAGTTTGTTGAACATACATAGTCCTATTTCCTTACAGGACCTATGGCTGAGAATTGAATTTGTTTGGGAATCTTGAAAATAGTTGTCCCAATTCAGCATCGTACTTTCAAGATATGACTCGACATATACAATACAACTGTCTTCCATGTTCTTAAAACAAGTGTTAATCCTTATGTGCTAAAACATCTCCACTAATAACTTCCCAAAATGTGATTTGACATCTGCACAAAAAATTATACTGTCCAATTTTACAAACTAAAACTTATTTAAAATGTCACACCATTCTCCCAGTATCAGTATTATCAATTCTTCACTCTCTCTAGTCTCTCATAGCATAACTAAAATCCTAACAAGTGATCCTATTTTACAAAAACTTGCATAATTTTTGTGATAGTCTCGACTCAGAGAAGAGGGAAGCTCGCGTCTCATGAGCTACAACTACATTTTTAGTGTAATCTTATGTCGATATTTCCTAAGTTTCAATACAGTTGTAAGTTAGTTTTGACTAAGGAATAATATTATTTTAGTAATATTCATCATTGCTGAAAGAATTGCGAAATAAATTTACATTTGCATTATAAAATGTAAACAAACAATTTAAATCCATAATATGATGTCCTTCCATTTTTAAAATTGTTTGAATCATATTACATTGATGTTTTCATATTCCATGCTATGCTTAAATTGTGAGATAATTGTTGCTTTGTAATGTACTAATGTTGGGGAATAGGGATTAGGGGGGGAAACTTGTTTCTTATCCTTTGTTTGAAAATTTGAGCAATGTCACGGATACTCATAAAAGTAGTAAGAAAGATGGTTGAAATAGTAATAAATGATGGTGATTATCCCTAAGAAAGATAACATGTCATGCATATTAATCTGATTCTTAGGTGTGCACTCTCAGTCTCTCATTGAATTTATTAATGCTTCTCAGTTTACATATTTCCTTTGTTTATCTGTAGTCCAAACTCTGTCATCTTAGAGCAGCCGATGATCCAAAGAAGTTGGTGTTACTCAAAGAAGAGCCTTCCGAAATGGGAGGGTTAGTGTTCTTGCCCCTCTAAATGAATGTTTTGTGTTATGAACGTTCTATAATACCTTATCTGCTTGTGTTTTTGTTTTCTTAGATACTTTATCCTGAATGGGCTTGAGAGAGTTATTCGTCTTATAATATTACCAAAGCGAAACTATGTAAGTACAGTCTTTCATGTTCATGAATATCTAGATATAAGTTTGTCATGCAATATATAGTGAGCTGAGGTATCAAACACAAGTTATCTCTATCTTCTTATGGCCCCTGTGCACATTGTTGTTGTTTTTTGTTGTCTGTTCACCTGTTTGTAATCTTATCTAGCCAATGAGCATGGTGCGGACTTCTTTTCGTGAACGACGTGAAGGCTACACCGATAAAGCCGTAGTCATAAGGTTCTTTCTGTTTCTTTCTCAATGTTTTATTACTTGGGCAAGGTGCTGGAAGGTTATATATAGGGCGAGGCTTGCATGCTGCTGTGTTGTTGCTTGATTTAATCTTTATACTTTTGAATACATCTTGCCATAATGTATATTGGAACTTTTTGCTCAAAAGTCATATGGCACTTTTTTTGTTTGTTTTAGTCCGCATCAAGATTATCTCTGGTTTGTGTTATTGCATGATGAGGGGTTCTGTTATGCTAAATGAAATAAAGGAAATACCTTTCCGGATTCATTCTTTACTGGATATGGAGAACTCTTGCTCACTTATTTGTTTTCTTCAAATTCACATTATTGTAAGAGCAATAGAAACTGATTTGATCCTGGCCTGAAGTTGTGATTCTTAAAGCTTCTATGAAGATTTCCTTCGTACTTGCATGTTGCAAATTTATTTTCCTGAAAAATAGTGCTTCACAACAATGAAGTTCTTTTTGTATTTTTTTTGACATTCAGATGTGTTCGAGAAGACCAATCCGCTGTGACAGTTAAACTATACTACCTTAGTAATGGGAGTGCAAGGCTTGGGTTTTGGTGAGAACTTCAATACTTAATGGACTTTGCTCCTATGGTCAAACTATGGAAGACTAACTTTGCTTCTGTGCTAGGATACAAGGGAGGGAATATCTATTTCCGGTTGGAATCATATTAAAGGTAACATGCATTTTCTTGTCTAGTTTAGGGTTTCATTATCCTGATTACTCTTGAAGTTTCCCTAAACTTGTCTTTTGTGTTACAGATTAATGTGAACTTCTTGTTTTTGGGTTTTTATTCCTTGATGGAGAACTTATCATCTTGTAATACTACTGTTTGTAATTTGGAGATGTGTGACTATGTAATAATTTGGTAAAGAATCATTTTGTGATTATTGTTCTAGTGTTCCACCTGTGTGGTGGTCATTTTGGATCTAACAGAATAAAATAATATTTCAACACTGTGAATAATTATGAAAGTCTGAAAGGTGGTAGGGGACAGGGAAATCTAGGGATGCCTTGTGGGTCTCAAGTCATATTGTAAGGCATTTTTTTATTTCTGATTTAGAGTGATATTGGAGTCGTAACTTTAGATAAGAGAGCTCTCGTAATGCTAGGCATGACCCACCTCTTTGTACCGTTTACCATGTCTCAATTGAAAGTTCTGTTTATTGATTTGATTTCTGCAACAGCTATGATACTGTTATAAATTTATAAGCTGGTTTAAGAAATTAGAAAACAATTATAGTTGGGAAAACAATGAATTGTCGTAAAAATAGAGTGCAGTGCTAGGCGATTTATAGCTGGGAAAACAATGAATTGTCGTAAAATTCTTAAAAGTACAATATCTGTTGGTAACATTCATACGTGGAGGCTCCTTACAAGTTTTGAGGCAACTTCTTGCCACTACTTGCTGTTTTTACTCACATTCTGCTCTATGCAGGCTCTGACTGAGACAACTGATCATGAAATCTATGTGAGTTTAACATGCTGCTACAATGACAAGCATGATCGAGGAAAGGGATCTGTTGGCACTCAACTTATTGGTGAAAGAGCAAAAATTATTTTGGATGAACTTCAGGAATTCTCCCTATATACCCGCACTCAGTGTCTGCAACATATTGGTACTGAACCTCCATTACACTCTATTTGTGTGCTACATGAGTATTGCTTAAGCATTCTAAAGCTTTTATTATTTTCACTACTTCCAGGGGAGCATTTCCAAGCTGTAATAATGGGTCTGGAAAAACAAAAATACTCTGATGTAAGTTCTTATCTTCTTGCAGATTGTTTTATGTATGATCTTCGCAATGTAGCTCCGGAATTTTGCCAACTGTCTTAGACTGTTCTCACTAGAGGATTGAAAGCAGATCGAATAGCATATGTCTTAAGCAATCAAACCCTTATTTACAACTTCAATAAAGAATTTGAATGGAAAGCAACATCATTTTTTGTAGTCTCGGACATCTTGTACCCAGAACAAATGTGCTACCAAGCTGCTCATCCCTTCTACTAATATGCTAAGAAGAGTGTATCAGAGAATCTACTTCTCATTTGTATCTGCCTTTGTTTTGCAGGTGGCTGATGCTGTGTTAAGAGATTACATATTTGTCCATCTGGATGATAATATTGACAAGTTCAATCTACTCATGTCTGTAACTCTTACTTCATCTATTTTTTGTTTGTCGTTGATCCATTATTTTTTTAGACTTCACTTTCTGATTTTTTACTTTTTCCATATTTATGTCAGCTTACATATTAGTTCATTACAGATCTATAACATTTTGTAGCTTATTCAAATTTCAATTTAGTTTGATGCTGCAGAAGCTGTTTTCTCTCGTAGACCAGACTTCAGTACCTGACAATCCAGATTCTTTACAAAACCAAGAGGTTCTATTGCCTGGTCACTTAATTACTATTTACCTCAAGGTAAAAGCTTTTGCGCTTTCATACCTGTGAAGGTGTTCTTCATCCCCATGATCTGCTCTTCGCTATGGATAGTTTATATTTTTCTTTGTAACTGTTGATGAATCTCTGGTTATATTGGAGCACATGTTACAGTGCCAACTGTAAAATGAGGCTCTTATTAGAGAAAGGATGTTTGGCACTGCTCTTCAATTCAAATTCTCATTTACGTTGTAGTAGTACTCCTAGTATGAGTGAGGAACTGTTGTCAGATATTCATGTCATTTTATGTGTGGCTTGAACAACGAACTGTAGCAGGATTGGTTTATGCTCCTGTGTTTAGAAATACATTATGCTAGGGCTAGATGATTACAAATAATATAAACATCCTGAGGTTCAAAGGCAAACAGTATGAAATGTATCAATGATTGTTATATCCAATTGATACTACCAAAATGACATGTTATTCGAAATCAAGAATCTTATCATAATTGAGATTACGTAATGCTCTTCTTCATTATTCCGAAAGCAGAAAGTGGGTGTCTTTCAGTGGAATTGATCAGGTCAATCTCTAAGCAGAGACTTGCTTTGTATTATCTAAATTGCTCATTTGTTGTCTGTTATAGAGAATATTTAGTGAATTGAATTATCTAGCATCTTGTCTGGTGTCTTAGGCGAGCTCATTATTTGCTATCGTGTAGGAAAAATTACAAGACTGGTTGCTGAGGGCAAAACGAACACTGCAAGATGAAGTAGACCAGAACTCCAAAAAAATGGAGTTGAGCAGCTGTAAGCTACAGTTCCCACAGAATTTAGTCTGATGTCCTTTTGATTTTGTGGTGTGACATTTCTCTTGTGGTTATATTATTACTAACATTGCATAAAACTTTGCAAATTCAATACGGTCTTTAATACATTTGAGTAATGCCACCACCTTTTAATTTGTAGTGAAGTCAACACCCCTAGTTTTTTTAGCTGTGAAACGACAGTAGTAAACATCGCCTAAAAAAAATTCGGGATGTCGAATTTGCTTCAAATAAAAAGGTGGTGAAATTAATGAAACAAATGAATTGTTGCCCAAAATATAAAAATCTTTAAAATGTCGTGGCTTTATTATTTGACAATTACCCCTCTATATTGATTTACTATTAAATGCTTCTTTTGGGATAAAAATTGTTTCCTAAAATTGTAATGTTTTCAGTTTGTTGTGTGGCTGTTATTGTTCTTCGCATTGGCGACAACATAGGCTCTGTTGTGGTCTCTGTTCTCAAAGCTTGAGGATAGTGTCTAGTAAGAAGTGTTACATCTGGTTGTCTTGACATTTTCTGTGTTTCGTTTTTGTGAATGGCAGTGGTAGATGTCAGGAAAGTCATTGACAAAACTGGTCCAAAGCAAATTGGGGCAGCTATTGAAAATATGCTGAAGACTGGAAGATTGAATACACAATCAGGTCTAGATTTACAGCAGGTACAGAAGTAACACCATTCGCCATCATTATTGTAGAAAGCCACAACTTATGCACACTAAGCTGTGATACATGTGGCATTTACTATTTGATCATAAAACACCTCGTGTTAGTTATTCGAGTATCATATTGTATGAACGTAAATTTGTAGTTTGCCTCTAATTTACTGGACAAGTATAGCAAAGTTTTATAATCTGCTGATTGGAGTCTTACTTTCAAATGTTGCACGCATGTTGAATATTGATAGATAGAATTGTTTTGTGTATGCTAGATAAGAGAAGTACCACATATCTTGGTAGTTGAAATGGGGCAATAGAGAAAATTTCGTAAGTTGTTTGATCTGAAAGGAACTTCATATGTATCATCTATCACTTTTTTGGTGTTTTAATGATGATAAGCATGCTGAAAATGTCTTTGGCATATTCCAAGATTTAGAAAGTAAGCATCGTAACATTGTAAACTTGCCTTCAATTAGATTATTCCACTTTTATCTGAATCATGCTTTTGGAGCTGCATTTGGAACCTACTTATATGTTGGTTGCATTTAGTTTAAAGGTATCCACATTCCTGATTTTTTATTTTTTTTGTTGTGCTGGTGGATTCTCTATTAACTAGAATCATGTCTTATTATGACTACAGGGCACTAGATGTCTTCTTACTAGGAATATTATTAATTGTTAAGAATCCTTCTGGAATTTCATCCAAAAAAATTACTAATTTTCTGTTGGTTTTGGGTGGTTTTCTTGGTTGCTAGAGAGCTGGAATGACAGTTATGGCCGAAAGATTAAATTTTCTGCGTTTTGTTTCGCACTTTCGAGCTGTTCATCGAGGTGCTTCATTTGCTGGGCTTCGTACGACAAGTGTTCGGAAGTTGTTGCCCGAGTATGATTAGTGTCCTATTACTTGGAGATTCTATTGTATTGTTCTTTTTCACGCTACTTTATTAGTCTCCCACTTATGGATGCGCGCATGGTGCAGATCTTGGGGCTTTCTGTGTCCTGTTCACACACCTGATGGTGAGCCATGTGGGCTGCTCAACCATATGACTTCTTCTTGCCGTAAGTACTCACTTTGAAGTTACATTTTCGCCTTTGATTAATGTCTAACTGATGGTACTAAAGAACATGTTACATGATGAAAGGAAGCAACATGACGACCCATAAAAAGATGAAAAAGGGCAAGCTTGTATGGATACATTCAAGTAGTATTTGTTAGACTACAGTCTCAAGTCGTCCTATTCACTAGTGTTTAGGAATCTAGTTTCAGACATCCAGTTTTCTCTCTGTAGCCTTTTTTTCGTCGGAGATTAAGATACAAATATTTACTAAGTTAGATAAAATGAGTGTATAGGATATTGATATATTCAGCAAGTCATCATGTCGAGGAAGTCTTATTGGTCTGGGGATATTAACAGTTATTCATTCCCTCACACTGAATTGCAAGGTCAACTAGTCCGTGGAATTTAAGAAACAGAAGTGGTAAGAAGATTTGAAGCTCCAGCCAGTATTACCATCACGGTGTTTCTAAGAATTAGTTTTGTCAAGACAGCAGATATAACTATGTTTGAGATAACCTATTGACACTTCAAAAATTTGTCCTAGAAAGTTGCTTATAAATGGGCTTGCTAGGACTTGCTACTTTAGTGATCTTTTTGAGGGACTATAAACATAATGGGCATATATTACTCTTTGGCAGGGTTAACTTCATATTATGATTCAGAAGGGAAAGTAAAAGACTTCCTTGAAATCCGGAAGTCAATATTAAAAGTTTTGGTGAGCATTGGAATGACTCCAGCATCGCCAAAGCTTCTGCTAGCTGGCCCCCCTGAAGTACTTTCTGTTCTTCTAGATGGTCGTGTAGTAGGTTCTATTGCTTCTAATATAATAGAAAAGGCTGTTCGTCATATGCGGAGGTTAAAGGTTTCAGAAACTTCGGTGGTGAGTTTTTCATATCCCAGGACTAAGTTTCTTTCTTGGGGTCTTGTCGCACCATTTATTGTTTAAAATGTTGCAGATACCTGCAGATCTTGAGGTTGGGTATGTTCCATTGAGCATGGGTGGGGCATACCCTGGCTTATACCTGTTCACATCCGCATCTAGATTTGTTCGTCCAGTGCAGAATATCCTGATACCTTCTGAAGAGAGCAACAATATTGAGCTCATAGGGCCCTTTGAGCAGGTGGGTATAAAATCTCCATGACATTGCATGTCATGTCTATATCTGTGTGATACATGAAGATGTTGAAATTCATTTTGTCTACTTTATCTGCAGTATCCGCTATCAAGATTCTGCAAGCTTTTAATGTAACACGTGTTTTGTGTGTGAGTGTTTAGGTTTACATGGAAATAAGTTGTCCTGACGGAGGAAATGGAGGAAGGAAGGATGTTTTTCCTGCTACTCATGCAGAAATTCATCCTACTGGAGTATTGAGTGTTGTTGGAAATCTTACACCTTGGTCTGACCACAATCAGAGTCCCCGTAATATGTACCAGTGTCAGGTTTTCATCTGCTCATTTTGGATTCGGATTCAATATTTTACGCTTTCCTCTTTCAAAGTTTGCATGTTAACTGTTTTCATGATTCACTTGTGATAGATGGCAAAACAAACAATGGGGTTTTCTTGTCAAGCTCTAAGTTCTCGAGCTGATCAAAAGCTGTATCATCTTCAGGTTAGTGATGGTTCTTGTTTGCCCTCCATCCTGTTGCTTGTGAATTCTTGCATGTGCTTTCTTGTCAAGATGGGGAAAAAAAGAAGAAGTCTGAAGATGGCAAAACAAACAATGGGGTTTTCTTATCGAGGCTTTCTTTTTTCATATTCAGACATTTTTGGTGATCCTGATAACATTGAAGTTGAATTTAGATTATTGTTTCTAAGAGAAACTACAACTGTGAAAAGAGTCCTAGCTTGAGATAGATGTTTACAAATATCGCTGCTATTGTTGACCTAACTTCGTGCTGTGTGAAATTTCAATAGGTCCGGTGCCTAGGATGAATGCATTTGAAAAGTCTGGCATAATATCATGAAATGTTTGCAAACATCTGTATCAACCCCATTGTTTGTGAAGATGGCAAAACAAACAATGAGGTTCTCTTGTCAAGGCTCTTTTTGCAAAAACAGGCAAAAATATGTTTGCATGTGTCTGTGAAAGCATTATAATTTTTGGTTTAAGTAAAGTCTGTTGTATCTTTAGCAACTTTTTAGCTGAAGCTGTTAGTAAGGAACTTCGTTTGAATAACTTTCTTATCTAATTGCTTCTTTGTCATTTTAGCCTTCTTGTCTAAGGAATTCACTTGTTTTATTTGATTGAAATGAAAGTATGGAAGTATGGGAGTCCTAGATACTTTGATAGGTGAATGTATCTCAGTGCCTAAGTTTCTCTTACTCCTCTAACTATTGAGATACCCTTTCTGCAGACCCCACAGACACCAATTGTGCGGACAAAGACATATGAAAAATACAATATTGATGACTATCCACTTGGAACTAATGCAATTGTAGCAGTTTTGGCATATTCAGGGTAAATTTCATTTTCTTATTTCCCTGGACCATTTAGAGAGAACTTGGTTTTATTTTGTTTTTTTCTTAATTGCAGATACGACATGGAGGATGCCATGGTATTAAATAAGTCCTCTGTGGAGCGTGGCCTGTGCCGTGGATATATATACCAGGTCTAACTAGTATTAATTTTCTTATTTACTGAAATGCAATTTTATCCTTAAAGATATATCTTTGATAACTGATTCCATATTTGTTTGGTGTCACCTTTCATAGATGTTCTTGTCTCCCTTGTTCCTTCTCTTGATGCTGCTCAGCTAGCCATGCTGATTCCATATTTTAGTTTTAGAGATTTTTTCTCTTCGATATTTATATCCCTTAGTTTGAATGGAATATCGTTTAGAAATTAAAGAAGATAATGCTTATTTGACTTTACAATCAGTCAGAGTTAGCTGGCCTGCTGTTGAAACGGATGTTCTTTTCATTGCAGACAGAAACAGTTGACTTGACTGAACAAAATATCAAGTCAGATCGTTCCCAGAGATCATTTGGCAGAAGCAATGTGGATAAATCAAGTCATCATTTGATTGATTCTGATGGTCTGCCATTTGTTGGGCAGGTGACAGCATTTGCAATGTGTTTGTCCTTTTTCATTTTTAGCTAAGTAATCTAAATAATTGAAGTTCGGCAATTGTATTTCAGAGGATAAACCCCAATGATCCATATTGTAGCATCTATAATGAAATTACGAGTAAGGTATCAACAAACAAGTTAAAAGGTTCAGACCACGCTTATGTTGATTATGTTGCTGTTGATGTGAAAAACAAAAGGCACATACAAAAGGTAAGTATTGACTTATCATTTGCTCTTTGTTTAGTGTATCTTTATATAGAGATTGGATGCATTTAGTTTCATATTGTTTGAAGTAAATAGATTTTATGTTTCTGGATTCATCACCAAAAACAAGATTGCTACATGATCATGTTATTCTGTTTTTTTTTTATTTTACAAAACTATTAAGATGAGTTGTAGAGACCAGTACCCCCTGCATTCCCTTGGTAAAGTTTTATTTTTACCATTAAATAACTTTCGGCAGCTTATAAAAGGCTGAACTTTGCTATACTCTCCCAGGCTCTATCCATTTAATGCATTTGCTGAAGAAAATAATCACTTTAAGCAATGACCTCAAGTTAGAGCTCATTGTGTATATCTTTGAATGTTTTGGTCACAGCAAATGATTGATGGAAATAAAAGCGCAGATATGGTGGCCTGTACAATACTGGACTTAGAATCTTATGTAATTCGATATGAAAAGATGGGAAGAGAATAGAATTATCAGAATAACTTTTATATGTCGTCACTTTCGCAATTTTTCTTTAGTTTACATTTGTGCTATATATTTGGATGGTCTTTACCATGTTTTACATTCATCGTCTGATGGCAATGTGGTGAATAACTGGCCATCTTATGTTCCCTTCCTATTTTGTCTATCACTCATCAACATAGGCATACCTAACATGATCTTTTCTTTTCCCACCCTTCCTCACATGAGCGAATCATTGTTCTTGTATTGATGTTCTGCCTCCATTCACAGCCTTTGGTTTTTGATTGTTTGGTTTGTTAATTGCATGTCCAGAAGACGAAAACAATTATTTTGGATGTTAGGTTTGTAAATATTATAACTGTATCTGTAGATTTGAATGTCTCACTTGTTACTATCCAGAAATATCTATCTTATAGTTAAACTATTACTTCAATGTTTTCATTACGTCATCAAGCTTGTACACGTATTCAACTAATCCAGCAATTATATGCTCATGCTTTATGTAGGCAAACATTCGTCTTAGGCATCCAAGGAATCCGGTAATTGGTGATAAATTTAGCAGCAGACATGGTCAAAAGGGTGTTTGCTCTCAGCTTTGGCAGGACACCGACATGCCTTTTTCTGGAAACACAGGAATGCGGCCAGATCTTATTATCAATCCTCATGCATTTCCTTCTAGGATGACAATTGCTATGCTTTTAGAATCAATTGCTGCTAAGGTATGTCGAGTATTTAGTCATTCCTTGAGTCTATAGGTGAAGAAATGAGCTCCAGAGATTCCTTGTGCGATAAATGTCCTGTAGTTGAAAGAAACTCGTAATGCATGCTTGTTTAGTGTTGTATATGGGATGTCTACCTCAAATTTTGTTTGAAGAGGAGTCAAGTGGTAGTTGATTGCGAAATTTAGCTTTTAAGTCAAGAGATAATTAATTGGTCCAACATCGTTTTAAACAGTTGACATGGGGGATTAGTCTTCTCTGGAGTGTATAGTAGTGAAGTTGGTTTTACTCCATGTTTTTCCTAAGTTATTCTTTTGTTGTATTCATTTTCAAATTGGTATTCAGATGGCAATTCAATTTTTATTCTTTTTCTTCTGTTTTGTTGATAAATGAAGTCTAGCACAGACTAACCACACTTAAATTGTGCAAGTTAATATCAGCAGAATTTGCCTGACCCTTAAGTATGTATTGTGTGTGCTCGTAGGGAGGAGCCTTGAATGGAAATTTTGTAGATGCTACACCTTTTTCAAGCTCAATGAAGAAGTCTGAAGGGTCAGAATCTGACAGTTCGCTCGTAGATGAACTTGGTTCTCTTTTGGTTGCACGGGGGTTCAATTACCATGGCGTAGAGGTATTGTACAGTGGAGTTTACGGAACAGAGTTGACATGTGAGATATTTATGGGGCCTGTATATTATCAGCGTCTCCGGCACATGGTTTCAGATAAATTTCAGGTACAAGGTTCTCTCTCAGATCACAATGTATTAGGTGTTTTATGCACATAAGAAAATTTTACATAAGCAAAATCTTAAGCCATCAATATACTGATTTGTCTCTATCCAAATCCTTACCGAGAAGAGCATCATAACTTAATTAAGTAGAGAAAGAGCTGAGAAGAAATTCTCAAAAATCACGATGCCGTTAATCATACAGAGAATTTTAAGATAAATCTGCTTTTAATCTTCAAATATGAATTGGCAGATGCTGGCCTTTTTGGTTATGAGAATTTACCAGCTTGCAAATATATATTGTCGTATATAGTTGAAGGTATCAACTCAATGTGGGAGCTAACTCAAACTATTGTTTTTTTTTTTTTTTTTTTTCAGGTTCGTTCTACAGGAACAGTGGATCAGGTCACCAGACAACCTATCAAAGGGAGAAAGCGTGGTGGTGGTGTACGCTTTGGAGAAATGGAACGAGATTCCCTTCTAGCCCACGGTGCTGCATATCTGTTGCATGATAGGCTCCACGTGAGTTCTGATTATCACGTTGCTGATGTGTGCTCCCTTTGCGGAAGCATCCTGACTACATCACTAGTCCAGTCGAAGGAGAGAGAAGTGCGCAAAATGATTAAACCTCTGCCACCTGGCAGGGCTGCCAAAAAGATATGCATTTCCTGCCAGACTAGTAAGGGTATGGAGACTGTGGCTATGCCTTATGTCTTTAGATATTTAGCTGCGGAATTGGCAGCAATGAACATAAAAATGACCCTTAACCTAAGTAATGGAGCCGAATCTTGAGATCCAACTGCTACAGTTCAATGTTTTGTAGAATAGATGAGTTTTTTGTTTTGTTTTGTTTTGTTTTGTTTTGTTTTGTTTTTTATCTCTGCCTCGTAGGTTCTTTTTTCCTCCGTCGTGATCTAGAGCCCAGTGGCGGTGATGCAAATTCTGAGTGTAATTATAAATTTACAGTGATGTTGATGTTTATGAGGAATACTTGCGAATGCTGCTCACAAATTCAGCCCTACATCATTCCCTTACATCCCCCACTTGCTATCAGTTGAGATATTATATAGCATGATTTTCCCTTTTTTCGTAAATTCAAAGAATCTAGTAATAGCTACAGCCATCGTCTTTGACCAAATCTTCATAAGCACTCACACATTCAGAGTGGGTATTTGATAACCTTTGCGAATGTCTGTTTATAAAAGGTGAGACTTGAAACCAACTACACTAACCTAAAACAGTCCCACCAAAAGAAAACAGAATGCTGCTGCTTCTTCTGCCTCTCCTCCTCTTCCTTTCATTCCCTTCATCATCATCACCAGCACAACTCTGTCAACCCAACGACAGAGCGGCACTCTTAGCATTCAAAAACAGCTTCTCAACTCCAACCTCTCTCCCTTCATGGGACCCTCAATTCGACTGCTGCAACTGGTACGGTGTACAGTGCGATGACACCACTAACTTTGTCACCGGCCTTGACATAGCCTCCGTTGATCTCAACGGCACAATCCCTCCTGCTCTTGCCAAACTCAAACATCTCCAGATTCTCCGCCTTCACAAGCTCCCCAATCTAGTAGGCCAAATCCCCCCCGAAATCGGCCAACTCTCACTCCTCACCTACTTGGTCATAAGCTGGACTAACATCTCCGGACCAATACCTCATTTTCTTACCGATCTCCACAACCTAAGCTATCTCGTTCTTTCTTTCAACCGTTTATCCGGCTCCATCCCACCTTCTCTCCCATCTCTTGCATATCTCTACGCAATTGATCTCAGTCGAAACCGCCTCACGGGCCCAATACCAGAATCATTTGGCCACTTCCCTCACACCGCCGGATCTCCATACTTGGACCTGTCTCACAACATGCTCTCCGGCGACATTCCGGCTTCCCTAGCAAATGTCAACTTCTCGCGGGTTGACGTTTCTAGAAACAACTTGTCCGGAGATGCGTCAGTGTTTTTTGGGAAGGATAAGGCTACCGACACCATTGTCATCTCCAGAAACAACTTGGAATTCGATTTCTCCAAGGTTGCTTTCATGGAATCATTGGATGTGCTGGACATATCTCATAACAAAATCTATGGGAGAATTCCCGCGCAAATAACCGACGCTTGCAGTTTCTCAACGTTAGTTATAACAGATTGTGTGGGGAAATTCCCAGCGGCTGGAAGCTCAAGTACCGCTCTGAAAGTTGGGATACTTCTTCTTTCTTCCATAATAGATGCCTCTGTGGAGCTCCATTAGATCCATGTAAATGATCACACTTTCATCTCAATCTGTTTGGAATAATAGTGAAAACTTTTTGTCAAATTGATAAAATAGTAAAGTAGTAGTAGTATTTCTTTTACGGCCAAAGAATGGTCCCAAATTTCCAACCTGCATTATTATTTATATATGTAATAATGAAGTCAACCAAACTAGATCACATTCACAGCTGCAGCCCACTATGCATGTAATAACAAGAACAAATTAAATAATGCAGATATCCCGGAAACGCTCGGGCAGCAGGATCTCCGATAATCATCTTCTTAATCTCATAACAATCTCTCCAATGTGAACTTCTCTTGGGTGGATATCTCGAGAAACAATCGTCTGTGGGGAGATGCGTCGGTGTTGTTCGGTAAGGGGAAGATGATGAGCAGTATTGAGCGTTCGAGTTGGATCTGGCGAAGGCGAGATTCATGGCACAATGGGAGGATTCGGGAGCAGATTAGGGATGCTGTGAGGTTGAATGTGAGTTATTTGGGGAGATTCCGAGGGTGTGGAAGTTGATATACATATATATATACAGGAAGGAGAGTTGGGTCCTTTGAGCATAATCGATGCCTTTGTAGGACTCTCCATTAGATCCATGCAAATGATTGTGAATTGCGATTCATCTGTGCTTGTTTCTCAACAAGATTTTTATTTTCATTGAGGGGAGTGTATTGGATTGTAGAGTTTGAAAGATTTTAATGGAATCTGAAATCTAGCGGTATTCAAGTTTGACAGATTTTAAAATTTGTCAAATTCTAGGGGTATTGGATGCTTGGATTTTCACACCCAATTAAAATCTCCTGGTATTCAATCTCTTGCTGATTTTGGTGGATTTGTGAAAGTTCATGGAATTCGACGGAGTTGGCGATGAATATTATAAAGGATGAAATCCGACCTCTGAACCTCGGAATTCGATGGAATTGGTATCAGCGGGCGTTGATGACACGCGATCGCGAGGAATGGTCAAGAGTCGCGGTCGTTGGCGTGCCCTTGGTCGCTGGCTCCATTAAGTTTCAAGACTATGATCTTGATTGTTGATACATAAGCTAGGCAGAAAAAAAAAATCCTGCAAAGTTTGTGTATGTTGGCTTAGATGTCTAATGAAAACTGGGTTTATGCTGGTGAGGATGAAGCTAGTGAGGGATTGGCTCCCAGTGTTGATTATTTGCAAAGAGAGGGTATCAATTATGGGGTCGAACACTGTGTCGGTGTATGTGGAGCTGGAAGAGATATTTTTGAGGATTATATCTACTCTCAATCGTTGTTCAACGCGTTTACCTATGATTTAACAATAGGCTTTTAAGCCCTGTTGAAGTCCCCCTTGTGATTGGTAGATGGTGTCACTTAAATGTCTGCCTTATCTCCTACACCAGCAAACAAAATGCACAGGAGTTGTTGCAGCAATGGATTCAACGACTAAGATGAGCCAGCGACCGTGTATATCGCCCATTCCCCAAATTGGTACCAACGATCGTGTATGTCTCGTGATCACGGGAGGCCATCAGCGCCCATGGACCACCCACGATCGCGAGTATTGAAGGTCATGCGCGACCGTGGGTGGTCCACGATCGCGAGGTTGTGAAGTTGAACTCGGCCAAACTCCTTAAAAATCGACGCCGAATTCCTCCCAACTCCACACTCAACTCTCGTAAACTCCATCTAACTCCATGGAATTCAACTCATTAAAAATCTTTCAAACTCCACATCCAATGCACTCCTCTAAATAATGAAACTGATTGTGGAGAATGAAGTTGTGAACGTTAATGTTTATATTTAATTGCGAATTACACAATTTTGCTATGTCCTTTTATGCACTTCTACTAGCCCTCTCACCAAAATTCTTAAAATTTTAAAATTTTGCTCCTAAATTTGCTTTTAATACTTTCCATATACTATTTCTAGTTCTTATTTTAAAATTACATACAGCCAAGGACGGAGGGAGTGATCACTAAATACTTTAGCAATTAATCTGAATTCAATCGGGTAATTGTAGTATTCGTATCCACAAGGACTATTGATCGAAAATAAAGTCAAAACAAAATTCAAACACGTTCATACTATTCAAACTTCAAGGGGAGCATGATTTGGATTTTTCAATTACTAAGAAAAAAAATTAAGCTAAGAAGGTAAGCAATTGCAATTTAAGCACAAAAATACGATCAAAAGAACGATAAGAGACAAGCGTTGATTCTAGGAATTCGTTTCGATTCTAGATGATGATGAAAATAACTTCCAAATTCACATAACCATATTTAGGGGGGTGTATTGGATAGGGAGTTTGGTGGAGTTTAAAATATAGAGTTTATGTCCATGGAGTTGAAATTTTAAGTGAGTTTGTAGGAGTGTGCAGAGTGATTTTTAAGGAGAGCGACGGACTTGAACTTAAAATTTTGAGCGCCGGCTTCAATTCGAGCGATCGCTCGGCCTATGTGAGCGCCGGCTTACCTTCAAGCGATTGCTCGGCATGTAATTTAAGGTCAAATAAATCCCAGCCCAGCCCTAATTTCTCCTTTCTCCCTTTTCATTTTTCTTCGCTCGCGGCCGCTCACACTCACAGTCTCCCCATCGCCACCCATCTCCATCGCCATCCCATCCCCCTCGTCCCTCCACCTCCGCCGCCTCCCCACCTCTTCCTCCTCCCGTCTCCGCGTCGCCTCCATCCTCCACCCGCCTCTCCTCCGCCTCGCCTCCAGCATCCCTCGCCTCTGTCTGAATTGGCAGCTAAAGCTCGCCCTCCTCAGCGCTCGCTCAAGATCAAGCGCGCGGAACAACCGCTCCCAGTTCAAAGATGGTCCACACGAAGAATCTTCCCCCTCAAGGTGACGGGCCTAATTTTACTACTCAATTTGAAGATGGTCCGCTTCAATTTCTTCGTGTAATATTTCGTTATTGTCCATACTAAAAAATTCCAAAAAAAGAACCCAGAAATTGTATTATCAGAACGTACAAACAAGCACTGGAGCTATTTCCATACAGTGTCCAAAATATGAAATGCAAAATGCAGTAGCGTTGATCAATAGCAACGTAATAAAAAGTACAAAATCAGAGGTTTCCAAATACAAAAAAAAATAGAAAAATAAGACAAATCCAACATCAAAGAGTTCTGAAATCACAGGTTCAAAAACAACAAAATACACGAAACAATCATTTATTAGGGCCGATCTTGTAATTAATCCACTTCGCTCGTTCCTCAAGAGTCATGGCCAAAAAACTATCCCTTTTTGACCTCGTATCGAGCAAGTCAAGTGCCTTCAAGCGAATGTCATCACACAAATTTGGGACCTCTTTGATAGCATCCCATGCGGTAATGGATTTCTCACTCTCTCTCTTCTCTAAGATGCTTTGGACTCGTTCAAAGGTGCTTGTTATTTTTTTGACGGATTCTATAAAGTCATTATTGTGGTTACTAGAGCTAGAGTTGCCTTCATATTGAGATCTACTTCTCTTTTTGGATTGGCTTTTTTTTTTGTGGCTACATCAGACACATCAGGGAAACTCATTGGATCATTTTGAGACAATCCTACAAACATATCACTTTCAACATCATAGCTCAAATCTTCTATGCGTGGCTCTCTAGTTGCCTCTTCATTTTCAACATCTCCTAATGATGTCCTTGCATCAGTAGTGCCACTACCCAACCCAATAGAGTGTTTCCCTATAGCAACGCCATTTCCTATAGCAAGTTCCAAGTCATTATAATCAGGACCGTCCCCAGTGCGCAACTTTTTATCCTTTGGGTGAGCCTAAACATATAAATAAAGAACATTAATTATTAGCTATTAAAATAAAATTTTGATATCATATTATAAAAATATTTTAATTAAAAGCTTACCGCTAAATATGAATCTCATACTTCATCAGGGGCTGTGAATCTTTTAGTAGTTGAATCGTACCCAAAACCAGAGCTGAACTTCTTAATGTTTGAATAAGATTGCCAATATTGTTTATACCACTTGAGACGGCTTTGGTAATGAACATATGTCCGATTACACCTCAATTTTTCATTAAGAACAGGAAGTATTTTTTCTTCAACCGTTTGTTTACTAAAAATACCACTATTATCACGTCATCCTTTAATTGCACCTTCGGCCATTAGTGTTAACAGTAGGTCACTTTCTTCCCTAGTCCATGATTCATAAGATGATTTCTTTTTTGTATCTCTGTGAATCTCCCATGCTTATATCTTCAAATATTATATATGTAAGAAGAAATCAAATAAAATCCACCGTGAAACAAGAAACATTGCGCAAATGAGAAAAAAAAAACATGCTTTAACAAGAAGAAACAACCCAGAAACAATGCAAAGGAGATAAAAACCAAGAAACAATAGATACACAATATTCTCACAAGAACACAGATACACAGTAGCTACAACAATTTGCATTACAAAAAATCCAGTAAAAGCAAAATCTTCTGCACAAGAAAAAAAAACATGTTTTTCCAATGGCACAGTAAAGAGAAGAGGAGTACCTTTGTTGGAGAGTGAAGAAAGATGGATGATTTGAACTTTCCTAGACAGAAGGAAGAAGACTCTCGAAGCAAATAGTGCAGTGATGAAAATGGAAAAATGAGATCTGACGAAGTTCATATAGCTGAATAGTGACTTCTCATATTCCAGCGATCGCTCACTGTCGAACGACCGCTCGATATGTCCAGCGGTCACTTGAAGATAAGCCGGCGCTCGATTACTGCGTTGCATTGAAATCGCGAGGGGAGCAGCCGGAGTTCAGGGTGTGCAATTTTGCAAAAAAAATCGTTGAATTAGGATTATTGAGTTGAAGTGGATGAAAACAAATCCGTATCCAATACAGCATGATTTCAATTCTTATTTTCAACTCTACATCCAATACCCCCTGACTTTTACTAATGATTTAAAATCTGTATCCAATACCCCAAGAGTTGAAATCTGTTTTAAACTCCTATTAACTCTCTATCCAATACACCCCCCTTAATCTCCTACATTGAGAAACAATCACAAAACAATTCACTAAACCTCTCTTGAAAGCTAGCAAAAGTAGATTAATCTAACGACTCTCTCGATTAAGACTCAAGACGATAGATCAACTCCAAAAGGCACAAAAGATTAAAGCTCCCACACATGAATTTATCACCTACTAAGTCTCAAAATCATGTATGTCATGCAGTTTTGATATCTATGCTCATAAAGGCCTATTAAGAAATTTTACAAACACTTGGTATGTAAGAAAGATGATCAATTTTTCCCACATAAATTAAGAGTCAAAACCACAATCAATTGGAAGAATGTAATTAAAATTAGAAGATTAAGATCATCACATCATTGAATCTCCACAAATCTTCAAAACCAACTAAAGAATTTAGCTAGACATGGAAATGAAAATAACCAAAGAAAAGAGAAATAAAACCATAAATAATGATATTAATTAACCCAAATGGAGAAATCTTCAATTAATTCTTCAATGGAAATCAAATTCAACCTTCACTTCAAATACTACTAAACATAAACCCTAAACTTTACTTGAAAAAGGAAACTTTGAGAAGAGGAAATCTAGCTAGGAGAGAGTCTACCACGAAATTGTGACTAGATCCCTTTATATAGGTTGCAAAAAGTGAGATTACAAAGTTAAAAACGTAAAAAGGGTAAATCTGGAAATTATGGGCGAAAATTGCTAAACGATGGCCAAACTAGCGGAATGGACATTGACCAACGTCTAACTCTCTGTTGCTACCCAGCCAAACCGCCGATTGGAGGGCCGGATGGACTTTAAAATATGAAATGAATATAGTAACCCCAGGCGACCCACCCGATGAGCGCCGATCGGACCGCAGGTTGGCACCTCTCCATCGCCGGTTAACACTTTTCTTGCCTTTTTGTTTCGATTCCTCACTTTTTAGGCCTGTTTCTTTGGTTCTTTCTTCTTAGGTCTTGTTTCTGAGCTTCAAGACCCCTCGTTTTACCTACACACATGTAAAACTACACAAAACCTTGACAAAATTCCAAAAATAGAGCAATCAATCCAAACCTTGTCACTAATTAAGCATAAGTTAGGCAAAAATGAGTGAATAAAACTACTAAAGTTGCATAAAATGAGTTATTATCAAGGAGAGCGGATAGGGGGTCACTAAACCCTCTAGGGTTTTCTAAAAATTAGTACTTCCTTTGTCCAAGAAATGGTTGCCACATTGTGGACGACACAGGTTTTAAGAAAATGGTAGGTAGTAGTAGATGATAGTGGGTATTGTTGTGAGTGGAGTAAGGGTCCCACAATAAATGTAAGTGAAGTAGCAAAATTGGCAACCATTTCGTGGACAAACTTAAATGGCAAAAGTGACAATCATTTCGTGAACGGAGGGAGTATATAATATATTGTATTTTATATATTCAATAATTAAAAAATAATACTATTGAAAAGAAATTGCAAGTGGTTATTTCAAGAAATAACATAAAAATAGAAGAACTAAGCCAATTTTTAAATTCCATTATCTTTCCACTAATTTATATACTTTCTATTTTCCTTTCCATTTTTTCCCCTTTCCATTCTTGTTGTCAATTTCAAATTTCATTTTTATTATCATTTTCTTTGAATTGATAGTACTTAATTTTATATTAAGGAAGAAGTTAGATCTAAATTTTATTATAGATTTGTAATGTGGATCAATATTTAAGATGAGTAGACTTGATAATTTGGAGTATTACACTGTGAGAACCATTATATCTTTGGAACATTAATATTAATGTGTCGAAGGAAAATAAATATAGTTTTGAGCTCTATGTAAACTAAAACAGTGGACAAATGACTTTTCTATATGATGATAGTTTGTATAATTTTTGAGTAAATTATGTGATATAACACTATTTCGTGACAAAAAAAAATTAGTGACCCAGAACACTTACTTAGAAATAGAATTAGTATTAATTAATTGGACCTCACAGGCAAAAATTCCTACTGCCACTGCACACAACAGTTCTTCTATTTTCTACTACTAATTATTCTATAAAATGTGGGTCCGACTTAATTTGTGAGAAGATTTATGAAGGTGTAAATATGAGAAGAAATATAGGGGGTGTAAATATTTTTGGTGGGACCCTTTAATTTATGAGATGTGTCGGATGGCGTTTTAGCACATTTTTACTATGTTAGCCTAAATTTAGAGTTAAAATTGATTTTAAGTTAATTGTTGAGCTTGCGTTTATAGATTATACCACAACGATCAATGTGACCCACAACCGGCATAAAAAATCTTGTGAAATTTATAAAATAAAATCAAATGAATACAGACACGGCTTGAGCCGAGCTGAGTGCTAGCATGCTCAAACTCTGTTCAATTAAATGTTAACTTGTTCGAGCTCGACTCGAGCTTCTGACATCGTTTATTGAGCTCAGCTTGATCGAAAATTAGCGAGTTCAAACTCGACTCGTACAGATACTTAGTAACTAGGTATTCGAGCTTGAGCTCGAGCTCGAATCTAAATTATCAAAGCCTCGATTCTATTTAAACTTAGCTTGTCAACATGTTATTCGAGCTCACTCGTAGCTTTGTATGATTAATATATATATTGAGATTATATCCTAATCTTTACAATTTTAATCAAATTATCTTGATTTTTATGTTAAATTTTAAAATAGTCTCGTTTACCTAGATATTCTAATGATAAATTAGAGAATCTATTGAACAATTGGAGTAAATTTGACTAAGGTTTAAAAGAGGAACATAAATATATGATATAAAACCACGCACGATTGCGGATGAACTGACATCCGTGCCAGAAATATCGGGAGGGGGGGGTGGGTCTGGCCGGGTCGGGTCACGATTTAAGTTGATTTTGATGTAAAATAAAATTATAAAGTAAATTTTTTTAGAAAAACCTAGTTCAATTAAAACCGTCGCAACTAGAACTTTCCAAGATTTTCCTCTGCTGCTATAGTGCTATTCTTCTTCTGTAGTTAGTTAAGAAAAGGGGTTAAGGGTTTAACTCCACTCCCGATTCTCTGCTGTTATTGCCTCTGCTTTCGCTACATTTACACAGCCAACCGATGGTCCGGTGCCATGGCCTTCGCATCGCCCGCCGCTCTCTCACATCCCTTCTGCGGCACAATTCATATTCAATCGTACGAGTTTACTCTCTCTCACTCTCTCGCTCTCTCAAATTATTTTTTGTTGTTATTGTTGAAATTGATTGTAGCTTTGCGATTCCTTCTTGAAGGGAGGGTGCAGGAGTGTCGGTGCCGCACCGTGCACTCAATCCAGGGCTCTTTTCTATTTAAATTTTGGAAATGGTACTTGGAACTCACGATTTGAGATTGCAATCGTTTGCTTTGTAATTTGATTCTGATTTTTTTTTTTTTTTTTTTTTTTTTACTTTGATGAAATACAGCGGATAATGACAACAACTATATGTTAAAGTCAGGTGTTTGGAGGGATATTACAGGCGCCAAGCGGTTAATTCATGGCACTGGTAACCATTTACTCATTGCTTTATTGTTTATTTTTCATTTGATAAGTGGTCAGTGAGATTAGGATACACTTGTAAGAAGGTTCAAAGACGTTAACCTCTGGATAACATGTAATTCATGCATTGTTTTCTTTTCATTTGCCGGAGCTATGCTTAATATCAGCTAAATTACTTCGGTGGCGGACTCAATGAATTTCAAAAGCAAAATAGGAGCATACCAATTATTTTTTGTGTCTGAAGATATAATCTTGTGCGCCCCTTAAATTTAAATGAGAAGCGTGATTTTGAAATATGACGTTAATCTGAATTATTGTGTTCACAAGTCAAGTACTAGTTTTAAATAAAGAATAGTGGAGAAGAAACCAGAACATTTATATATGTTCTGTTGAGGGATTTCTCACCTGCTTGGTGTATAATCAGTTGTTTGTAATTTTCTTATTTCATTTTAACTTCCATTTATTAACCAGTCTACTTTATTTGTGTGTAGTTAACCGGCTCTTTTTTCTTTTTTTCTTTAATTTTCCTCACTTTCTAGCACAATTGTCAAAAGATTTCTATGATGTCCTTGGTGTCAATAAAAATGCGACAGCATCCGAAATCAAGAAAGCTTATTATGGGGTATGATTCTTACTTATTCATGTTTTTCTCTTCTGATACTTTGTGGAATGCACATACCTTAGCATATTGAAATTTTTTGTTTGATTTTGTATATGATATATGATGTGCCTGCAACAGCTTGCAAAGAAGTTACACCCTGATACTAATAAAGATGACCCAGAAGCTGAAAAGAAATTTCAAGAAGTCCAAAAAGCATATGAGGTATATTTTCTGAACGTTTAGGTTCTTGAAAAAAAAAATTCCAATTTGTTTTGTTTTGTATAGGGTTGGTCTTATTTTATATCCCATCTTTTTGTAGGTGTTGAAAGATGAAGAGAAGCGCCAACAGTATGACCAGGTATTAATTATTCTATGTATAATTTTATTTAATCTCGGTAGACTTGGACCTTGGTATATGGATAGATTATGAATCATGCTAGACCTCTGATACAATCTTGCATGTGCATGTATGAATGGGACAAACGGACTCCCAACCTAAAGAATAATGCATTCAAAAAAGGTACAAGACAATGGACAGGATGAAAAACATTGATGTTTCCATGGATTTCAGTTATTCTTTCCCCTAGATATCTTAGTAACTCTTAGTTCTGATTTCGAGAAATTTAAACACAGTGCATATAAACCACTTCCTCCATAACGCAGTTCCGATCCGCGATCCATAATTCAAATGTATTTTGTGATTTTAGTTATAGTACCTTACTTAGTAACACAGATTTCATAGCTTTACTTTTTCCAATTTGCTAACAGATATAATTGCTGATCTTTTGCAAGTTGTAAAACTTTCTTGTCATTTTGTAATGGTAGTTTGTGAATGTGCAAAGACTTTTTACATGACTTATATGGGTTTCAGTTATTCCTCTGATTGACAGCTGCATGACAACTATGCTTTTTGGGTCTTATCTAGTCCTTTGTCATTTTTGTTTTCTTTACATTGGCACCACAGACGTTCCTTTAGTTGTAACTTGTCCTCTGTCATTTTTATTTTCTAGGTTGGGCATGAAGCTTTTGAACGTGCTGGTAATGGTGAAGGTTCTGGTTTTGATCCATTTGGAGCTGGTGGTTTTAATCCCTTCCAGGACATATTCAGAAATTCTGATGTAAGTCTTTAGTCATAAAGCCTTGTTTCCTCTTTTCCACTCCCCTTTGCTCCTATCGGTTTCTCTCTTGTTCCCAAACTACTTGGTACTCCAAAATCATCTCTTGGAGGTTGGGGCAGATATAGGATGGGATTGGACATTGTTGAAGTGAAATAGAAAGACTTCCTTCTTATTCCTTAAAGGATTAATTTGCCTGAATTACAAACTTTTTCGAATTTTGAAAATTGACACGACTTTTAAAAAATCTTTGTATATACGTCACTTTTATATTCGTTTGAATTTTGACATGAATTCCAAAAATCCCCAAATTACACCTGACATGACTGTCAGAATTTTACAAGTGCAATCTCTTTCAAATGAGAGAAACGACCTCGTTCTTTAAAGTGTATTTACAGAGATTCTTTGAAAGTCATGTCAAATTTCAAAATTCGAAAAAGTTGGTACGTTTTAGGCAAATTAACCCTTCTTTAAATTGGTTAGGATTGTTATAACCGTGGGTAGTTGTAACATCTTTTTTTCAGAATGGTGATTGTTATGGTGGGGAATGGAAAAACATAGACTAGTTTACCTGTTCCACTTCAAACTGTTGCTTTTCTACATTGAGTGCTTCTAAACAGATTGTTAGCTTATATAGAGGTGTCTTGCTGCTAACCTTAATTATTACTCAGCAGAACCAGCAGTTATTAATTGCTAGGTGACTTCATCTGAAATTTCCTTATCTCAATTTAAACTAGCTGTCAACTCTTGATTTAAAATAACTGTTCTCATATTTTAGTTTACTGTCTTGGATTTACTTTATTTGGTCTTCGATTTATGCGTAGTAGATGGAATGAGGTTTATTTTAGTGAAATTATCGGAGCTTAGGAACTGCTAACAAACCTTGACTCTTTAATCTGCAGTGTTATTTGTATTAGTGATGTGGCATGATTAGCTTCTACTTAAGTTTGAGAATTAATGATTGCTTGCCTTTGTGTTTGGTTTTTCTTGGATATCAGATTTTCAACATCTTTAATAGAGACATGGGTGGCGAAGATGTTAAGGTATGATCAAACAACTGCATCACGGAAGCTTGTATCTTTCTGTTTTTTCGGGGGGTGCAGGAAAGGGAGGATATATAGTCTGACCAATTTCAGTATTGACTTTAGGTTGCAGTTGAACTATCCTTTATGGAAGCTGTCCAAGGATGCACCAAAACACTGTCAATAATGACTGATTTAACTTGTGAAACTTGTGGTATCGTCATATTTCTCTCCTGAAGGTTTCAAGTCAAATGCTATTTTTCCTGAGTTCCACTACTAAAAATCATGCTATTTCCAATATTAGGTGGAGCTGGTGTTCCTCCTGGAACAAGACCTGAAACTTGTCAACGGTGTAGAGGTTCTGGCATGGTGAGTATCTACGAAATTATTTGTTTTAATTGGTAACTTCATTTCTAACATCTGGGTTCTCTACTTCTCAGATTATTTCGCAGAATGGTCCTTTCACTCTTCAAGCTACCTGTCCAAGTTGTGGAGGAGCTGGAAAAATTGTTTCGGTATGACATCTTACACTTTTGAAATGAAATGACTAATAAATAAACGAGTCTGCATTTTGTTGCTTTGGTCACATGCTTCAATATGCCCTCTGAAGTAAATCTTTTTATCTGATTGCGTTCACCTTTGTTGTAAACAAAATATTCATTGGATAGTGTTTGCTATTGCTGGAATGTTGTTGGATAATGTTGTATGCCATGTGTTCCTTCTGAAATCTCTTGTTCACAACATCACTTTGTGGCTATTCTAATTTGAAAATGTCTCTTTTTTTCTTCAAGTAGAAGTGATGATGTAGAAAAGGTGTTTCAGGCTTTTGGTACACCTAGGTTGAGCTCAACTTGATTTCATCTCTCATTGTTTGCCTTCTTTGGCATTCAAAAAGTTCTATCTTTTATTGCTGAACTCAAACTATAAATCAATTAAATGCTGGTGAAACAATAGATACACGAGTTTGTTGTGTTCTTATACCAAACCTATATCAGCCATCAGTATGTCAGGAGAAGTATTGCTGTTTGCTAAAGTAATATTCCAACTACATTGAATTAACTAGATTCTATTGTGCATTACTTCCATTTGAAAAAATAAGTTGGTTGGTTGTGATAAAAAAATTAAATCTTGCTTTTTATCCTGTCTGGAACAGAACTTCTGCAAGTCTTGCAGGGGTAAGCGGGTAGTAAAAGGGCCAAAGATAGTGAAGGTGAATATCATGCCAGGTGAGTTCAAAGAAGATTATAGTCAATTCTCTGCCTTGTTATTCTTGAAGTTCTATTCCGTATCTTCCAATTGGAAAATTTGACATACAATAATAACTGCAGATTAGGATGAGACAATTTTTCATATTGCATTTTCTTCTCGAAACAGGTCAATGTGTTAACCATACATTAGGCTGAGAGATTACAATCTTGCTACATTAGCAACTGTATATACTTAAATAAACTCTAATTTTAGACATCTTTGAATCAAATGCATATTAGTCCTTCATGTTGGATATAATTCGGAAACCATATATTTTAATATTTCTCTGATCCAAGACATCTTATCCGAAGTATCAAATATCTCCTAAAACTTCTTGTTGGACATATTATTGTCTGCTTTCTGAAATTGGGGTCTTGGGAGCATTTTGGCATTTCTCTGATTATTGTCTTTTGAGGGAATAAAATGATCACTAAATGATGATGAATGTGTTGCAAATGACATGTTTCTGCATGGTTATGTATCAACAGGAGTGGACAATAGTGAAACCATTAAAATCCCCAGAAGTGGTGGAGCAGATCCTGATGGAAGTCAACCTGGCGATCTCTTTGTTATAATTAAGGTCGCTTGATTTGCTTCATCACTAGCTAACATTGTGAATTATTTGCATAACATATGGATTGGTATTGACATGCTTAAAACCATTCTGAATTATTTACAGGTCAAAGAAGACCCAGTTTTCCGTAGAGAAGGGGCCGATGTACATGTTGATTCAGTTTTGAGCATCACTCAGGTAATAATTGTCTAGTACGTTGGAGGTTCAACCTATGTATTTGATAACTATATCGCCTGTGAGTTCATATAATCCCAAATTTGCTTCATCTATAAGAGGCCTATATGCTTTCCACCTCTTATTGTGATGCTTTCCCCCTCTTATTGTGGTCTCTGGTTATCATAATTTTGTCACTGGCCATGTTGATAATATCTTGTGCACTTTTGCAGGCAATTTTGGGAGGAACAATCCAGGTTCCTACACTGTCTGGGGATGTTGTTGTTAAGGTTTGTTAGATGTAGTTTATCACGTCATTTCTTGTTTGGTAGATCATGTAATAATGAGTACGTTAGACAATGTGTTTGTGACTTTCATTTTTGAGACGGCCTAGGGGCTTATTGTTTGAGTTTAGTATTTCTCAGATCCCAATGGATTTTGGAAGTGTGTGCTCTGCTGTGTCGCATACTGTCAATACTATTACCCTTAACTGAGTATTATCTGATAATCACCTATCATTTTGTTATGTAGGTTCGCCCTGGCACTCAACCCGGACAGAAGGTGGTCTTGAGGAAAAAGGGTAAGAGTTTTACTTTATATATATGGTCTCCTTTGCTCTTTGATATTTTCTCAATATAAGAGGTAGTGAAATCATTTCTCGGACAAGGGGATATCCAACTTATTTTATTTTGTTGTGGATATTTTACACTTACACTTAAATGCAATTAAATGTAGCTATTATGTTGCCAAAAGTGCAATGCCCATTTATGTACTTTGCCTGGCACGTTTCTACTATTTTACATGGATTTCTGAGAACATCTTATCTTTCAATTGGTTCAGTGTCGTTCTTGACATGTTTTATATTATATTTCTAATAAACTTGTATGTTGGTATACGTCTAGAAAACTTATGTTTCCTCATGTCTTATGCAGGGATTAAAGTCCGAAACTCATTTTCATTTGGGGATCAATATGTGCACTTCAATGTTAGCATTCCAACGTAAGTGGCTCAGTTAAACTAGCATTGCTCTGTCTAAGATTCCTATAATTTTTTTCTCTCTGTCTGGTGTATGCCTTCCATTCACAAGTACATGCTACCTTTAAAGGAGCATCTAGACGCAGAAACTTATTTTGTTTCCAACCTTAGAGCTCCATCATTTGGCTTTGTGATTAGTTATTTTTTTTTTAAATAATTTATTGTGTAACATCTTCAATTGTTTGCAAAGATTAAAATAACTTCGTTCCTTTCAATAACTTATTGTTTTCAGACCTCCTTTTCTGAATTTTCAAAAATTCTTCTCAAGCTTCAATTGATTCTAGAAATATCTGAATTGGGACACTTTGTTTTGTCATTGCATACCTTGTGCATTTCAAGAAAGTAATTTCTTTACTTTAATTTTCCTTTAAAAAGTATGTTTATGTCATGACCATAATAATTGGATGATGATTTTCATTGTTGTTATGTTACATTGGCTTATGATCCTACATATTGAGCGTGCCATATACCTTAAAGCGATATTTCTGTTGTTTTGCCCTGTTTCTTTGATATGTTGCTTTACTATATCTAAATATTTGAAATGCTGTTCGTCCATTGGTTAGTATCGTCATATATCATTCAACTAATTTGCTGCTCTCCATGTTACCTTGTATCAGAAACTTGACACAAAGGCAGCGCCAATTGATCGAAGAGTTTGCTAAAGAAGAACAGAGGGAAGACGATAAGGGGGCTGCTGCTGGAGCATTCCGCTGAACATCAAACCCTAGGATATAGGATAGTGAGAGATCTATGTGTCGGAATCCAGATAGCCTATGAAGATTAAGTAATTCAACTTTATAATTACTTGGCTGAAGATTGTCTCGGCCAAGCAATTTTGGGTGTAAGTTTACCTACCCCCCTTCCTTTTGGGCTGAACGTGTAACACTTCTTTCTGGTGACCATGTTCATTATAGTTCCATAAAGGTCAGCTTTTTAGATCTCAACTAATCTATTGTCCATATTGTACAAAAAAACACATTTATTATATTCATCTCAACGGCCTTAGAAATTTTATAAAAAATAAAGAGGTAACCAATCAAAATCTGAAAGAATTTTTGGACATGACGACACTGTTGCATGAAAAATTAAAATAGAAGGGAAAAAAGGAGGAGATGATGATACACGAGTAATGGGAATTGGCATGGAGGATTAGGATTGGAAATTGTTGCCTTCCAAATCCAAGTGACCCATGTATTTAACCGACTGTATGGACTTGGGAATGTCACCGCTCAACTTATTATACGATAAATTCAGAAGTATAAAATAGTTTTCGGGGCTAAAACTGTCTGGCAGCTTCCCTTCCAGTGAATTCCGGCTTAAATCCACGTAACTCAGACCTTTGTTGCCGAACAAATTCGCCGGTATCTCACCGGAAATTAGATTCGAGTTGAGATTCAGAACCGACAAAACCCGCATTGACCCGATCCTGTCTGGAATCGAACCGGATATCTGATTCATCGACAGGTCCAAATCAGCTATCCTGGATAGACCGGAGATGGAATCAGGTATCGAACCGCCGAGTTGGTTCCCGCGCAGTATCGCTCGGCTCAGCATATTCATTTTCCCGATGTCCGATGGAATTTCGCCGGATAATTTATTGTTACTGAGGTCGAGCAGCTTTAGGCTGCTGAGGTCGACGAGGGAAGCGGGAATCTCGCCGGAGATGTCATTGTCGGCGAGATTCAGCACTACGAGCTGGCTCATCTTCCCGATATCTGTGGGGACTTCGCCGGAGATTCTGTTTCCGGAGAGTTCGAGGATGCGGAGGCGGGAGAGGGAGGTAATGCACGACGGAATCTCGCCGGAGATTCTGTTCCAGTCGGTGACGATGAGAGTGGTGAGCTGATCGAGCTGGCAGAGGGAGCCGGAGATGAGACCGGTCAGGTCGCCTTGCCAGGCGACTTTCTCGTTCTGCAGATCTGAAGTTGGCGAGTCGCCGGCTCGGAGGATGATGTCGGTGACTCGGAGAGTGTCCGGATCGCAGACGACTCCCGGCCACGTGCAGCAGTCCGTACCAGTCCATGCGGTGGCGATCGTACCGCTGATCGCATCTCTGATTGCCGTCACCGCCGCGAGGTCAGTAGACTGGCTGCCATTTGCGTGTGATAAACTAATCAGCAGCATAATGCTGCAAACCGTCAGTACTCTGTTCATCATTGTCATTCTAATTTGTAAGTGTAACACACACATCACGCACACGCAGTATAATCAATTAATCACTCTCGCTCTGTAGTATACGTGTATATATACACAGTAGGAGTGAGTGAAGAAGAGAGAGAGAGAGAGAGAGAGAGAGAGAGAGAGAGAGAGAGAGAGAGAGAGAGAGAGAGAGAGAGTGTGTGTGATGATGATGATGAGCGGGTGAGGAATCTGCATTAAAAGCTGCTGGCAGTAAAGAAAAACAGAGTAGCGCCATGGACGGCGTCGGGGAAGAACAAAGGCATGTGCTGTAGCCCCCAAATATTAATTATTAAGCCGGATTCCGTTAAATTAATTTTCAATTCATGCATGCAACCTCTGTTTCAACTTTCTCGTTTATTTTTAGCATTATTGGTCAATTAGCTGATTAATTTTTCGCTCTATAACTCAAATGATCCCACAAAAAATAATTGCCACGACCACTCATTTTGTAATTGATCATAGGATGAGACATTATTAGGAATATATATTCACGGCTAATAATAACGTACTTGCGAAATATCGAAGGGGTTTCACTATTTGCATTTTATTTTTATTGTAGTCATATTTGTAGTTTAGTTCAAAACTTGATTAAAAGTAGTATGATGAGCATTTATTTGATATTCGTGGCACATGTAGCTATCACGTTACACAACATGGCAATCGGTCTGCTATGCTAACTTGATTTATTTATTTCCTTTCAAAAAGAGAAAATACTCATTCCCCAATTTGTTATATTTGGCCACGTGGCCCAGACTATTATAGCTTGAACTATTTGGTGCTCGAGAATGTAGATCCTACTTCTTAAATTTGGGGCTCTATATGTTCCATAGTTAAAAATACAAATACACCGAAAATATTTTACTACATGATGACTTTATTTCTATCAAATCACGTAATGAATATATTAAAAACTAAGACATTCCTGTAAGAAAGTGTTGTTGCACTATATGAGATCCTTTGTATATTACAAAAGATATTAAAATTAGAGATAAACCATAATACCATGACATGTAGAAATACAGTGAGAGCGTCCTTGAAAAAAGAGGATGAGTGGTGAGAACGAAAATTCGCATCTGGGACTCGAACCAGAACGAAAGAAAAAACAAATTAGTTCACATGTTCACCCGTTGAGCTGACTAAGCATATCAACTGAATTTGGGGCTGCGTTAAATAAAACACATAGAACCATTTTATTTTTCGGATAACTTTTTCGGGCCGCAAAGTTGACGACATTTATGATTTATAGAAATCAATTTTATCTCTTTGAGCAGCCTCAAGTTGGCTCAACCAATGTTAATAAGAAAATTAACATAATCATGGTTCTCTTCCTAAGAGGATTTCGGCGACGTTTTTAGAATGTAGGTCGAGTTGCTGCGGTGTCATTCTTGACGTATCCATGTAGATAATCTTCATGTTCATAGCATCGCGCTTGAGCTGGTTCTTCTCGGCGGTGGACTCCACGATTTAGGCGAGCTTCGATTGAATCTCGCCCATAAAATTCAAAATCTCTTTAGGGGGCATCGCCGCTTGTTTCCCTTTCCTTTTGGCCGCCTTCGCCTCCTTATTACCCATTGGCCGGGTAGATGAAGCTTCTTCGCTTGACGCCGAAGTCATAAAGTCATCGTTCTCCAACGTCTTGCTCCTCTTTGATGCGTGAATCTCAGCCTCCAAATACAATGATTTGAACTTGCGATTGTGCCGGAGAAGTTTCCACGCATTCCACAACTTGAATGGAACGCCCTTGTTTATAGGGGTAAATAATTCTTGGGTGCTTGGCCACTCAGCGTGTCATCACTATGGCCGCTTGGCCACTTCGAGTGAGCTTCCACCCATGCGGCCTCCCAAAGCTTAGGGCCAATAAACTTATCGAATTAACTTCTCGTTGATGTATTCTTTCATTGACATTCAATCTAAATCACAACGATATTTTATTGTTCCTGGATGGGCCTCTTTCATCTTTTTAGGTTTATGCTCTACTCCGGGTAAAGATTCGCCCAATTTTGATTTGCACATATAGGACAAACCTTCCTATTACCATTTTTTGTTGTTATGACTTTACAAATAATCATTTATGATACATGTAGTAACCATAGATATATTACTAATTGAGTTTTTTCTAACGGAGTTTAGATACTTTGTTTTTTTATCTAGCCAAAGTCGTCCATAAATTAATCTAATTGATATAAGTCCATGAATTCCCCAAAATAATGCATTTAATTGCAGTTCACGGTCCAATTTTTGGATTATTCAATTTCTCTTTCTTGGGCGAAACAGAGGATATCTTGGTCGGGGGTGAGAATGGGAAAATCCCATATGACCCAATATATCTGACAAGTCGCACTATACGTCAACCCAATATGCATCTTCCTCTCCAGAACTTTGAAAAGGTACTTTTGGAACACCAATAAGCATGCATTGAAATAAAAAGAAATTAAATACTATATTTCACTTTGATGTGGAAACGTAATAATATGGTTTTATTATCTTTATTTATAATATTGAAATATCCACAGATTAGAAAAATTTAGAAAGAAAGACAAAATAAATAAAGGAATTTTTTTTTTTAATAGATCTTTCTAATGATAAATGAAGGATTTACACGTTTACTCATATAAAATGGTATCAATCCACCATTGCATATCGGTACTTATCAAGTATAGAATTGTAATACCCCGAACTTTCTTAAGTCATTAAGTGCGTGTTAAATGAGATAATATGCCTATATGATGTGTTTTGAGTGCTAAAAATTTTCGGGAAAATAGAATTTTCGCTGAAATGATGAAAATGCCCTTATGTGCCCTAATGTGATTTTTCTCGTTTTAAATATTCTAATCGAGTATGTGATGCATTGTTTGAGCTTAATTATATGAGTATGAGCTTAAGTATGAATTTCGAAATTTTCTGAGAACTTTGATTTTTAGATGAATAGTAACGTAAACCTAGAAATCACTATTCATCGACCGTCTCCGAATTTAGTCTAATTAGTTTCATTTGAATCTAGAATTTATTCTAAGATTTTTGAGATAAGTCGGAGAATTTTTCGAAATCATTCGAAGAAGTTTTAAAAATAAATTGCTTGACGACTCGTTTAGTCGAGCAGTTTTTATGAATTTATTTGTTAGAAGGAATCTTGAGATAAAAGTTAGATAAATGGATTCCTTAATTTATTTTGGGAGATATAAGACGAATTAGAGAGAATTTTGACGTCGGGAAAGAGACGAGAAGGGTTATTATTCGTTTGAGGGAATAAAATAAAATAACGGGGTTATTTTCTACCGGAAAAATTAATTATCCGGGCATAATTAGCAGTTAAAAACTGCATTCTTATCCTCAATAGTAACCCTAATTACTAAGTCACTCTCAATAGAGAGAGTGTAAGCCACTCTCCCCCTCAAGTTGACAACATACAATATTCTCTCTCACTCTAATATCTCTCTCAGATCTCCTCTTTCTCTCATATCTTCTCATATCTTTCTTACATGTTAGATACATTCCCTATTCCACCAACTTGCATTCATTCTTCATCTCTCATTCTCTCTCACTATTGAAGAAGCAACCATCTATCTCATCTCTCTCTCCTTCGGCAGCAAGAAAGAAGCAACCATAGCAGTTGTACTTCTTTCTTCTTCACTGCCATGAACCAGTTTTTCCTCTCCTTCATCTTCACGTCGCCGTGATCACCAAGGAGAGCAGCTTCTTCTTCATTCATCTTCTCTGCCTTGAAGTCGAAGAAAAAAGAGCAGTAGCTCTTCTCCCCTTCACTGCCGAGAGCAGCAAGAACTGCTCCATCTTCTCTCTTCATCATCTTGTCTTCACCGTGAGAAGCAACCAAAGAGCAACCCTCATTCATCCTCTCCATCATCTCTACCGTGAAAAGAAGAAGAGTAGCAACTCATCCTTCTTCACCGTCGAGTAGCAGCAGCTCGTCATCGTCTTCTCCATCATCCCATCGACAGCCCTACATACATATATACACCTAAGTTCTTTGATGAATCCATGCAAGTGCTTGAGGATTCTTTGATGTAGTTCTTCACTTCTATATCCAAGATCATCTGAGAAAGTAAGTTATCATCCTTATCACTCTTTTTCAAGCTTGAAACAAGCTTAGAAACTTCATCTATCCATCGATTTATTGGATAACAAAATAAGGGTTTGATCCTTATTTTTCAAAGCTATGATCTTGATGCCTTGTATATCTTTTCATGCAAGGAAAGGAGTGACAAATCCATTTCATCCTCCAAGTTGTCCAAAACTCCAAGCCAAGAAGAGCTTAAGTCTATTTATTTCTAAGTATGATTCTATTCATTTAAAGATGTATATATGTATATGTAAGTGAGAAAATAAGAAAAATATGCATGATTTACTTTATGTTTAGGCAAACTTTAGGATTATGATGATGAGATGATGATCAAAATGAAGTTTAAAGTATGATTTAGGGTTTAAAAAGATAAAAGAAATAAGTAGCTTAAAAAGCCCTAAAATTGACTTAAAGAGAAAAATAGGAGAAAATAATTTCTTGATGAGTTTTGATGATTATTTGATGATATGATGGTGCTATATGCTTTTGATGATTATTTATGTAATTTATATGCATATATGTGATGATGATAATTTTTAATGAATTTATTCCATTTTTAATGATTTTATTTGATTAAAAATGAAACAAAATATGATTAAATGTTGATTTATGAATTTTATGATGTTTATGATGAATATGAGCATGATTATATATGAAAATATGTTTAAGATATGATTTTAAGACAATATATGAATTTTGTGAATTTTTATGAAATATTCGAAATATATGTTATATGAAGAAAATCAATTTTTGAAGATTTTAATGGAGTATGATGATATTGATGATGTTAAGATGTTAAGGATGAATTATTAAGTGATGTTAGATGCATGAAAATTTGAGAAAATAAGAGGATATAATTTTTATAATTTTTATTGAATTTTTGAAATAAATTTGAATAAATGAGTAAAAATATTTATTTAAATATTTTTGATGTTCTTGAGTTTAGTATGAAGATATGAAGATATATTCTTCATGTACTTGAAGAAATTATGAAGATTTGAAGATGATATAAAATAATTAGAAAATTTATTATTTTTATTAATTAAATCGAAAAATATATTTATTTTTATTAAAATGATGAATTTCATTAAATGAAAACGAAATTAAGAAGTAAGTGAGTTATTAAGCATGTTTTGAGTGAATTGAGAAGAAACTAAAATTTTATGAATTTTATTAATGAAAAATCGATACATATATATATATATATATTAAATAAAAAGGAAATAAAGAAGAAATAGTAATAAAAAGAAGTTGTGAGCTTAATTAAACAAAGAAAAGCATTTCTTTGTAGATGATGATAGAATGTTGATAAGTAAAGATGTGATGTGAGTTTGATGTTATTGTTAAAAAGAAATAGAATATTAATAATAATATTAATATTTATTTGAGAATAAAAAGAGAAATAAAATTAAGAAAAATGAAATTTTCTATAAGAGAATGAGTTAGAAGTTAAGTATATGAGTTAAGAGATAAGATGTTCGTATTTGAGTTCGTTTGTTTCAAACGAGAAGTTAAAAGAGATATTATTGAAATAATAATAAAAATAATAGAATATTTAATTTAATGGAATATTTTCATTAAAAAGAAAAATGAAAATGTTTGAATGATGTGAGTTCTAAAGTGATGTTTATACTCTTAAGTATGCTTTGAATGTTTAATTGATGTGATGAGTTATTAATCGAGTAAAGAAAAATGATAGAAGTTTGAAAAACGAGTGAAGTATATATATGTTATATGAGAAAAACGATGATGTTTAGTTTTAAAATATTTTTATGTTGAGATATTGATGATATATGATGTGTTAAGTGATTTGATGATGTTATTTGCGTAAAAATAAGCAAGTTTGCTTTTTGAATCACTTAAAAAGGAGTTAAAACGTAGAAGTTATCGAGCAGCAAAGTTTTTAAATGAAAAACCGAGTTTTTGATTAAATTAAATGAAAATTTTAGTTTTTAAATAAAGAAAAGATTAAATAATGATTATTTAATATTAAGTATTAATATGAGATTGTATACGAGTATGAGTATGTATTTTAAGGAAAATGATGACGTATTTTAGAGTCATGAAATACGAAGTAAAAGTTTGAATATTAAATTCAAAATAATTATTATTAATTGAGTTTAACGAAATGATTTTTGTTAAGAGTTTGAAGTTATGAGTTTTAAAGGTTAAAAGTCGAGCAATAACTTATTATCATGTGATTATGTTTAAGATATAGGTCATTTATGGAAATTCAATACTTGATTGTGATTATGTGATTAAGTATAATCTCATTAACCTATTCTTGAGAAAGGTTAATCACTTATTTAATATAAGTGTTTGAATATTGATAATTATGCTTGAGTATTATGACGATGTTTGAGTATTAATGTGAATACGTGTTTATGATGTGAACGTTGAAGTGAACGTTTGATTTTCAAAATGAATGTTTGAATATTGAAATAAGTGCTCAACTGTGTATGAATGATGTATGATGATAATAGTTGAGATTTAACGTTATGATTTGTCGAAATCATATGACTTGAGTACATGAGAAGTTAAGACGAGTTAAATAGTAACTTATCGATTTACGTGAAGATTAAAAATTATGTTAGAAACGAGAATTTGAGTTTGAAAATTATTAGAAACTGAGTAATGACGATGATTCGAGAACGAGAAATCGAGAAGGATATCGATGTAGAGAAGTTTAAATAAGTTAAGAAAAACCAGAGTCATGTAGAAATCCTTCAACCGAGCCCTAAGCCTAATATACGTTTTTTTAGTCGATTAAACTAGATCTTATTCGATGTTATTATTGAAGGACCGAGCGGGACTGAAAAGTAGTCGGGAAGCGTAAGGTAAGCAACCTCGACCCAATATACCAAAAGTCAGGTGGGCTTTCTAAACTAAAACAAAAAGATGAATGCGCAATTTATTATACTATGTGCGTTTTTTAATAAAATTGATTGACTTGCCTAAGTTTTAAATGTTTTGGTATGGAATCATCTGCGTTTAAAGTTACTAAGGTCCTGTGGACGCACGGGATAAAGGTCCTGTAGACGCACGGGATAAAGATCCTGTAAGATACGAGACAATGCATGCATTAGTTAAGGTGACTGTGAGCCTTGCTTCGGTTGGGCCGGTCAAGGTGTTCGAGGAGGAGGCCTACTTTTCGACACCACAGAAAGATAAGTTGTAGATTGATTCATATCTATGTATAAATGTCTGCAAACGATTTCAGAAAAGTATGAAAATATTTTTATGGCTGTCACAAGTGGTAAACTGTTTTAAACGATTATATATTTAACCCTTGTGATGCAGCAAAAGAGGCAAGTCAAATCATATAGCTCTAATGAGCAGAGTTTCAAATGTTTTTGTCATGTGTTCACTGAGTACGAAGTACTCACGCCCTGCATGTTATTTCTAAAACGTGCAGGTTAGCTTGGGTGAGGAGGACATGGTGTGCTTGAGCGGCTCATTGTTAATATAAATCTATTTTGGAAGTTTGGTTTGAGGTTATGTGTCTTCATACATATAGCCTTTGAACTTGAGCCGTTAGTTATGTTCCGCTGCAACACTGTTATTCTGTTGTCTTTGATTGCATACTCGAATTTCGTTACTATGAGCTGTGTGCTCAAAATAATTCCCTGTTTGTCTTTTAATTCTGCATGACTTGGATTCCCAAAATACTTATTATATTTTGAAGCTGATGTAAATTATTTGTGCTCCTTTATTTTGAAAATCCCTTGAAAGTATGTTGATATTTGATAATGTTTATTGTCGATTACCCTTATTCTCAAGTACGATTCCTTGTTGAATCAAGTTTATTTGATGGTTTCAGCTTCACACTCCAATGGAGTCTGGTCGTTCCTACACACCGAATTTCGGGTTGTGACAAGAATAAAACGGCTTCTCTTTGTTCTTACGAACATAATTCTTCCATTATCACGAATATGATATAGAATCATAATCCTGGTTAGGAAATAATCTACTGAACAGGGGAAGTCTATAGGATAGTCATAGTATAACCTTTCCAATGCAATAAAATTATGTAGTGTCTATTTTTCTTCAATAAAGGGGTATTTTCCATGGGTTTGCCTTAGTATCGTGTTCATACTGTTGTATTGAATGATCCCGGTTAGTTGCTTTCCGTTCATATAATGCATACAGCTCTGGTTGATGGTTGGGCGGGTTTGATGGCTCTGTATGAATTAGTAATTTTTTATCCTTGATCCAATGTGAAGATCGGGTATATTCGTTATACCCTTCATGACTCATTTAGGAATAACCAATTCATGGGGAGGGGGGTTGGAGTATCGCACGAGGAACAGTAACAAATCTGGGGATTTGGAGTTATGAAGGTGTAGCTGGGGCACATATTGTGTTTCGTGGCTTATGCTTTTTGGCGGCTATCTGGCATTGGGTATATTGGGATCTACAAATATTTTCTAATGAACGTACTAGAAAAGCCTCTTTGGATTTTCCCGAGATCTTTGTCATTCATTTATTTATCTCTAGGGTGGCTTGCTTTGGTTTTACATCCCACATGGGCTATAATTGGAGATATCATTGTTCCTGGTACAAAAGTTCCCATAAAAATGGAAAATGCCCTACCTTTGAGTGCGGTTTGAACTATTGATTTACATAATTGGAAGTAACCAATTAGGTTTACGACGAAACCTATAAATCGATCACTGATCCAATTTGAGTGACTCTACAGGATAGACCTCAACAGAAAACTGAAGAGTAACGACATTAAGTGATTAAGTTAAGTAGTTCTTCATATAAAATTATTGACTCTAGAGATATAGTAATATGGAGAAGACAAAATTGTTTCAAGCACTGACAGAACCGTAAGCGCCCCTTCTTTCAAAGAGAGGAAGACGTGTTATATTCACATTTCATTTGATAGTCAGAGGTGAATTGAAAGCTAAGCAGTGGGAATTCTAAAGATTCCCCGAGGAAAAATAGAGATGTCTTATATGTTACCCATAATATGTGGAAGTATTGACGTAATTTCATAGAGTCGTTCGGTTTAAATGCTACATGATAAACATAAGCCGGTTGAAAAATAGGAAGACCTAGGATGTAGAAGATTATCCCATGAGTGATTCGACATATTTGGATTTATATAGATATTCACCCACGTGTGTACTTCATAGTACCATATATAAGATCCATCTGTATAGATATCATCTACATCCATAAAAGATGTATGCTTTGGAAGAAGCTTGTACAGTTTAGGAAGGGGTTTTCATTGATCAAAAAGAGGCTGACGCGCAACCAATGACTTTTCACTTGTTGAAACATGAACGGCTTTGGCATGAGGGCGTTGATCCAATCAAGCACCCTTCCCCAATACGCATCCTGCTTTTGATTGACACTGCGGATGGCATCGTTCATTTCCTCAATCCAAATTCGGGTGAAGAGGTCGGTTTCAGCGATTGTGCATGAATGACACTTTCGGCTCTCCTCCGACTCCCCTATCACCAGCTTTTTCCCCTTCTCCTTCGCCGCCGCCTTCTTGCCTCGTGTCGCCTTCGTTTGAGGCTCGGCCAAGGTGACTTCTTTAGCGGCATGGGGCTCAAACTCCTCGTTCAAATTAATTTGGTCAAGCCCCGATGAGTAGTACATCCCCATCGCCACACCAATTTTAGGAGTAATAATCGGGATTGTGAGATCCATTTGGTAATAGATGTTGGATGAATGAAGAATAAATGTGTGGAGATGAATGAAGAAAGTTATCTTGTTGTGCAAAATAATGTACGTGAACATGATATCTCGGAGATGCCTCGTACTATACCAGCACCGAGCCAAATTCTAAATTATTCTCCATCAGGCTTGGAGAACTCCAAAAGCCCGCTCTATGTCCTTTCTCACCGCTTCCTGCATCTTCTTGAACCTCGCCTTCTTCGGGTCAGTTTCAATTTTAGGAGCTTTGATCAGTGTTGGCCAACAAGGGTAGATCCCATCGGTTAAATAGTACCCCTTGTCGTACTGTCGACCCATGACGGTGAAGTTGTACTCCAAAACCTTATCCTCAAGCACGTCAGCGAACAAGGGCGACTGGTTGAGGACGTTGTTGTCGTTGTTGGAGCCGACATACCCAAAAAAGGCATGCTAGATCTACAAATCTTGCGACGCCACTGCCTCCAAAATTAAGGTTGGCTCGCCCTGATCGCCGCGCGTGTAGGCAACCGCCCACCCTTTTGAGCAGTTCTTCCATGCCAAATACATACAATCCAGGCTCCCGAGCATCCCCGGAAATCCATGCCGCTCCTCGTGCATTTGCAACAGGTGAGTGGTGTTAGCAGCGTTTGGCTTCCTCAAGTATCTTTCGCCGAAGTGCTCGATGACAACTCTGCATTTTTTTTGAGGTAACTACGACCCGTGCTATCTCTAATCTTCAGGTACTCGTCGAAGACATCTGCAGCACCACCGATGGCCAGTTGTCGCACCACCATCGTGCATTTTTGCACCCACGTCAGCCCCCACCATCCCAGTGCATCTTGTCGATGCTTGAAGAAGCGGCCGTTGTCCTCCAACGTCTTGCAAATGCATAAAAAAAATGCTTATGCATCCGAAAACGGCGTCGGAAAAAGTGCTTGCCGTAAGTGGGGTTGTCGGCGAAGTAATCGACGTGTAGGAGCTCACATGCCGCTTCACAGTCGCGGTAGACGAATAACTTCGGCCTCTTCTTCTTCTTCTTCTTCTTCTTCTTCTTCTTCTACGTGTGCACGTACGACTCGTTGCATGTTCAACATCATCTCGAAGACCTCGTCGTCGGTGCCGTGAGATGTTCCACAGAGGAAATTGAAGTCAATGATGAAGAAGACATTTTTGAAATATGAAATTGAGAGGAAATGAGAAATGAATTTGTTGTGGGATGAAAAATAAGGGAAGAAAGGGGTATTTAAAGTGCAAAATTAGAATTAAAAAAAAAAAGATTGGCTAAAATAGCTGTTGCCGCAACGTTCAGATTTTTTTTTTATACATTAGGCACGTGTAAATCACGTGTCTCTATTTTTTTTTTTCGGAGGGGTGCGTGTGCTTCACGCACTGGCTCGAGCCGATCTTGAGCTCGCCCCTCCTGCAAAACTGCTGTCTCGTGCCGCGGCCCATCTCGAGACGGCTTTGAGACCTGCGTTGCGGGAAGCCTTATAAAATCATTGTATCCTATTACTTCATGTTGTTAGAATGATTAACAAGGACCACGCTACAGCTAAATAAATATTGACAACCCAAATCAAATTAGTATGAATCATCTTCCAGCTCAGCAGACATGTGGCAAGGAATAAATCTCACCCAAATGAATCAAGTTGTATAATATTTCCCCCATGCAAAGGTACTACATGAGAGCAAGGATCATCAATACAAGTTTGTTACGATGTACATCAAGTTTTGTTTGCATTATTGATGCTTTAGGTTTTAGTATGGTATATCGCTTATAGTTTAGAATAAACTATATTATTGTTATACTATACATCTTTGATCTTTGTAAGTTTGCATTATTGTTTGCATGAAACTTAAGAAAGACAATGATCTCTTTCCTTCTATGCACTTTTCTTGTTTACTTCAATTTCTCTGGCTTCAGTATCAAACCAATTTTAATTTGAACTTAATGAGTAATTACGCCCTCAGATTCCCATAGAAAAAGTTTATTTTGCCGTTGAATTAGATTACGATGCAATTTAGCAATAACATTATTGCTAACAAGCAACAAGATATATAGCCATATATATCGTTCTCATTTTTCCTCATTATTATAAAATATTTTAATAATTTTGCAAAAAACTCACATGTGAAGTCCGGATATGCATCGGTTGCAATTTTTATTAATGACAAAAATTCTGGAGCAGCTGTTGCACCGTACAATACCCGTCCGATCCGACCCAACCTGACTCGTTTGACCCGGGTTTGACCCGGTTAAACCCTCCTTTGAACAATTTTTTTTTCCCAGTTTTTAAAGATATATCTCGTACAATTTCATAACAAAATAAAAACATTAATGATTATAGAGTTTAATTAGAATATAACTTGTTTAGATATTCACAGTTGAATAGATTAGATTATGCATCATCGTTCTTCAAGGTTTCAGTTGATTTTTTTCCAAAGAATATATTAATTTATTTATTTTGGTCTATTGATTGTGTTTAGAAATAATTGGCAATTAACTAATATGTTGGCCAAAATCTAACCTTATAGGACTTGAATAGTCTTTTTTTTTTTGCGTAAATTTGGTTTATTAATATTTTTTTAGTGGGGTTTTATTAATATTCAATATTAATATTTTATAGTCATAATTGTTTATTCTCAAAACCATGTTGTTGCATTAGAAAATGAGAAGGACATATCATTAATATGAGTTTTTATTTTCTTAAAAGTAAGATATACATCTGGTATGAGATTTTATTTATTGTCAATGAAAATCTATACAATTATGATATATATATATATATATATATATATATATATATACTATTATATATAACAAGAGTATTATAGGTAAACCAAATTTTTTCAACAAAACACTTTTTATAGAGGTAATAGTGCAAAATAGCCATTTTTCTAGGAAAAAATGTTAAAATAGCCATTACATTTTAAAAGTTGTAGAATAGCCATTTAATTTATAAAATGACATAAATATCCTTAATGAGTATATAAGAAAGCTAACTTTAATTTGAATCATACAAGAACACTAACTTCATGGAATTTCGAGCATACAAGAACAGTTTCATACACGAACAAACAAGAACATACAATTTTCCGGCACGGCGGAGCGATTTCCGGCACGGCGGCGATTTCGAGCATACAAGAACATATCATACAAGAACAGTTTCATACACGAACAAATCTATCATACAAGAACAAAATCATTCTTGTATGATATGTTCTTGTATGCTCGAACAAATCTATCATACACGAACAAATCTATCATACAAGAACAAAATCGTTCTTGTATGATATGTTCTTGTATGCTCGAACAAATCTATCACACACGAACAAATCTATCATACAAGAACAAAATTGTTCTTGTATGAAATTGTTGGCCGGAAAATTTTGGCCGGAAAAATTTCGCCGGATTTTTTTGGCCGGAAAATTTTTGACCGGAAAATTTTGGCCGGAAAACTTCGCCGGAATTTTTTTGGCCCGGAAAAACATACACGAATGCATATTTCATACAAGAGTAGAGAGTATAAAAGGGTATAAATCTTTCTTGTATACCTATAAGGATATAAAAGGGTATAAATTCTTCTATAAGAGTATAAAAGTTCCAAAATAAAACAAATGGCTATTTGGACACTTTTTTTATCAAAGTGACAAAATTTATCTTTTGTTTTGAGGAATGACTATTTTGACTTTTTCTTCCTTTTTATATAGGCATAGAATGATTAAAAAAAATCGTGTTTTTTCTTCTTCCATAAATAAGCATATTTCTTTTTTTCCTTCCACAAATTCCTTAATATTTTAGGGGCCATGTTCAGTAAAACTCCCTAATAACGCCATTAAAATGTTCCAAATTTCACCACGCAGCGCTCAATCCACGATAGTATTATTATTCACACTCACTTTATTATAATGAAAAGAAAAAAAAAAACAATGCTAAAAAGAGGAAAAGAATAAATCTCCCGCCACCACCATTTCATTTTCACTAAACCACACTCGGAATCCACAACCCCACCCACCATTTCCTTTCCTTACCCAAAAACTCTCTCTCTTTCTCTCTCTAAAACCCTGCTATGGAGATTCCGGTGATCGATCTCGCACCGTACTTGGAATTCTCCGGCAAATCTCCAAGCGCGGATCTCCATTCTAATCTGAAGAGTCTGTGTTCGGAGGTCAGTCGAACCCTAAGAGAGACGGGAGCTTTGCTTGTCAAGGATCCGCGATGCTCCGCCGAGGATAACGATCGCTTTCTCGATATGATGGAGAGGTATTTCGAAATGCCCGATGATTTCAAGCGCCGCCAGGAGCGACCACAGCTCCATTACCAGGTCATTTGCTTCTTAATTTAGTAGAGGCTGCTGTGTCTGATTTTGCGGATTTTGAATTAGGTATTTTTAATTGGAATTAGACACTCGAAGGCTTGGTTTTGAAGTAATTTATTATGGTGTCTCAATTTAGTCGTTTTATTAATTTTTAATCGCGTAATCCCAGCCAACAATACACAAAAGCAATGAAACGACTAAATTGAGACATATAGTATTTCTCAAAGAAGCATATGATTGTGTTTATACTTGGATTCTGTTTGTTCCTTGAAATTTGTCATATGTTTGCTTGCCATTGTGTGTTATATGGTGGATTGCGCCGTTTTATGTAAAAGCATTTTTCGAAGTGGGTTGATTCTAATTCAGTTTGAGGTTAGTTCCCACTGATACTTTGTATATTATGGAGGATTATGATTTTGAATATTGTGATTATGAGTATGTATGATCAGAAGTGAAGTTGATCTTGACATTTATAAGTAATATGAGATTGAGGGCTTGTGATATTCCTGTTCTTTTATTCAAATTTGCTGAGCATTTTTGTTTGGGGAAATCCATTATTATTCTGTACTTGACATTGCACAGTTCTGCAGTTGTACATGTGTTTTGAAATAGTTGGTGCACTACACTATCTTGTTTGGGGGAAATTCCATATTAGCTCGACCTTAAAAGGTCGTACCACAAAATAAATCGAAGAAACAAAAAAGTTCAAGGGACAATATTTTCAGATGATTCTAAAATTATCTGAAATTATCACCCCATGAAAAAAATTGGAATACCAATATCAGCAGGATATTGAGCCTTTCTCTTAAAAATTAACTCATGTGTTAATTGTTGTTTATGTTTTTTTTACAGTAAACACAGTTAGTCGTTAGATTCTCTCTCTCTCTCTCTCTCTCTCTCTCTCTCTCTCTCTCTCTCTCTCACACACACACACACACACACACACACACGTCAAGGAAATATTGGAACTTGACTGCATTAGTACTAATGCAATGCATATGTCCGTAAGGACGAACAAATTAGGTAAAATGCAGCTGGAGCTTTTGGAAACTCACAAAAGTTCAAAACAGCTTTTTTTCCTCGTTTAGATTTTCTTCCCTTCTCCAAATTGGTATTTGTTTGATTGCCATTGTGTTGCAGACTGGTTGAAACTCTAAACTTGCATGCTCCTAGTTCTTGTTCAACCCAAAATCAATTCTGAATCTTATTTAATAGCAGCATCGTTTTTTCCTACAAGTTAATCAGGGTTGCATAAACACACATCTGCGATTAGGATTAAATTTTGTTCAATTAAGACTGAAATATAAATTACAAACAAACTGATGTTTCCTTATACTGTATCATAAACATGTTATGCTGTTTAAAATCATGTCTACTAAGTGACGATTACTACAACTTAATAGTATTTGTAGGAAAGCTCGTTTTCACTTGGGTTGTGCATGTCGTTTTTTGACCACATGACCATTTTCATGCCACTTCCTATTCAAGCATGAAAGGGCTGGAAAACAAAAGTAATTTTTTTGTATGTCGTCTAGTTCTGATACATCTAGCATCGCTATGACCCACTCACTTTCGTTTGAATATTTTTTTGTTCTTATAATTATCTGACATAATGTATTTGTAAGTTTTGGTGCAATTCTGCATATGGAGACTTTATGCACAAAAATTGGGAAGGAATGGGAATAGTGAATCTACGATTCTTGAAATTGTATAGTTGAGAATAGGTGTATCTTAAAATATTCTTGTTTGGAGTCACTCACCGCAAATGTTCGCTTATTGATTCCCTCCATCATCCAAATCCAATCTCAATGTTGATGTTATGTTTACTCAGGTTGGAGTAACACCTGAAGGTGTTGAAGTACCCCGGAGTTTAGTGGACAAAGAAATGCATGAGAAGCTAAGATCAATGCCAGTAGAGTTTCAGCCTTCCATTCCCGCTGGACCTGACCCTAAGTGGCGGTATATGTGGAGGGTTGGTCCACGGCCATCAAGTACTCGCTTTAAGGTCAATGTTGTAAAGGTGTCCCATGACTGCAGTTTGTAGGCTTCTTATGCTGATATCTATTTCTTTTTATAGGAACTTAACTCTGAGCCTGTCATACCTGAGGGATTTCCTGAGTGGAAAGATACCATGGATATATGGGGGTATAAGATGGTGTCTGCTATAGAGGTGAGCATCAGATTTCCCATTCTTGTTTTGCACGGCTAGTATTATTTCTTTTTCTTTTATGTTATGACATCCTTTTTAGGTTGTTGCTGAAATGGCTGCAGTCGGGTTTGGCCTGCAGAAAGATGCTTTCACTTCTCTTATGAAGCAGGTTACTCTCCTATACTCTATTTCTTCTTCATGAGAAATGCATGACTCTCACTCTGAACATATACTGAAATCTTGGATATGGACATGTCACGTGATAATTGCTATGTGCTGCAAATCCATAGTGCTTGTGCTGTTTCTCCTTTGCCTCACTTGTTTTCTCTCATTCTCTCCGTATATCTATATATATATATTGTTATTGTCATTGTGCATATGATAAGTCATTAGTGTTCTTACATAAAATTATTCACTTTTCATTTCCAGGGACCACACCTACTTGCTCCAACAGGAAGCGATCTAAGACGTCATGGCCAAATAGGCACTGTATTTGCAGGGTATCATTATGACCTCAACTTTCTTACAATTCATGGCAGGAGTAGATTCCCAGGACTAAGTATTTGGCTGAGAAATGGGCAAAAAATGGAAGTTAAAGTTCCCGTCGGATGTCTCCTCATTCAAACAGGAAAGCAGGTAATTTCCTGACATTTCTGATAATCAATTGTTTTGCATTGTATGTGGGTCCATCTGATCATTACCATTTAATTTGTGTTTTGGTCATTACAGAAAGGTAGGCGAGATTAACTGATGCTATAAAAACCATAATATTTCATTGTTCCTGATGTGACTGAAATAGTTCTTAATTTGAGAAGTGTCATCCTTAGATCGTTTCCTCCTTCACATTTTATGGGGATGCAGATAGAATGGCTAACTGGCGGGGAATGCATAGCTGGCATGCACGAAGTTGTCGTGACTGATCGCACAATTGGAGCAATAAAATTAGCTTTAGAGCTAAACCGCAGCCTTTGGAGAATATCCTCAACGGTGAGTTGATGCTCTACGTATGGTTTTGATAATTTTATGTCCTACGTTCTGCTTTGCTACAACCTTCTTCATTCTAAACGGCTTGCTAAAACATGGCTTCTTCTTACGTGACCTAGCTTTTCGCACACATAGCATCAGATGCAGTTTTGAAACCATTAGGCCATTTTGCAGACTCGGCCCTAGCCTCCAAATATCCTCCTATGTGTGCTGGGGAGTTTGTAGAACAAGAGCTCGCAGCTATCAATCTCAAAGGAAGTAAAGAAGATGCTGCATAATTTATAACCTTAGATACAGTGCACAGTGTGGTTTGATTTATTTCAAATTGGTTTTGGGAATGTTGTGTAGTTAAGTACTTGAATCAATTGGTGGCTAGATAACGCATGCAACTTCATCTTTAATTTACTTTAAGCGTCGATGACGGCGGAAATTCACATGCATCATGCCTTGTGCAGCATCAGAACTTTTTCTGCATAATTGAATAGAAGTCTTTATCTTTTTATTTGTTAGTTTAAGTATTAACTGTTTCCCTTCAACATTTGATAAGGAAATTTTGCTTTAATAAAATATCTTTCAAGTCTTGGTTTCCAGTTAAGTGAAGAATTCTTTGGCAGCATAAGAAAGAGAGAGATGGGTAGCAGTAGCATGGCACGTGCAAGAAGGCTGTAAAACATAGCATATTTTTATTATATGATCACAACTTAGTTTCACTTCAAGATTGTGTTGTAACGACATTTCGAAGGGAGTGCGGCTGCAAATCTTTGGAGGCCCACAGAAATAGGCAAATCTTGCTGCTGCAGTTTCAAATATTTCTTTTTTATAGGATTCCTTCGTTTGATCCGACTGTTTCACACAAAATCTTTGGTTTATTCACGAGTATTATTAGATGGGAAAAATTATTAAATTTTGGTTTCCAATTTACTTCAATCTTGTAATTTTATTTTATCAGTGTGCACATATGACATCATCGCTGAACACAATGCTCACCTAAAATTAATGTCGCAACTCATATGATTGCATCGAGAATTTTGATTATCATTCTCATCCGTGATAGAGGAAAGCGCTGTCCAAAGTGGTGGTGATCTTTTCAAAAGAAATAAGAACACATCTGTGTATATTATACACTCATTCTTTGTCTTTAGTGTATTTTGTCTTTCTAGTGTTTAAGTGTTTTTTTTTCTTTTATTTTTTAATTTTCAGCTTTTTTTGTTCTTTCTTTCCTTTTTTTTTTTAATTTCCAGATTTGTTTTATTTCTTTTTTTTCTGTTTTTTTTTATTTCCAGATTTTTTTTCTTTTTTTTTCTGCTTTCTTTTTTATTTTTTTTCCTTTTTTTTAATTCCCAGCTTTTTGTTCTTTTTTTTCTTGTTTTTTTTTATTTTCCAGATTTTTTTTCTTTATTTATTTATTTTCCAGATTTTTTTTTCTTTTTTTTGTTATTTTCCACATTTTCTTTATTTTCTTTGCCTTTTCTTTTTTGTTTGCCTCTTCGTTCTTTTTTATTTTTATTTTGCATCTTTATTTTTTTCAACATTGTCGTAACGAAATATAATGATTGTGAAACTTTACGTTTCTTAATGACAATGTTTAGTTTTTCAACGACAATAATTACTTTAACGTTTGACTAAAAGTAGAACTTAAGTTCAAAAGTAGCATTATAGTGACAATGCTTACTTTTTCAATGTTTACTTTTTCAACGACAATAATTACTTTAATGTTCGACTAAAAGTAGAACTTGTCAAGTTCAAAAGTAGACATTGTCGTGACGAAAAGTAATGATTGTGAAACATTACTTTTATTAATGAAAAAATTTACTTTTTTCAACCACAATAATTACTTTAACGTTCGAATAAAAGTAGAACTTGTCAAGTTGAAAAGTAGACATTGTTGTGACGAAATGTAATGATTGTAAAACATTACATTTCTTAGTGAAAAAATTTACTTTTTTCAACGACAATAATTACTTTAACGTTTGACTAAAAGTAGAAATTGTCATTTTCAAAAGTAGACATTGTCGTGACGAAATGTAATGGTTGTGAAACTTTACGTTTCTTATTGACAATGTTTACTAAAACATTTAGAAAATATACAAAAAAATTGAAAATAAAATCTGTAATTAAAAAAAAAACTACTAACAGAAACCTGGAAAGAAGGACAAAAAATAAAAAATAAAAATAGCGGGCACGTGCATCACACGAGCCACACGCGTGAATGTATGGTATAAAACCAAATCCAATAGAGGTGAACTTGTGTGCATTGGTGCACTCAATGAGACGGGTTGGATCCGGAAAAACCCGATTCACGCGTGGCGCGTGAGATACGCGCGCTGGCCGACAAGCGCGGCGGGTGCATCTCACGCGCCTTTTTTTTTTTTTTAAACAACTCTATTCTTTATATATTTTTATTTTCCGTAAATAACAAGTATGAGCTTTAGCCCAGTGGTTTAGGCGTCCGCTACACCCTTAGACTATCTGCATCCGGTCTCCAAGGGAGGGTCTCGAAGGGGTCTCGAGACACCTTCCCTTGGAGACCATGCGTTGGAGCAGCTAGTGTCTCGAGGCCGGTCTCATTTGTTCGAGACGGTCTCCAAGCTTTTTTTTCTTTTTCTTTATTTACATGTATATATATTTTAATCTTCTTTATTATAATAAATACCATTATTTTTACTTCATTCTTTCTTTCTTGTGAAAATAGATCTCAATAATTCTTTTTTGTTGGCGTGGTTTCCTGACATGTCCGACGATGCTTATGTCTACACGCCGACGGGGCTTAATTAGCGAAACAATATGTCATCGATATGAAAATTATCTAAAAGGGGCGTGATTGTTTTTAATTAGTATATTTTAATTTATTTACAAATACATGAATTAATTTAATAAATGGAAATGGAAAATTATTTAATATGGTGCTGGAGACCCTTTGGAGACCGTTGGATTGTAAGGATAAGGGTCTCTAGTGCTGGAGACACCCTTTAAGACCACTAATGGTCTTCAAGGAATGCAGATAATCTTATGTCTCTATTGCCACCCATGTTTATTCTCCACAACATCAATGTTGCATTTCATTTTCCTTTTACGTTTTTTTCTTTCTTTCCTTCTTTTTATTATTTTTACTTTATTTTGTAACTACTTTCCATTTCTTTTTGCTTTCCATTTCCATTAGTTGTTGCTTTTACGTTTTCTTTTTCCTTTTTTTTTATTTCCTGTATTTTTTTTATTACTTTCACTTTGTTTTGTTTATCTTTTATTGTATTTTCAATTTTTGATTAATGCCTGATTTTGTTGATTTTTTCTTTTAATTTTATTTTATATTAATAATTATTTAACAAAATAATACGTCCTCTTAAAAAAACAACATTTGTTGTGAAGAAAAGTAATAAGTTGAAACATTACTTTTGTTTAAATCAATGATTTTTTTTTCATTACGACATTAGTTACTTGACCAAATAAAAGTACAAGTTATCGTGAATAATAATAAACATTGTCGTCAAGAAAAGTAATATTTTTTGAAACATTATGTTTGTTCATGTCAATAATTTCTTTTCATTACGATAATAATTACTTTACTAAATAACTATATGTACAAGTTGTTGTAAACAAAATTAACAATCATCGTGAACAAAAGTAATATTTTTGAAACATTAGTTTTCTTCATTTCAATAATTACTTTTCATCACGACAATAATTACTTGACCAAATAGTTAAAAGTACAAGTTCTAGTGAATAAAAATAATAATTCTCTGGAACAAAAATAATATTTTTGAAACATTACCTTTCTTCATTTTAATAATTACTTTTCATCACGATAATAATTACTTTAACAAATAATTAAATGTACAAATTGTCGTGAATACAAATAAACATTGTCATTAAGAAAAGTAAAAATTCTGAAATATTACTTTTCTTCATATCAATAATTACTTGACCAAAAAACTAAAGTACAATTTGTCGTGAATAAAAGTAAACATTATCGTTAAGAAAAATAATACTTGTGAAACATAATATTCCTTCATATAAATAATTATCATGAACAAAAATAGTTAATTCACGAGAAAATTCTACATCTATTTTTATCTTGAATAAAATTTAAACATTATCGTTAAGAAAAGTAATATTTTTTAAACATTATTTTTCTTCATATCAATGATTACTTTTCATTACGAAAATAATTACTTGGCAAAATAACTAAAAGTAGACGTTCTAGTTAACAAAAGTAAGCATTGTCGTGAAGGAAAGTAATATTTTTGAAACATTACTTTTTTATATAAATAATTACATTTTCTTACTACAATAATTACTTGATCAAATGATTATTTTTTAACAATAATAATTAGTTGAATTATTTATTAGAAAATAAGGAAAAAGAAAAAAAAAACGAAATGAAATAAGGAAAAAGAAAAAGAAAATTAAACATTGTCGTTAAGAAAAATAATAGTTTTGAAACATTACTTTTCTTCATATCAATTATTACTTTTCATTACGAAAATAATTACTTAGCAAAACAACTAAAAGTACACGTTCTCGTGAACAAAAATAAGCATTGTCGTGAAGAAAAGTAATATTTTTGAAACGTTGCTTTTTTTATATCAATAATTACATTTTCGTGAGACAATAATTACTTGATCAAATAATTATTTTTTAACAATAATAATTACTAGAATTATTTATTAGGAAATAAGGAAAAAGAAAAAAAATGAAATGAAATGAAATAAGGGAAATGAAAAAAAAATTAAACATTGTCGTTAAGAAAATTAGTAATATTTAGAAACATTACTTTTCTTTATACTAATTATTATTTTTCATTACGAAAATAATTACTTGAAAAAATAACTAAAAGTATATATTCTCGTGAACAAAAGTAAATATTATCATGAAGCAAAGTAATATTTTGAAACATTACTTTTTTTATATCAATAATTACATTTTCTTACGACAATAATTGCTTGATCAAATAATTATTTATCAACAATAATAATTACTTGAATTATTTATTAGGAAGTAAGGAAAAAGAAAAAAAAAATGAAAAATGAAATGAGGAAAAAGAAAAAAATGGAAAAGAGAGAAAATTAAAAAAGAAAGAAATTAAGTATTGTGCTAATCAAGAAACGAATCCATTGGTGCACTCAAGTTTTTGTGAATCCAATAATACTATATTTGCAATTCATAATAATTACAAATATTATCATCGGGATATTGGGTATGACTTTAGATTTGATCTTAAATACGTCTCCCATAGCCAATGGCTTGCTAATTACGGATAATCCTTACCTCCTCTACAATCTATTCAGTTATAATAATTAAAATAACAAAAATAATTAATACAATATATCCTAAAATAAGCTAATGAATCATAATTTTTAATAAATCAATTACTCCAGTCGATTTAAATAATATCCTTCCCTCTCTTGGTACACACATTCAATGTGAGAAATATTATTGGACTATTGTTGTTCCACTCGCCTACCCACCATGGATATCATTAACGTGCCCACCAATAATGTGGCAATGCTATATGGGTTGAAAAATCAACTATATAAATCACTTTATTTTAAATTACCTAATAATTAACTTCATAATTCATGAAAAAAAAAATATCCTAATAAATTAATACAACAAATTAATTTGCTAATATATACAATCCCCAAGATCAAGGACCTTCTTCCGATTTTTTTGCGCTATCAGTTCCCTTTCATCATCGAGTAACAGGTAACAAGTTTGTCATCTTCCATTGTAGAATTTATATTTTACTCAATAAAATACACTTTAATAATTATATTAAATTAGTTATGTATCATGCATTAATCGCTATATACTCCAATGATATCAAAATTTAATTTGATCATCTATTCAAGTATAATGTTTTTTTTTTAGCCCCATCCATTTTCACCCCAAATCCAGGTTAATCACAAAGTTGGTTGATAGCTACCGATTTAATTATATAATTTTGCAGTTAGTTTGTATCAACGCATGCGTTACTGATATAAATCACTCTAATTCAATTATGTGGTAAAGTGATGGCAGCAGGAGCTTTGCATGTTGTTAACTTCTAATTAATTAAAATATTAAAAAAAGGAGAAAGAAAATAGGGAAGATGACAACCCTATTACTCGATGAGGAGAGGGAATTGATGGCGCAAAAAATCGGAAGAAGGTCCTATCTTGGGGGGATGGTGTATATTAGCAAACTAATTAAGCTGTATTAATTTATTAAGATAGATTTTTTCCATAAATTGTAGAGTTATTTATTATGTTTTTTTTTTCAAAATAAAAATGATTCCATTACTAAGTCAAATCGGTCTCGACAATCGCGTGACTAGTTGACTACTCACTGATTCTTCCTTAATTTTCTGAAGCATCATACATCTCATAGACTAAATCCTTTTTTTTTTTTTTTTTTTTTTGCTTAAAGAAAATGAACACATCATCATAAACGCACATTCCGTTTTTCATCAATTCAGGAAAGATTATCAAACGCATAACAAGCACACAACATTAATTACAATCTTTATTTATCTCTTTTTATCTCTCTTCATTCCCCTTCATATCCATACCTAATATTCAAGAAGAGACCGCAACATTACATCCACGCCTTCTCAACTGAAAAGCAAGATAAAAATATTTATTGCAACTAACTATTGTACATATACGCATCACACATAATTATATATGTGTGTGTGTCTAGATTTCTTCTGCCCCTTTGTTCAACTGTGTAAATTTCATTCATCATAATGGCATCATGGCTTCTTCTCCTTGTCCAACTTCTCCCATTCTTCACAGGTAGTTTACTCCTTCCCAGTCTACATAAATAGATACGAGAACCAAAAAGAATTCCGACTAACTAATTTTCTCAATTAATTTCAGGATCCAATGCTGCAGTCTTCACATTGCAGAACAGGTGTGAACAAACCATATGGCCCGCAACCCTATCGAATGCCGGCCAGCCTCTACTAATGAACGGCGGCATGCAGCTCAAACCCAACGAGAAAGCCAACATCGTGGCACCCACCGGATGGTCGGGCCGTTTCTGGGCCCGTAGCGGTTGCAGATTCGACCAATCAGGCAAACAAGGGCACTGCACCACAGGCGACTGTGGCGGTCTCCTACAATGCAGTGGCACAGGCGGCGCGCCTCCGGTTTCCCTGGCGGAGTTCACTTTAGACAGCCCATTAGACTTTTACGATGTCAGCCTTGTCGATGGCTTCAACATGCCTATTTCCATCATCCCATCTGGTGGCACAGGTAATTGCTCAGCTGTGAAGTGCAGCTCCAACTTGAACCTGCAGTGCCCGGATATATTGCAGGTGGGTGGTGGTGGAGAAACGGTGGCTTGTAAGAGCGCGTGCTTGGCCTTCAATCAGCCGCAGTACTGCTGCTCAGGAGCCTATAACAATCCTCAGATTTGCAAGCCCAGTATTTATTCACAGGTTTTCAAGAAAGCTTGCCCCACAGCTTATAGCTACCCTTATGATGATGTCACTAGTACTTTCACCTGCAATGGGGCTAACTATTTGATCATATTTTGTTGAAATGTGATAAATTAAATTGAAGATAAAGCATGGAATTTAGTGTAATGGTGTGATATTATTGTACTGTATATCAATGGAAATGAAATATAGTTTTTGTTTATGATTGATTATCAAAGAATGAAAGGATTTCCAGTCATATATGAATTGAACAGGCCAAAATGTAATTCAAGAGAAAGATAATGTAACGTACAGTTTTGTTACTTGTATATAATGGGACTCGGTTACTGGAAAACTCCAAAATGAAGAATTATACTCTACAACAGCTAAAGTTGCTGGCAGGAGACACAGCTGGTTCATGCCCAGGAACAACGATCTTGGTACCCTTAAGAAGTGCTTCATTTCCTCCAGATTCTGCTTCGTTTGCAACGAGTGTTTTCTTGCTAATGACACGATAAATCTCAGTCAGGACAGTTATGAAAGCTGGGTCAACATTTGTTGCCTCAAGTGCTGATGTTTCCATAAAGCATAGATTCTCCCTCTGGGCGAACTCTTTAGCATCTTCAGTTGATACAGCTCGTTGTATTTCCAGGTCAGATTTGTTGCCTACGAGCATAATGACTATATTCTTGTCAGCATGGCCACGCAATTCCTCCAACCACCTAGCTATATGATCAAATGATTGACGTTTAGTGATATCATAAACGAGCATTGCTCCCACTGCTCCTCTGTAATATGCACTGGTCACCGCTCTATATCTGAATTCATTTGAGTTTCGAAATCCAAGTGAAAGAATCAGCACAATGGAATCTATAAAACAGGCTTTTCCTCTCTTGAATGGATAGTAAAAAGGAAACAGAAAGTGAAAGCAGGATAAAAGGCATTGGAATGTAATGCTGAGATAAAACAGCACAAGAATAATAATACTTACTTATCGATAAAATACATGTGTTCTTTTAAATTGCCCTTAAAACTTTTAAGAGGTATGGAATTCGTGACAAAGAGCAGGGCCATAGAACAATTTATCACTTCTCTGACAGCCATAAAAACACATTATCAGCACTAACTTAACAAGCAGTGGGGACAATTTGTCTTTTAAAGTTTGATTTTAAACTTGAAAATGATATGTTTAAGGATTATAAGTCAACACTAAACTGCTTTAAAGGTGGCTTATCAATGCAACAGCCGAATAAATAAAAGCAAGAGTAGAAAATAGTGATAATGAGTAATGCGGGACTGTAGAAAGATGGAAGGTAGAGTCCTCATAATCATGATATAAGAATTTAAGCAATTTCCTAGAGTAAAATCGCTGAAATACATTTGTGTTCAGTACAAACAGAGAATGGAAGGAGAGGTAGCAAACAACCTCAAATTCTATGTTCCTAGATATTTGCAAGTTTACTAATTTTATTTGAATATGTCTATCTAACCCATTAACTTCTTTTAGTTGTATTTTTAAAGTAGTACAAGAAAACAATAAAAGTAATTGTTACAAATAAGAACAATAAGATTATACCATTTCTGGACTTAAGGTCAATTCAAAGTCTTAACAAATCTTGAAATGAAACCACTTTCCATGCTTAGGGTTTACAAAAACATAAAATCTCAGAATAAATACAGCAAAGAAACTCAGTTTGCATTAGTAATGGGCGTGCAATTGACATGACCGAAGGTAGAAAAAGATTTTACAACATTATGAATGGTTAAATAGCACGTATTTGGCAATGGCAAAACAAACACGACAAAAGTAATCCTAACTGTTTTAATTGCAACAACTTCCAGTGCATTGAGTATCTAGTTTCCGGAAATCACAAAACAAGTGGTGAAACATAGGAGTGTTTGGACGCTTGCTTGCTAATAGAAAGAAGACAGGAACTAATCGAGCTTTAACCAAAACAGAGCAACCCAATCACCTCTAGGCTAGCTACATGATTCAACGCTTTTTTGTAGATACATGATTCAATGCTATTATTATAATTATCAAGAATGGAGTTGCATTTCTAAGAGCCCAAATAGATACAACAAAATGCAGCAATAATTAACAATCGTAACCTAACCCAATTATCCAGCATTTGCAATGAATGGTTTCTTTTTCTCATCCAAAGCAATTAACTCTATAAGAAGAAAATCAAAGCAGACAACCCAAGTTAATAGAGAAATTCACATAAACATACACAGAGAAACCCTATCTATATAACTTAATAAATAAGCCGAGAGAGGAGAGAGGAGAGAGGAGAAAGAAAGTACCGCTCTTGACCAGCAGTATCCCAAATCTGCGCCTTGACGGTTTTGTGATCGATCTCAACGGTCCGCGTCTGGAACTCAACTCCGATGGTGGACTTGGAGTCCATACTGAATTCGTTCCTGGAAAAGCGCGCCAGCAGCTGCGATTTACCCACCGCCGAGTCGCCGATCAACACGGTTTTGAACACGTAGTCGACTTTGTTGCCGCCGAACGCCCCTCCGTACAAATTCGACATCGATCGATAAACAACTACTATAAGTATTCAATTCACTGTCTCTTCCTCTTCAAATTTACCTATACGATCGCTTGTTTTTATATCATATCATAGCAGCAAAGGAAAAAATGATGATTGTTGTTGGTTATATATGCAAAGAAGACTTTTTTGACCAACAACGCCAACGCGTCTTTCTTTCTTTTCAAACTTATATACATTAAATTATTAATATATTTCTGGAGGGGGAGGGGGAGGCGAGGCAAGGCAACAAATTTCCAAATCATAACAACATTGCTTCCCCTTCTTTAACGTTGAATACTATTTCACAACTCCAGTTGCAAATTATCATGAAAGCACAATTTTCCTCTCAAAAAAAAGAAGAGAAATTCTCAATGATTAATAAACTATACAGACTTAACTAGACTCATTTTTTTTTTTTTTTCCTTTACCTATCAAGTGAACAAAGTTTAGAACACCCACCGGCCACAGCTTCCACAGACAAAGTAAGTGCGATTTACAAAATTATTATCAGAAAATATTATTTTATACCATAACGTTCATACTTCTTCACAATTAGCAAAATTACAATTTTAATCTAATACTATTATTCTACTATCATTTGATTCATTTCTACCGGCTAATCCCTGACTTAGCACGCCTTCAGTCCACTGGAAAAGTCGGTAGGGTTTATTTGAAGGATTTCTAGCATGTAGAGTAACTACCCTACTACTTTCAGTGCTTTGATTACTAACAACCGAAGATCATATCATGATCAACGGTTGAAATTAGTCTGTAATTTTTGCATGCTGACTAGTTTTTATAGGAACCGAATCCTTTGTACACATTAGGTATAAAATGATATATTTTCAATTATCAATAGCTAGCTACAGACTGCCATGCTTCTTGCTTGCAGTAGCTCAAACCAAACAGTACATTTTTTTCGAAATGGAATTAGTGTAAACTGTCAATAACAAACCTTGATTTGCAGTGCATGAAATTTGCCAATAATGAAGAAGTTTGAAGAAAACCTTTTCGTAAAACATTACAATTATTATTGAATCTAATGCTTCCAACCCAATATAACTAGCATATATTTCACATTGCAAACCGGATCCTCTATTGCATGTTTGTGTGATATCTCCTATTGCATCTCCGCACATAAAAACTCTATACAGTACGATTTATGTTAATTATTAAATAGTATTCTACCAAATTTATGATCAATCATACAATATATACATAATACTTCTACCAAATGTATCCCATTATTATATCAACTTGACCATTTTTCTAGCAGTAAACCCCCATCTAAAACATAATTACGTATACCAAACTACAGTACTATATACACAAATTATTCATAAACTAGAGAGTAAAAATGAACCTACATAATAATTTATCACCATATGCACTACACATTACATCCGCATTGTGGGAGGGGGGACCTAAGTACCAACACTGTCCTTCTACTACTCAAAATGAGCACATAGCATCCGAGTTTCAGCACGAAGCAATAGCGACGAGGGCTTCGTCTGGTGCATCGCCGTAGAACAATCTTCGCTCTTGGCAATTATGTGGTAGTCTCTGCCAAGATGACTTATATGCTACAAGTTGGGAGCTGTTTGGTGAGGTTTTTTTGAGCAGACGCACTTGGCTCTCGTCTCCGTGAGTGTCTGCACAAAGGAAGGAGAGAAAATAATGAGGGTTAGACGAGGTTGGTGGGAGATGGGAGTTTTCATGTGAGTAAGAGGGTGTTTGGCTAAGCTTTTAAGCTCCTTAAAATAGCTTATGAGTTCTTCATTATTAAGAATTTAGGAGCTTATAAGCTGTTTTAAGGAGCTTTTAAGCTCAGCCAAACACCTACTAAGAGGGTGTTTGGCTGAGCTTAAAAGTTCCTTAAAACAACTTCTAAACTCCTAAATCCTTAGTAGTGAACAACTTTTAAGCTGTTTTAAAGAGCTTAAAAGCTTAGCCAAACACCCTCTAAATCTTGAACTTGTTTCGAGTGAAAGGGATTGATCTCTTCTATTACCTCTACTTGTTCCTGAAGGTCTTTAATGAATTGAACTGCCAAATCCAACATATCAGCTGTGCTTGTTTGCTGTCAAAACAAATAATCCACATTACGTACAACAAAATAAACTGAAAATAATTAAATAAAATAGGAAATGCATATTGATTTCTACACATACAAGAACAAGAACAGTTAATTAATTACCTTGTCCATATTTGGGAAAAGATCTTGCAGCTTCTTCATCTTTTCACTGATCCTCGTCCGTCTCATCTAAGAATCACAAAACTATATAATTTCATACTGCAAAGATATATAGTAATGTATCACATGTTATAGCTATATTGATTAGAGAATGAATTAGAAACAAGCTAGAGTTTAATAATTATATATATACCCTTTCTGCTATACTTCTTGGATGAGTGGCACATCCTCTTTTTGCCCTAACCTGGCAAAGAACTGTATCATTTTGAACTTGCAAAAACTTCTCCATTTCTGCCATTTCAGAAGCCGTTTTGGGCAAGCTTAGATGGTGAACTAGACCGTGAGGGCTTTTCCTTGTGTCTACATTAGCCTGGCTTTCCAATCCAGTCCTGAAACTCGAAAACACATCCCGATTTCTTTTCAAGGTGTTGTTGGAAGGAGTAGTATCATTAATCCATGCGTCTTGAGGGAAGAGGGCGTCAAATTCTCTTCCATTTTCAGATTCAGGGTTACGCGTTTCGTTCACATTATTCTCAGGTATGCTAGGCATGAACCTGGAGGTGGAGGATGGAGCAGATGAGAAGTTTATGTGATGATTGCTCATACCACCACCACCTGCTGATGAACTGGCTTTTGAATGGTTGTGGACTCTGTAGTTTTCCACCTCTCCTATCATGCCGTATCCTAAGGCAGCCACAGCCACAGATAATTAATTAATTCATAAAAACTAATATCGGATTAATTCGAATTCAATTTGTTCAAGGATAATTATAGTTCATCTAGATTAATTCAATTTCAGTAGCATTAGGGGCATTACATTAGTACTCTCTCAAGTCTGAACATATTAAAAAAAGGAAACAAACAAGATGAAGAGGAATGAATCTACAGTATATCAAGATATCTTGCTAATTCTACCACCTGATTTTATGTGATTCAATTCAAACCATAATTAAACATCCAGAAAACTCGTCGTTTTAGTGTTTTTATTAATTTATTTATTATTATTTCTCATTGCCATTTCAGCAACTCATATCCAGATCCAGAGAAGTCAACCCAATTCGTTATCCAAAGGCAAAACCAACAGCTGTAATTTTTCCAAATAAATTAAATCCAGCAAAAAAAAAAAATCAATGAAACAAACATGATCTCATTTTCCACAACTCAATCAATCTAAACAAACATTCAAGATAAATAAAAATGGTGAAATGAAATTACCATTAAAGAATCCAGCAGGAGAACTGCTCTGCCTGACAAGATTATTGGGAGTCCCATTATTCATCCTCAAATGAAGGTGATTCTCCATCCCCAGAGAATAAGATCCGACAACAGCAGCAGCTCCACTCTCATAACCCATGAGGCCCGGTCGGAGCTCCGAGTCGACCCCAACTTCCTGCTTCATAGGATAATGCTTCGGCCCAGGCCCAGGCCCATCCATGAGAGCGGAGAAGAGAGCTTCAGATTCATCACCGCTGCTGCTGTTGCTGTTATCATTAGTAGCACTGGAATCCAAAAGCGCCGCAATAAACGAGCTCGGCGCCGATCGATACCGCGCTAATCCTAATCCACCTTGCAATTGCTGCTGCTCACTCATATTGATATTCTGCTGCTGTACCGGACTTTGATTCAGAAACAAATCAGACCCCATCGAAGCTCTGCTCTTCTCATCAGCAGAAGCGTGCTTGAAACTGCTGCTGCTATTACTTGGGTTTGAGAGAAGAAAGCTGCTGCTGTTTCTGCTCATCTCTCTCGATATTGTCTCTGGACTAAACATATTATTACTACTACGACTCCACTCGATTCGATTATATTTATATTCTAATTATGGTAATTGAAGATCGATGCAGCTACCACAAAACAGTAATGAATGCTCCCAGAGTAGTAGATTTTGGTGCAAAAAAAAGATTGGGATCTTTGTTTGCTAGAAAAAGAAAGAGGAATGCGCTGAAAACAAGGGGAGGAAATGAAATGTGGAGGAATTTTTGCTTTCTTAAATAACAACAGATACAGAAACAGAAACTCCAAAAATGGGACAAAGCAGAAATGATTAAATTGTTGCCCAATCGCTACATATTGACTGACCCCATATTTTCTGACGCTACCCTTCCTTGCCTTTTTATCCTTTATTACAGATACATACCCTCCCTCCCTACCGACATCACATCGCCCCACTTTGCAGCCATCACTCTTTATTTACTGGATCGCCCTTGCTTTATCTACTTATTTCCATGTGACCCCGGCATTTTATTTTATGACCCCATTCCAACATTTAATTTTCTTTTCTGACATCTACTCTACCAAAAACGTACTGTACTACATTTTTCATTTATACTCATACTCACGCTCACACTCACACTCACACTATATGGATTTTTTCCATTCATCATCTCCTCAACCAAAATATTAAAACGAATGTCATTCAAATTGTTGATGGATTGCATAATTCTTATCTTACTTAACTTAATTCGGTAAAAAGTAAAATTAATCAATTACGTTCGTGTCTATAGTCTATAGATTGAGAATCTCGATATGGGACTTGGGCTATTGTCTTTTTCCAAATAATGTATATACAATTCTTTAATCTCTTTTTGCACAACCAAATTAGTATCAATTAAGTTCTTAGACAGAGTAAATTTGTCTTTACTATATTATATAGTGTGTAGTTCAAGCGTGGAGTGTTTGTGTTATCAAATTTATGGTTAAGTTAACGTTACCCAAACCTTGGAAGCATATAAAACTTAGCTTACGGTTCAAGGGATATAACTGTACTATATATGCTTTTTTAGTTTTATCTTTTTTTTTTTTTTTATGCTACGTATAGATGTGTGGTTGGTCACTTCACTCGGTTGGAGTGCTCTTTTTTTGACTGTTAAAAGGCAGCTGGGGTTTTACGCATTGTCAACTACACCTAATTGTCAAAAACATTATGTGCGACAAAATTTGACTGAAAAGTTAATTTCGATAAAATTAAAAAGAAAAAAAATGGTTTATGAATTTATAGACTAAAACAATTGAATTATAAATATATTCAATTTAATACTACTACTTAAAATAATTATTACACGGTGCCGTCTGTCTTATGGGAAATTTGTACCATTGATTAATTTGCCTTTAAATATCGGGTTTCGGTTGTGGGATCAGCTGCCATCTAGTGTAACATTTGGTAGGGGACAGATATTTAATAATCAAAGCGACTCAAAAGCACCAAAATTTATTGTGATCACAATTATCATCCCCACCCCACTTAGCAGCCTTTGTCTCACCTAAATTCGAATATCGACTTCATTTTCCTTTTCGATTCATTTTATTTTATTTCCAGTCATTCTCTTGAATTATTCGCAAAGTCAACTTCAAGGAGTCAATCGCAGCTCAATTTCAATTTTATGCAACTTGCACGATCTTTAAGTAAGAAATTATCAAATTAAAGTCTCTCGTTTTTGTCTTCCTCGTCGGTGAAAGTTTTGACTTTTTTCATTTTTATAGTATCCAATATACAGATAGAATACAACAATGACGTTATTTACACACACGCAATCACAATAATAAAATGTAAAGCAGAGCATATGTAACAATGTTTTAAAAATCGGACCGGACATCGAACCGATCATGTCATCGGGTCACTGGGCCACCGGTTCGACCGGTCAAACAATTCTGAAAAATACGGATGACCCGTTAAATAAGTTTTAAAAAAAATAGTATGATAAAATTATACTGTATTAAATTTTATTGTGATCTTTCTAAAAAGGATTAAATAAAGTAAACAAAAGAGGTAAACATAAGTCTTGCATTGGTGGAGTTGGGCATTGCTTTAGTCTAACAACCAAGAGGTACAAGGTTTAAGTCTTAAATCTAGCAAAAAATTTATATTTTGAATATTTGATAAAAAATACTGAGCCGGACCAGTTCATCGGGTCGCCGGTTTTTACCGGGTTTGACCGGTTCATTTCGGGTTGGATTAAAATTTAATTTCTATCAAAACCAACCCGGCCACATAACCAGGTTGCGGGTTTACCAGTCCGACCAGCTGGGCCGGGCTGGGTTTAAAAACACTATTATAATCAAATTCTATTGTTTTACCAAAAATTGGGGCAAGACTCGAGAGTATTAATACATTCCGATCTTCCCGTTTCTTAATTCGTCGATTGGTGCGACTTCTCTATGCACCGTAATTAAAAATAAATAATGATTGAAGTAAGACATAGTATATTAAAAATTATATAAATTGAGAGTCCGAGATTATAGGTTGAGTTTTTGTAGTACGTTTATTATAGGTTATTCTCCACATATAATTTGCAAATTATCTATTGCAGACCATGTTTATCCAATGCACACTTGTGGGTTATACTCGTCATTAAAAGAAGGATAATGATGAAAGTCAAATATTAGATTTAATAGATGAGATGGCAATTTCGAAGAATTAGTGGCATAATTTATGAAAAAACTATGAGATGTTAAAAAAAAAAAAAAAAAAAAAAAAAAAAAAAAAAAAGCACATCTTAATGAGTGACCAGAACTCATGTCCGAGTTTGAACAAGATTAACTGAATAACACAAGCAAAGAAATTGGCTAAAATTATTAACAATTAAACTATTTTTGAATCAATAGAATATAAGCCCATGGCAATTTCGCTCGCCTTTCAAATAAATGTTTATGGAGTAGTCATTTTTACCCCACCATCAAAATATGAAGTGTTGCGGTCTAATGCAATTAATTAACATGGTTTAGTTTAACTAGTTTTTTTTGCAACTATAAATTTATTAATACAGCATCAATAATTATATTATAAATAACAAATTAATAAACAAAAGAAAATGAATCCGCCTTTTCAATTATCTATAATATCAATTTGTCTTGAGGAAGTAAAGAAAAAAGTAAAAAAGACAATAATCTATAGGGTAATGATAATGAGACATAATGTTTAAGTAATTTTAAATATAGCCCCCAAATCTCTCTATATAGCCTCTAATTTAAATTAATAATAAAAGATATATAAGTATACAATTATACCCTTGTAGTTATAGCTCTCAATTTTCATTTTTAATAATACAAAAAAAAGTAGTCCATAACCTCCGACTAGTCGCCGTTTTGGGAGTTTTCTTCTTTTGCTTTTATGGGTTCTTGAAGAAATTGAGGAGAGTAAGTAGTCAGAGAAGGGAGATACTCCCGCCGCCTACACCACCATCATTGACGAGCGCGAATGCATTATGCTGATCAAGACGGCGATGATGACATCATCATTATATTGTGGGTGTTGAAGTCGCCGATGCCTCCTTTTTTATTTTCTGTACATTGTTTCATTGAATTGTTAAGGATTCAATTTTTAGTGCTTGTATGAATATTTTATCAAGATTGTGATCAAATTTGGTATCTAGTGCATAATCATTGATGGTTTTGTTGGTGAGTGCATTGAGCATTAATGTATCGAAGTGATTACGAATTTGCATCATTTTCCCCTTTTATTTCATGTTATACCGTCTGATTTTAACATCATGGTTGCTTGTGAATTAATGGAATATTGATTCGAATTAAGGTTGGGCGACGAAGCGTGATATCTCTTTCTTGATTAATGGAATGTTATAGAGAGATTGGTGCGTTGCAGACTTGTAGGGTTTCACGCAAGTAAAGGCTATGAATTACTTATCATAAAATTTAAATTGGGGGCTGCAAGGATATAAATGGGCATTTATATTTATTGTATTTTTATTTTAAATAGGTGACTATAGAGAGAGATATGGGGCTATGTTTAAAATTACCCATAATGTTTAGGACATAATCGATTTTTTTTACCACATAATTCAAAATTCGGTTTTCTCTAAACCGGTTCATTAATTTCCAGATTTATAGTTTAAACATTTCTCTAATTTACCCGTATGTTATTTTAGAAAGTTTTAATTATAACCATAATACTATTTAGGTATATCTAATTTGATCTCTCAATATTAGTAATCATTCTAATTTGGAAGATTATTTGATTTAGGTAATCAATATTAGTAACCAAATAATCTTCCATCCGCACAATGTAAAAAATTTATTTATTATTTATTTTCATTTGATTTTTTTATTATTACATGATTTTATTATTTTTGTTTAATAATTTATAACTCTTTTAATTCAAAAATAAGTAATGACACAAGAAATAATAGAAATTAAGTAAAAGATTCATAAACTATACCAAGCTTGATTTGAACTCACACTATATCACATTGTCATCTATTAATTCTCCCAGCTATAAGTGATTTGAACTAGTAGTACTATATCAAATTGTCATGGATTAGCTCTGCTATAAGTGATTTGAACTCATTCTATATCAATTTGTCATCGAATAACTCTACTATGTATTATTGCATCACATATTATATCAAATTTGTCAATAATTAAAAGTAAGTTCGTCGCATACTATATCAAATTGTCAATAAGTAATTATATAATCAGTAAATTGAAGAAATACTCAATCGAATTGACATCAGTTGAACAAGTAAAAAAGTGAATTACATTGTTAAGGAAAAAAAAAAAAAAAAAAACTCTAATTCAATTTCTGCCACTTAAAACCCTAACACATTTGGGTTATATAATCATATGATCTAGAAGAATAGAGACTCCTCACAACCATTCAATTCAAGCATAGTTTTAGAACTCATTCCCAAATTATGGATTTGATTGTGATTTAATTATAGAATAGTTAGATTTGAATCAATCATGTAATATATATTCTTTATTTAGTGTTAAGGACAAGAATGTTATAGGTAAATTCATTATTAAATTAATATAATTCGAAAATTAGTAATTTGACTAATATAGCCCCATTGTGTCTTAGACATTATGTCAAAAAAAAATTCCCTAATTTATATTACCATGATGATGATAAAATGTTTGTTATGTATCCATTAGAGACCTACAAAGCTGTTACTTTATCAATTTCATAGTATTTTTAAGCTAAGGTAAAGCATATACACAAACAAAAAATGAAGAAAGAAGAGTATTCTTTCTATTTCTCATGGTTTCCCAGTGCATATTCCTCTATCAATTAAAAAACAAATAAAAATGCTTTTATGTAAGAGTTGGTAATCTGTGTATCAAGTAAAAAATACTATCAAATATGTATGTAATTATTCAAACACAATTTTCCTAATTTTTTTAATTCTTCCAAAAACCACAAAAAATGTATTCGTATATGACGTTGAAACTATATTAATTTTTCTTTGATTCGTTTGAAAAACATAAGACCAAAATAGAATACCAAAACTTCTGTAAAATTTCGTCAATTTTGCTTAAACCTCCCACAATATTAATTGAAGTTTTTGTCAGGAAATAGACACAAATCACTTTTCTTCGCCCTAAATGACCGGAAAAAAAAAAGATTTGTACGTGTAGTGATGAGACAGATTTATAAAATACTCCCTCTGTCCATCATGATATGGTTGCTACTATTATCATTTAAGTTCATCCACCAAATGGTTGTCACTGTCAGTTATAGTATTAGGATCCACATAATACATTATATTTAACCTTAAATTTTATACTACTTCACTCACAACAATATCCATTATTATCCACTACTACCCATCATTTTCTTAAAACTCGTGTCGTACAAGGTGGCAACTATATCGTGGATAGAAGGAGTATTATTCTCAACATAAACAAAGTTTACATGTTGAAGGTAATGGTTACGCTATTGTATGTTTCACATTTTTTAGCCTCTCTTTTTCTTTTCGGCGTATGGCGTGTGAGAATAATTGGATACTATTTTCATTGTTCTTTTTTTTTTAAGTCTATTTACGGAATTTTAAGAAGAAAATATTTAATTTTCAGCAAGTTTTGTTATATATATATATATATATATATATATATATATATATATATATATATATACGAGATAGATCATATGAGAATGGATTTTATCCTAAGAAATGAGAATAGATCTCCACCATAGATCTATTGGTGATGGAGGGTCAAAATTTGGCCAAGTCAAAGCGGGTCAAACCCGGTCAACCCGGGTCAACCCGTTGACTTTTTATTTCTGTGTTTTTTTTTTAAACTGTCACCCAAGCTGCACAACTTCACATATTCGGATGCACCACTCTATATAACTAGATGCACCACTGATTGCATTTAGATGCACAAGATTTTCAGTTTTTTTTTTCATTTTTTTTTAAACTGTCACCCAAGATGCACAACTTCACATATTCGGATGCACCACTCTATATAACTAGATACACCATTAAGTGCATTTAGATGCACAAGATTTTCAGTTTTTTTTTTCATTTTTTATAAAAAACAGTCACCCAAAATACACCATTTCACATATTCGGATGCACCACTATACATAATGAGATGCACCACTATGTGCAGTGAGATGCACCGAATTTGTAAAAAAAAAAAAAAAAAAAAAAAAAAAAAAAAAAAAAAACTGAAAAAATTGGATGCACCACAATGCGTAACTAGATGCACCACACAGTGTAACTAGATGCACCACATAGTGTAACTAGATGCACAATGTTTTACGAAAATAAAAAAAACGAAAACAAAACTAGTGCTTTTTAATGCACTTAGTGGTGCATCTCATTATATAGTGTGGTGCATATGAATACATGATGTGGTGCATATGACCTAACCTTAAAAAAAACGAAAAAAAAAAACATAAAAAAAAAACTTAAAATCTTGTGCATCTCAATACACTTAGTTGTGCATCCGAATATGTGAATTGGTGCATCTGAATATGTGAAGTTGTGCATCTTGTGTGACAGTATTAAAAAAAAAAAGGAAAAAAAAGTTAACGGGTTGACCCGGGTTTGACCCGCTATGACCAAACTAAATCTTGATCCTTCATGTAGATAAGATCAATGGTGGAGATTAATTCCTATTTCTCACTTTAAGGAGAGTTTGCAGAATCACTCCCTATATATATATATATATATATAGATATAGATATACATATATATTGCTTCGATGGAAATCTGGCATGATCTTTCGCTCTTTCTCTTTCTTCTCAGATTCTCTTTAGTATTAAAATTTTCAATTTAAAGCTATAGGGATAAAATATTATATTATAAATATTTTATAATTTTTCAAAATAAGGATTATTAGAATCATTCATTCAAAATAGTACTACGACATATGTAATTTTTGAAAACGATGACCTATGACCCGCCTAACATGACGCTTTGTTGATCCATAAGAAAATTTAGCATCCGAAGTAAATAAGAATTCAATCTCAACAATTCGAGTGTCTTTAATTGTGTATTGGTTGTGGATTTCAGAGAATTTTGTTGGAGTTTAAAAGTCTGGTAATATTCAGTCTAGACTTTTAAAAGTCCTTAAAATTCCAGAGATATTCAACACAGATTTTTATAAGTCTAAAAAAATCTTAGTGTATTTAAAAGTCTGTGGACTTTACAAATCCATTGATTTTGTTGGATTTAAGAAGGAAAATACGAATGATGAAATCCAACCTCACCCCCATCAGATTTCGATGGATTCATCCCAGCGCCGACGGCTCTCCAGCGATCACTGGCGCGCACCCAGCACTAACTGAGCTCCAGCGGTCCCTCTGGTGAGCTCTAGCATTTGTCCTTATTCTTATTGTCGTTAAACATGAAAATTTAGAAAAAGAAACAGAACATCAGAAATACCCTTCAAAAATAAAAGCGGATAAAAAACAATTTATTTGCTAAAATTTGCAATTAAATTGCAACTCATGGTCAATGTATTTATTCTACTACTGGTGTATTAAAAGGAACATTTCTCAAAAGTGCGCATGATAGAAAACTTCTCTTTCCAACGGGGGCTGAGTTTCAATGAGGACTGAGAATTCTCACTAAATCAATTTCCAGCAGTTACTGGCATCCAACGGTCGCTTGATTCCAGCGACGATTGTGTGCTAGCGATCGCTAGTAGGGTTTTCGCGCTCGCTGGAATGCAACGAGCGCTGGGATGGTGGATTTTAAATCCACTGAAACTGTCCAAAATCCATGCGAAATCCTTAATTACGAAAATCCCATAGACTCCGTGTGGAGTCCATGAATTTCTCAAATCCACAGACTTTTTAAACTAAAAAAAATCCATCAAAGTCATGAACCAATACATCCCCCTAAAATTGCCATCTTAAAATTGATTTGAAAGCGATTACCAATCAGAAACTCGATTTTTAAATATACTCCCCTAGTCCGATATTAATGGACCGTTTCTTTTCGGCACGAAGACTGAGGAGAAGAGATTATAGATGAAAAGATGGTGTTTCACATGTTTAGTACTCTCCCTCCGATCAAGTGATATTGTCATCATTTCCTTATTTAGGTGTCTCACTCATATTGTCATCTTCCAAATAAAGAAAGTTTTGACCCAAAATTCTCCAAAAGTAATGGGGTCTACCAACTTTTTATCTTTTTCCCTTTATTCATAATTTTCGTGCCAAACAATAACATGACAATTTCAGTGCGTCGGAGTGAGTATAATTTTATAGAACATTTTCTATTCTTATAAGCGTTGGTACTGTGTATTTCCTAAGAGGTCTTTACTACCTTTTCTAAATGATTTCTCTATTAATAGATCTAAGCCCTTGATACGTACACCGCCTGCACTTCGTGATCTCAAATTCTCGTACCTCGAACCTAGGGATCACTCGTGAGGCTACAGGGGTTAGCTGCAGTTGAGTTAGGCGTTCCGAGAATATCAATTCTTGTTAAAAAAAAAAGTGTTTTATATGTCAATAAACTATTTTATTGGTCAATAAAGTAGCTTTAGGTAATGATTGCAAGAAGAGATAGAATGAATAGTCTAAAATTTTCTTAAGGATGTAATATCATTAACAAATTTAATTAAATTTTAATTTAATTAAAAAAGAAAACAAGACATCAGTAGCGGGAACTAAAAAAGAAAAACAGGCTATCATCAATATTGAGCAAGAGAGTATAATAATAGAATAGATTAGCAAGTTAATTATAGCATCCAACCACTGTTCAAGAGTTGTTGTCTAGGCAGTAGGCTCTAGGCAATTGATACTGATTAATGCAGGTACAGTATTAATAAAACATATATTGTTGAATTAGTTGGGTCATCTTAACTTTTCACATAAATACGTGTAATAATTTAAATATTTATTAAGATTGAATAATATGATTATGGCAAAAAATAAAGAATAGGAATGTAATTTTTGCTATTGTTTGTTTCTTATTTATCATGATTTTGGTTTCTTTATGGATACTATGCTTTTGGGATGCCATGAATAACAGAATATGAATACAGGGATTAAGAAGAATGTTGTTGTCTACATTTATTCCATATCCATATTCTTTATATCTGACTAAATTATATTTGAAGCACAATAAAGCGCGTGCGCACATCGACATGTTTGCATATTCTTGAAATTAGTGTGTAACCCGTCAATTTTGACGGGAATTCATCTTTTTATTATATTATTAAAATATAATTGATAATTTGATTGGTAGTACATGAATTTATTTTGAAAGTGAAATTGAAGAAAATTATTTGACGATTATCCCGTCTCCATTTATTATATTTTGGGTCATTTTAGTTCAATTTTAATTCACTTGCTTCATTATTTCTATTTCTTTATGGAGTGTTTACTAAACAGGATAAGATTGACTATTTTTATCTCACGATTGTTTTAATCTCATATGTGTAGTTTCAAATATGAATAATGATCATGTGTTATGAGATATCCTTGAAATTAATCCTTAAAAGTAAACACTTGATTAGCCTATATTATTTTTATCTCCCGACTTATCCCGCTTAGTCAACGCCCTTTAGGATTATAAAAGAAGTTTCGACTTTTAAGGTGTTTTTATTTTTTCAAAAATCATGGCAAATATTTTCTTTTCTTTTGCTCAAATATTAAATTCGAATCATGTCATCCAATTTAATATGTACAATGTAGATTGATTAAGAGTTTATGATACACTCCAATAGTCACAAGTAAAATTCAATATTGACAACATAATAATTGACGATACTAAATATTAATACAAATTAGAATCATATCGTCTAATTTTTATAAATATAGTAGGATAGGATAACATTTAATATTGACAACATAGTAATTGACAAAATTAAATTTTAATGTACAAAATTAGACTTTTTTGGCCAATTAATGAAATGGTCAAATTAAATTGATTGTGTAAAAAAGTTGCATGTTGAGAAAATGTATATTGATTTTGGTTATTTATGCAGATTGTTCAAGAGTAAAATCTTATTAAAAAGAGTTGTGGGTTGAATTTTTTTTTTATTAATAATAGAATATGTGAAGAAAATACGTAAAATAAAGATTTAAGATAAATATAAATATTGACTGGAGGTAGCGCTATATAGGACCTAAAATTAAGGTGAGACCTTAAATCCACAATCGTTTTAATAATGTGGAGGGGCGACGACAAAAGGCCACAAAAAAGTAGGAGTCGGAAAATATTTGGATTGGAGTATTTTAACTTTGGGATTGACATGTTTTTAAACCCCTATAATCATCAATTAGTTGAATTGGTTTAGTTGGTAGATTGTTGATTTTATCCACTTGTTCATGAATTAAACACATACATATTGCAATTTTTGCATCTGCCAAATTGGGTTCCATTCTAAACTTTGAAAATTTAGGATGAGCCACAATATTCATTTTGAATATCAATTCTCATATATATTATCATTTCTCCTTTTCTTTAAATTAAATGAAGCACTTCGATAAAAATTTAAATTTATCAGACTCAATCTGAACAAACTGGTTCTTATTTAAATTTGAATCAACTCGTCGGTTTTTTAAAATCATACTAATAGACATGAATTATTATAGATATTTTTAAATTGGTAACATACATTTCTTTACATGGAGTTGAATTAGATATCTTCGTTTTAAAAATAATACTAATCGACATCAATTAATATGGATGTTTTGAAAATTTTACAAATATTTAGAATAAATCATACATTCTATATATATTTTTTTTGTGTTTACACCAACTTTATAATTTGCCAAATTAAACAAACTAATTTTGACGACTTATTAAATTGTCAAATCAAATTTTATAATAAAATAAAACTATTAATTCATCAAATTAAACAAAGTAATATTGACAATTTATTAAATTGTCAAATCAAATTTTGTAATAAAATAAAACTAATAATTATTTAACCAAGTAATTAATTGGCCAAATTAAATTGATTGTGCAAAACAATTGCAAGTTCAAAAATTGATTTTTTGTATTTATATAGGTTATCTAACAGTATAGTATTATGGAAAAGCGATGTGAGATAGAAAATCGTGTATCATCCAACTAAAAAAAATTTGTATTTAATTTAATTTAATAAATTAAGGTAAAATAAATAGTTTGACATTATTTTCTACCGTGATATCTCTCTACCAAAATTGTGAATATCTTATTAATGAAATACGATAACATAACAAAATTATTACCTTAGTTAGTTTTATATATATGATCACACACAGGCGACAACTATTAAATATATTAATTATTAAAAATGCTCAAAGTTAGGATTTTAGATAAATAGAAATGCCGAATAGAGGTTGTGCCTCGTAGAACCTCAAATTAAGGTGATGTTTCGAATTAAAGGGAGGTCTCGAATCCGCAACTGTTCTAATAATATAAAGATAGATAGATAGATGAATATAAATAAATATTGTACAAATTACCACAATAAAGAAAAATCTGAAGGAAGCACAGAATATGGAGCATCAGTTATTTTCCACTTATTATTTGATTAACATTGACATCTTAACAATTGGTCAAATTGATTTTCACAAAATACTTATTCATCCAAATAATTGATCAAATTAAATTTTATAATAAAATAAAACTATTTATTTGATCAATTAATTAATTAATTAATTGGCTAAAATTGGTGTTGCAAAACAGTTCTGAGATGGAAAAATGCTTATTGATTTTGAATATTTATATAGGTTCTTCTAGAGTTGAATCATATTGAAAAGCAATGTGGAACAAAAAAAATTTAATGAGGAATAGAGAGAATATAATTTTCAATGTTTTATATATCACTAATATTTATATAATATATATGCATATGATAACTTCAAATCGTGCCAATTTTTTTATGTTAAAGCCGTAAATAAGCTAAAATCTCAAATCATATATTGAAAGATCTTTTATTCCATATTTAAATATAACACTTTTGTGAATATTGAATTGAATATTGAATAATAGTAGAATATATCAATTAAAGGTATTAAATAAGGATTTAAAATAAATAAAAATACTAAATTATGGTTGCGCCACGTAGGACCTAAAATTAAGTGAAAACTTGAATCAACATCGGTTTTAATAATATAATAATATAGAGTAATGATATTCGGACACACTGTGGCCAGCCACACGTATGAAAAAAAGGAAAGTTGACTGTAAAAATGGAAATAATCACATTTCCCCCTAGCCCAATTAGGGTATTTCCATTTTCAAAACCTATATTACTTTTTTTAGCACGCGTGGCTGGCCACAGTGTGTCCGAATATCATTAGATTAAATTACTTTATGTCTGACTAAATTATATTTCTTGAAGCATTTATGTATATACATTATTTACTATACATAATTACATTTAAAATAAGGAGTAAACACACACAAACACAAAAAAAAAAAAAAACATCATTTATTAAGATTGGTCAAGAATTTTAGAAAAAAGTCGATCCAAAAAGAAAAGGATGTCCCTTGTGAAAATGAAATACAGTTCTTATTCTATATTTCTGAGCTAGAGGTTTTTTTAGAACGCTTAAATAGAAGATAGTGCACATTCAAGACATAAATTTGTGGGCCTTCAATTTGAGGACACTATCAATTAAGTATCGCGCCGATAGGATAACTTTTGGTCCGAATGGGCTAAATCGCACATGCTAAGCACGTGATGAGCCTGAATGCCACATGTTTGCCACCTCAGCTCCACTTCACCCTCTCCAACCCCTAATTTCTGGAAACAAAAAGCCCAAATCAATCATCCCAAATCCAGTCGACGACAACCTCATCCTTAGCCAATCTCCTTTCTCTCTTCAACCCATCGAAGCCACCGTCGTCACCACCAGCTCGGGCTACCAAACTCCCGCCGCTTCACCTCTCTGCCGCAGCGCCTCCGTCCTCATCAAACGCGCACCTAGGGTGGGCACCGCTGGTACTGTCAAATGAATCGCAAACATCGCACTCGTGCTTGGCCGGTGTAGAGATGGTGGTGTGCCCGTCGCTCGCATTCACGAATACGATGTTCTTTCGATCTGCTTACAATGTGCAGGTGATTGTGGACGATAACGAACCAGAGGAGAGACTGCTCGGCCGCTTCAGGAGGGAGGTGATGCGCGCAAGCGTCATCTAGGAGTGTAAGCGCCGCCGCTGCCGCCTTCTGCCGTAGCCGTCGTTGGAATTTCATCGAGCAGGTGCAGATTGCTGTTGACGAGTTCGAAGTGCCACCTCGCTTTCCTCGATGCGTCGTCGCTGCTTTAACGGACGGTTTCTTTGTCGTGGTCGGCGACTAGGTATTTTTTGAGGTGGCTTTTCAGCCTCACAACTTTCACATTGTCAAAGAACTCCATGATATATATATATATATATATATATATGTGTGTGTGATGATTTTGGTTTGGATTCTCAAAGAAGATGAGCAAATTTAGGGTTCTCCAATTTGGGGGAAAAAAATTAGGTGAAAATGTTCTATTCGCCACCGTTTAAGAGAGAAAGAGGGTTGGGGGAGGGTGACTGGAGGGTGAGGAGAGAGACATGTGGCAAACATGTGGCATTCGGGCCATCAAGTGCGATTTAATCCGTTCGGGCCAAAAATTGTCCTATGGAAGGTTTACTAATTCTTTACTGTCCTCAAATTGAAGGCTAGCAACGAGATTTCCTGAATGTGCACTACCCCTATTTAAGTGTCCTACAAAAGGTTTAATATTTTGATATTTGATGCATCACCTTTTACAAACGATTGTACAGTAATTTATACACTAATAAAATCATAACTTTGCGAAAATTAGAAATATTATTTGTTATAATACATTTTGTATATTACAATAAATCAATAATAGGTATTTTCATTATTTCATGACAATTGGTGATCATATAAATGAAGGGTCAAAGTTTGATTTATATTGTATGCATGCGCACGCCCATGTATACTTATTTAGAGAGGGGGAGAGAGAGTGTGTGTATGAATTTCGTAGGAATTTGGCCGTAAAAGTCTCAGCTAAGAACTAGCTTAAAAAGATATCGTAGAGTTAGTTAGTTAGTTAGGTTTTGAACTAATTCAACTATTCAAGTAATTAGGATTCTTGCTTATTTAATTAGGTCAATTATTGCATTTCCTGTGCTGAATAATGATAACAAAGTTAAATAGTGTATCAACTCAAAACAAAATGCATGATAGCGAAAATATGTGAAACCTTTTTTTCCGCTAATCTTAATTTGCGGGTGTAAGAATATGTAGTTTTCGTAGTCGGCTATAAAATGTCACAGTACTCTTTAAGTCTAGACGATATTGTAATATTTATTTCTATTTTCTAGATTTTCATAATTTAGCCGGAAAAAAGGTGATTTTTTCAGGAAACTAGAAGTCAAGAACTTTTTCGTACACTAAAACTGATGACTAAAATTCTCAAAAAACTTACCCAAAAAAAAAAAGAACTGGTTGAGGACTCAATTAGGGACTTTGATAATAAAGATTCTCTCTCTCTCTCTCTCTCAAAAACACTAAGAAAATTGATTTTAAGAGATTGATTTGATTTGAGGGATCTTAAACAAAATGAGTCTTGTCAAATCATATGCATCCGCCAAGAAAGGAAAGATTAAAAGTCAGGAAATAGTTTAAGAACTCAAATGGTTAAATTCTTTCTATTCTAACTGATAGTACCGGTCTCTTCTTGGGCCTGATCCGAGGCCCAACCTAATTGGGCCTGTACGTTGAGCTCGGCCCAAGGACCTCGGCCAAGACGAATTATTAATTGCCTTGAAGACCAAGTAATGAAGTCTTATCCTAGGGAAGAAGGAATTCTATTATGAAGGAGATTCGGATATATACGAAGAATCCTAGTAGGGTTAGGGCTCGATTCAAGGCCTATATATAGATGCTAGATTAGAGGTGTAAATACGTTCAAATACTCATTGTACTCTCAAGCAATAAAGACTAGATATTCCCTCCCGTGGACGTAGATCACATTGATCGAACCACGTAAATCCTTGTGTCGTCGCATTATTATTATTTTCTGCTATCTCTACAAACCCTAGATCTATCATTGGCGCCGTCTGTGGGAACTCGATCGACGGTTCTTTGGTAGCAGAACTATGATGGTAACGCTATCACAAAACGTGAGGGAGGACCAAAGCCAACGTGGGAATCCCAACGAAGCAGAAAGTCGCCCCACAAACAGGGGCAATCGCCAGAAAGGCAGTTCGGTCCCAAAGGAGGGGCACGGCAATAACCCTATAGACGAGGATCCGTTCAAAGGGATGCCCGCGCTGGAAGACATCCCTCAGAAGGGTCCACAGAAATCAGGATCGAAGGGAGATGATTTTCTCGACGACTTCGACCTCGCCACTACCTATGCCGCAACTGAATTCGCTAGAGCGAATAAGTTGAGCTTCAAGCGCTTCCTCACAACAGCTCGGATGCCCCCAATATCTGAAGCTAGGGGGAGTTCCACGCGGAGGTCTATACCCAAAACTCCACACCACTCCAAGACACCGGAGCCCGAGCTGAGGAGAAAGCGCGACACCCGGCGAAGCCCACTCCGCCGCCGGAGCTCCAGCCCACGTCGGAGTCCCAAGCAACACCATCTCCCAAGGCGACATCGTAGTCCAGGCAGGGACCGAAGTCCGAGCTATTCCAGAAGTTATAGTCCCAAGGCAAACCGACACCGACGTGAGGGAAGATCAGCCCGACTCGTCAGCCCGTTCACCGACGAGCTGCTTGATGCCAAGCTTTCCGCGGCGTACAAGTTGCCCAATATACCACCCTACAATGGGTTGGAGGACCCCCTCAATTTCTTGACGCGGTTCGAGTACAGCATGCACAACCAGGGCCTCACAGAAGAGCATATGTGCAAGTTGTTCCCTGAGATGCTGGTCGACTACGCCCGAGCTTGGTTCGACGGCCTGCCGACTGGCAGTATAGGGTCCTGGGTCTACCTCGAAGGAATCTTTAAACAAAAATTCCTTATGAAAGTCCAAGCTCGCCGAGACACGGCCTAGCTCCTGTCCGTAAAGCAAAAAGACAGAGAGACCATAAGGGAGTACGCCTCCCGATTTATGAAAGAAAGCTTGAAAGTCGATAAAATCGACGTTGTTTTCCTCATCTCGGCTTTTCGAAACGAGGTCGCTCCTGGGTCCCTGAACCAGGAGCTCGCTAAACAGAAGCCCGAGACGGCCCAGGAGATGTGGAGAATCGTATACCAGTTCGCGGACGGCCAAGATGCGGACCGGTTGAAGCGGGAGGAAACAGAGAAGAAGAGGCCTGAAGGTGATCGGAGCCGGAATGATCGTGATCGGAGAAGTGCTCACGAACACCTTCAGCGGGGACCTATCCAATCCCGGCTCGGACCTGGACCTATCCAGTCCCGGCTCGGACCCCGGCCGGGGTCGGAGCACCCTCAGCGACCTCCTTTTGTGAAAACAAATGCGGAGATCTTCGCACTTCATGAGGACTGGTTCACAAGACCACGCCCTATGTCGGGGTCAAAACCTCGAGATAAAAACAAACACTGCTCCTTCCACGACGACCACGGGCACTACACAGAAGACTGCCGCGACCTCGCAGTGGAGATAGAGAGGTTAGCCCAAGAAGGGGCTCTGAAGAAGTACGAGGCCGGGGGAAGGAAAAACAGAAGGGGGAAGCGAAAGGGCGGACAGGGCCGCTGCGCTCCCGATAATAAGCGAGCTAAAACCAATCATGATGAGGAGGATGACGACCCTTAGAGCAGCGTGCCACAGTACGACGGGGTGGTGTCGACCATCTCCGGACTAACCCCAGGCACGACAAAAACTAAGCTGAGGTCGGAAGCTCGCAGACCACCAATTCAGTCGGAAGAGGAACAGACAAAAAAGAGGTTCAAGAAAGGTGAAACAGTCACCTTCTCCGAGGACGATCCTGTACCTACAGCAACGCCCCATAATGACGCCCTTGTAATATAGGTCGGAGTGGCCAATAAGATGGTCCACCGCGTATTTGTTGATAGTGGGGCCAGCGTCAGTATCATCTTCCAACATTGCTTGGATAGGATGGGACTCGACCCAGCTCGGGTTAACTCCGCGCCCCTGCCCCTCAAGAGTTTCACACAGCATGAGACACGACCTGAAGGGATCATCGCGCTTGACGTCGCCATCGGCAGCCCGCCAACTAGCGTCAACAAGCTAATCCACTTCTACGTGGTCAAAGCGAACTCCCCGTACAACATCATATTAGGTCGAGATTGGCTTAATGCGGTCCGAGCCATTATCTCGCCATACCACTTGTCACTGAAGATCCCGACCTCGGGTGGAATCCTAACTGTCCGAGGCGACCAGAAAAAGGCCAAAGAGTGCATGCAAGTTGCTCTTCGAGGTCAACCGCAAGCATAGCAATCAAAGTATCCCGAGGAGTTGGAAGAGGCGACAACGATTTCAGACGCCTCGGCGGAACAAGTCCCATTATCCGAAGAAGACCCTGCCAAATTTGTCAAGGTCGGCTTTGCAGGGGGACCCCAAACCCGCCTGCAGATAATCCAGCTCCTTAGGGAATATCAAGACGTCTTTGCTTGGTCGCCAACGGACATGACGGGGGTGTCCTCGGACATCATTACACATAAGCTCAACATCGACCTGAGCTCCACTCCAGTAAAGCAGAAGAGAAGAACATTTGCTGTCGAGCGGAACCAGGTCATCTATGATGAGGTGCAGCAATGGCTGAAAGCAGGGCTACTATTCGAGGTCAAATACCCAATTTGACTATCTAACCCGGTGGTAGTCAAGAAAGAAGGAGGGGAATGGAGGATGTGTGTGGATTATACCGACCTCAATAAAGCTTGCCCAAAGGACTGCTACCCCCTCCCCAACATCGACGAGAAGATCGAATCCTTAGTGGGATACGAGGTATTCAGCTTTCTTGACCTTTACAAGGGGTACTATCAAGTCCTGATGGATGAGGAAGATGCGATCATGACAGCTTTCGCCACGAGCTTTGGGGTCTTCGCATTCAAATACATGCCCTTCGGGTTGAAGAACGCCGGAGCGACTTACCAACGAATGGTCGACTTTCTCTTCTGAGATCACATTGGCGAGATCGTCGAAGTGTATATAGACGACATTGTCGTCAAAAGCAAGGAAAAAGCTTCAGCGGTGGTCGATCTACGAATGACACTTGACGTGCTAAGGCAGGCAAACCTCAAGCTGAACCCCAAGAAGTGCACTTTCAACGTGCGATCTGGGAAATTCCTAGGGTGCTGGATCTCGCCGGAAGGACTCAAAGCCAACCCGTTGAAAATCAAAGCCGTCCAGGAAATGAAGGTACCCCGAACTATTCGCGACGTACATAAGTTGACAGGCTGCATAACCGCGCTAAGCCGTTTCCTCTCAAAAGCCGCCGAGAAACAACTTCCGTTCTTCAAAATCCTCAAGAAGGCACCGGAGTTTGGATGGGGACCGGAGCACGAACTAGCTTTCGACGAGCTAAAGCGCCACCTTGGAGACTTACCAACTTTGTCAGTCCCCAAAAAGGAAGAATCCCTATCCCTATACCTCGCAGCGTCGGAGGAAGCAATAAGCGCAGTGTTGGTCCGAGATGAAGGAGATCGGCAGCTACCTATGTACTTCGTCAGCAGAGTCCTGAAAGATCCAGAGACAAGGTATCAGCCCCTCGAGAAGTTCGCTCTAGCCCTGGTAAATGCAGCTCGGCGCCTAAAACCTTATTTCCAAGCTCACCCAATACAAGTTTTGACCGACCTACCACTCCGGCAAGTCCTTACTAAACCGGAAGCTTCAGGAAGGATCGCAAAATGGGCAATCGAGCTCGGAGAGCATTTCATATCATTCGTCCCCCGCCGAGCTATAAAAGGCCAAGCTTTAGCAGACTTCCTCGCAGAAGCTCAATACAACGTTGTGAATAAGCCAAAAGAGTCCGAGGCCAAAGCCAAACTCCAAGAAATACCGGAGAAGACTCCCCCAGACTGCTGGGAGATGTACGTGGATGGAGCCTCGGGAAAGAAAGGGAGCGGAGCTGGCATACTCCTGATCAGCCCAGAAAAAAAGGAGTTAACATACTCGCTGCGATTCGAGTTCCCCACTACGAACAACGAAGTGGAATATGAAGCCCTTATTGCCGGACTACGTCTTGCCCAAACACTCCAGGTACGAGCTATCCAAACCTATTGTGATTCCCAAGTAGTGGTCAACCACGTGCTAGGAAAGTATGAAGCAAGGAGTGAAAAGCTGAAGAAATACCTGGAGAAAGTCAAGCTCCTAGAACAATCCTTCCAGTTCTTCAGGATAGTTCGCATTCCCCGAAGCCAAAATACCCGAGCTGACGAGCTAAGTAAGCTGGTGAACTCAACCGGCTCAACTCTAATAGAAGAAGTTCGGAATCGAAGTATAGAAGAGGCGGAAGTCAATGCAATCGAGGAAGACGACCCGCATTGGATGACCCCCCTAAAAAGATATTTGGAGAGCGGAGAAATTCCTGAGGACAAAGCGGAAGCCAGAAAAATCCTAGCTAAATCCATGCAGTACGTTCTCGAAGGAGGAATCCTTTATCGAAAGTCATACTTACAGCCTCTTCTAAAGTGTGTGGGACCAAGGGAAGCGGACTATGCACTAAGCGAAGTGCACACCGGGTCGTGCGGAAGCCACATCGGAGCTCGGATGCTAGCACAGAAAATCATGCGGTGGGGGTACTATTGGCCAACAATGGTAAAAGACGCGGAAGAATTCGTGAAAAAATGCCTGAAATGCCAGCTGCATGCCAAGGTGACAAAGGTACCCTAGACCGACCTCTCCACTATACAGAGCCCGTAGCCATTTGTGGAGTGGGGCATTGACATCGTGGGGCCGTTCTACCCGGCCCCAAAACAAAAACGATTTTTAATAGTCGCCGTCAACTACTTTACCAAGTGGGTCGAAGCCGAACCTTCCACAAAAGTCACAAGTGAGAAAGCCGTCGACTTCGTTTGGAAGAACATCGTGTGCCGGTTTGGAGTTCCAAGAGTCCTCATCTCGGACAACGGGACGCAATTCACGAGCAGAGCATTCCAAGAATTTTGTGAAGGACTCAATATTCAGCAAAATTTCACCTCGGTCAACCGACCTCAAACTAATGGCCAGACCGAGGTCACCAACAGAACAATAGTGAACGGACTCAAGGCCCGCTTAGAGAAGGACAAAAAGGAATGGATCTACAACCTCCAAAACGTCCTGTGGTCATACAGGACTACACCCAGAACTCCAACGGGAGAAACCCCGTACCGTTTAGTATACGGAACAGAAGCGATCTTACCCGTAGAGATCGGGGCACCAAGCCCCCGCACTATCAACTTCTCAGCGGAAGCCAATGAAGAGCAGCGCCGAACCGACCTGGATTTACTCGAGGAGAAGCGGGAACTAGCCAGCATAAAAGAAGCTCAGTATAAACAGCAAATGACCCGATATTACAATCAAATGGTCAAACCCCAGTAGTTCCAGGTCGGTGATCTTGTGCTTAGAAACAACGAAGTAAGCCATTCGGAGAAGCTCGGCAAACTTGAAGCCACATGGGAAGGGCCCTACAGAGTGCACGAAGTTCTCGGCAAAGGAGCCTACAAAATCGCCTACCTTTCGGGCGAGCTGATACCAAGAACGTGGCACATCGCCCACCTAAAGAGGTTCTTCGTATAAGCAGCAGAATCTTGCATTTAGAGTCTTAAATTTTTTCGTCTTTTTTTTCCTTTCTTTTTAAGTAATAATGTTTTGTTTTTACGAGCTCATCAAAATTTGTTTCGCTTTTCCTTTAATAAAGTTTCTTTTCGTTTTGCATATTCTCGTGTCTTTTAATTTGCTTATACGAAGTATCCAAAAACAAATCCCCTCATAAGGACAAACTAAAGTTCCCTTCCGAGGTCATAATGATCCGACATGGGGTAATTATATTCTAAGAAATGCGCAAAAGAAACCCTTTTTGAGGTCCGAGCTCGTCTCCCTCAAAAAAGGAAATCTGACGAGGTCCGAGTTAAACTCCCTCGAAAGGATAAAGTTTTCTCAGCCGGGGTCGGAACCAAGTTCCCCCGCGAGAATCATAACACGAGGTCTGAACCAAGGTTCCCTTGTCACACGAAGAGGTCCGAGTTAAACTCCCTCCAAAGGATAAAGTTTTCTCAGCCGGGGTCAGAACCAAGTTCCCCCGTGAGAATCATAACACGAGGTCTGAACCAAGGTTCCCTTGTCACACGAAGAGGTCCGAGTTAGACTCCCTCCAAAAAAAAAAAAGAGCACGAATATAAGGAAGAAACCTTCCCGAAAAACAGGAAGTTCATAATAGACAACATATATTACTCCGTAATTGACTAATTACAACATTTTATGTGCATAAATTACAGGAAGAAAAAGCTACTCTACGGAGGGAGATTTGGCCTACTGAAGTTGAGCCATCGGTCTTCGAAGGAAGTATATCCCAGAAGGTCGTCGATGGATATGCGACCTCGTCCCCGACCTCGATTCCTTCCAGAGGAAAAACCACGACCTCGCGACGTCGCTGAACTGCGCCCCGCGGACCGGCCACCGCGGCCCAGTCCGGCCTGACGTCCACGAGGAGCAGCTCTAGCCTCGCGAGCAGGCATAGTCCGGGAAGACGACGGAGCAGACCCATCCGCACTGTTGGACAGGAAGGCACGCAGTTTCGGCCGGCGGGATAGCACGCATTTATACAAGCTCGCGCTTTCCTTGAGCATCTCAAAAGCCCCTTGAAGCTCAAAAGACTCGGGACCGCATGCTGTTTTCAATTCGAGATACTATTCCAGCAGCTCCTTCGTCTTCAGTTCCGCCTCGGAGATGGTAATACCACCGTTGCGGCGGATGATATCCTCGTATTCGGCATGCTCCTCAACGATCTTCTCATGGTCCTCCAGCACGCGCCCAGCCCTACCTCGGGCTACTTCCAACTCTTTCTCCGCATGAAGCAGCTTGGCCTGAAGTAAATCTGCGTGCTCTTGAGAAGCGACCTGCTTGATCTCAGCCTCCGCGCAGAGCGACTCGAACTTGACCTGCCATTCCCCCAGCTCGGATTCTTTGAACCTCAACAGCGCACACTTTTCGTCAAAAAATGCCTCAGCTCGGCGACATTTCTCCATCCATAACCGAGCTAAAGACCGTTGTTCAGACAGGTCTTGAGAAAGGAGACTTATTTGCTTGTGTAGAGAAGCTATACCAGGGATATCAGAAATCTACACAGAAGAAGGTGCGAAATTCGTTTATTCAAAAAAACGGTCCAAGTACATAGTTACAAAAAAAAAAAAAAAATTCTAAGGAGCGTCCACCTCCTTGTCTTGAAGAGGTGGCTGCCCGGAGGGGGGGCCCTGAGAGAAGCTGTCAGCGCCTGCATCCTTGGGATCCTCTTCGCCAGCCGAAGCCTCGCGCTCCTCTTCCTCCTTGTCCTCTCCTTCCTCGGCGGAAAGAGCGTCGAAGGCTGCATCGAGGGCAGGGTCCCGATCTGCCGACCAGGCAGCAATCTGCTCGGCAGATAGGAGCACGGACGAGCTGGCAAGGGCGTCCAAAATGGGCAGCTGGCCTAGGTGACGCCGGATCACTTTGGCGTACTCGGAGAAGAGGGCCTCGTCCTCCAAGCGCTCGTAGCCATACTTGGAGACGTCCAGGTCGGGGAAATCACTGGCGGCGGCCTCCAAAGCACTCAGGGCGTAGCTTCCATTGATAAGCCCAGCCAAGTCATTGGCCAGGCCGGAGAAGCTATCTGACAAGAGCAACCTCTTCGTATAAGCCCGCAAGGCCTCGCCTTGATAAGCCGCCAGCTTGGCCTCCCTCTCCTTGGCCGCACTCAGCTCGGCCTCAAACCTCCGGCGAGCTTCCCCGGCATTCAGCTCGGCGTCAAATCTCTTCCGAGCTTCCTCGGCCAGCTCAGATTTGGTGGCCCTTACCTCCTCCCGGGACTTGGCCAACTCTTCCTCAGCCTTCTTCAGTCGGGCCGCGGTAGACATCAGCTTTTCTGAGTACCGACTTTTTTCGTCCTCGTGCTTCGCTGACATCTCCCCGACGCCACTCTTCAACCAGGCCGTGAACATATCAATGCCCTGCAAGAAGGAATACGGTTAGCTACACGCAAGCAAGAAGTACAGAAAAATAGCTAACAAATCTCTACCTCGAGAAAGGGCAAATTCCCCAGCTGAGCGGGAGTAGACGGGCTCGCGTCACCGCCCGAAATGTCAACGATCTCCACGTTGACCCTAGATTTTTTGCGGGAAGGGCTGGCGGTAGGGGAGAGAGCGCCCGTTGCTACGGGCACAGCCACCTCGGTTCGCCGACCCAAGTCGGCGGCTCTTCCGAGCTGGCTCTGGTCAGACGACGCAGATCGTCCTGACGATCTTGGCCTCTTTCCCCCGCGAGCTGCGGCCTTGGCATCAGATCCCTGCTTCCTAAACTTCACTGCAAAGGCAAAGCAAGTAACAGGGTTAGGCAATGCATCAACAATCAAACCAGTCCTAACAGCACTAGCGGGGCCTCACCCGTTGCAGGATCCACCATATTTTGGGGCTCAAACGGGCTCAACCCCGCTTCAGCTAGCGAGTCTTCATGGTAGCTCTCCTCGAACGGCCCACAACTCGCTATCGCCCTAGCGACACTCCCCAAGCCCTCGTCCACCTCGTTTGTCACCCAAGCGCGAGGCTTGCCCAACCTCCAGACCATCTCGACTAAGCTCTCATGCCGACAGAAAAAGAACTTCCTATGCCACTTCTCCACCTTCTTCAGGGTTCTCCCCTTAAACTCAGTGCGAGCAGTGGCATAGTACCAGCCCGCGGATGCTTTGAAGGCGAAGAGCTCGTGGATGAGCTCGGCAGACAACGGGTAATTGTGCCGGATAGCAACCACACCTAGGTCGGAAAATTGTCTAAAGGCGTTCGGGGTTATCTGTCCCAAAGCTAATCCGAGCTTCCTTTGAAGTTTGACAAAGGGCGCCGGCAGAGGTAGACGAAGACCGGAGTGCAGGCTGTCCTCGTAAATCGTGCAAAACCCCATAGGGGGCGAGCACGCCCTATCTTCCGGACGAGGCTCTATGAGGTCAACGTCTAGGGGGAAATTATAAGATTTGGCAAGAAATTTTATCCTAGACTCGTCTAGGATGGAAGAATACTCAGCTACCTTCCCCTCTACACAGCGGGGTACAGATAATGCCACAACGGTCGGGGTGGGGGATCTTAACGAAAAAATTCTAAAATTGACCATTCCGCCGGTGGAATCGGCCGGAGGGCATTCGCTATCGCTACTAGAATGAGAGACGCGAGAATGGGAAGCCATACTTACTTGTTAATTAAGGTAGTCGGCTGGCCAGAGTTCACAGATGAAAGTAAAGAACAGATGTGGAACCGGCGACACGGCGGTACGGTTCGACTGAAATCTCTAGACTGGAAATTGGGGGAGGAGCAGATGTTCTGGAAGTTAATCTTTTGCTGCAATGGCGAATTAGAATGAAGAGTTATGGGTAGTCCCGTAGGGACTACTTGAATCCCGCCACTGAACGTGTCACACGTGTCACGTAGCAGCTTTTTCGGAATGTGAACCGCCCCTCAAAAATATTTTCAAAAAAGTCCCCAAACTTTCCTTCCAAATCCAATTGCAGCGGGACCCGGATCCACCTAACTACATCGTGACCCGGATCCGCGTGAGTACTCAAATAAACTCACTTTTAGGATTTAGCCATCCCCAGCTCGAGCTCGGGTGATGGAACCAATTTCAGGCCGGGGCAAAGCTGATGTGTGCGATTGTTCAGGTCGGAATTTCGACTTCTTTCCTCTTTTGGGGGGGGGGGGGGAGGATGTGATAGTACCGGCCTCTTCTTGGGCCTGATCCGAGGCCCAACCTAATTGGGCTTGTACGTTGAGCTCGGCGCAAGGACCTCGGCCCAGACGAATTATTAATTGCCTTGAAGACCAAGTAATGAAGTCTTATCCTAGGGAAGAAGGAATTCTATTATGAAGGAGATTCGGATATATACGAAGAATCCTAGTAGGGTTAGGGCTCGATTCAAGGCCTATATATAGATGCTAGATTAGAGGTGTAAATACGTTCAAATACTCATTGTACTCTCAAGCAATAAAGACTAGATATTCCCTCCCGTGGACGTAGATCACATTGATCGAACCACGTAAATCCTTGTGTCGTCGCATTATTATTATTTTCTGATATCTCTACAAACCCTAGATCTATCACTAACTGTTTTATAGTGATATCTTATCAACTGGATTACTCCTCTTTTTCTCTCAATTCTAGAGGTGGTTTATCTTCTACGTGCACGTTTAGGTTTGCTGGTGTGGTATAACTATAAGATTGGTTTATTACAGTATGGATTCATTGTTTATGGATTCTAAATTATGTGTTTGGACTGATCAATTTATTTTTTTCGTAATCTGGTATAAATTGCCACTCTCTCTTTGGATGGAAGAATTTTACAATTATGTTTCAAAACCTAAATTGCCCTCCCCGCGAAAGGTGTAAAAGAAAAGGATAATGACAAATGTGTGAATCTACAATCATGAAGTAGTGCATCTATGGATTCATAGTGGACATGATTTAGATCTCTAGCCACATAAAAAAAATGATCAAGGCAGAGAATCAGACGACTGAAAATGAAAGCAAATTGACGTGGACTGATAGGAACACCCAGAGTGGTTGAGACACCTTGATGTTTTAATTTCCTGTGAAACCCAGTTAGAGATAGCTACCTACAGTGGTGCTGTCTCAATAAAATTACTTTTTGAAAATCAATTTTTTCATTAATTTTAATTGAATTTCAATAATTTAAACCAAATAATAAAAATTACATTAATGAAACAAAAATAAATTTTACATAATTGGAATCATAAATCCTATATAAAAAATTAGAAATTCAGCTTGTCCTTGATAATCCTCAAAGTTTTCCAAGAGCTTGAATTCGCTAAAAATGGCTTCGTACTCAGATACAGTCTTCGCAAGAATGTGGTCAACGTCAGCGTTTGGAAGTCGTTGTACGACTTCCCGGTGCATAGCGTGGAATAAGCAAACTGTAGTCGTCATCCGTTGTCAGTGGTGGCGCAACTGATTTGCATTTCTGACCACTGTGACTTCAGGTCTAGTACAGTTACATCGATCTGTAACTTGTAAGGGCCTCACGTAGTGCGCGCTTTATTTCAACCCAAGCTCGAGCAAGGGCCTCGGAGCATGCATAGTAAGGAGGCATTGTGAAAAGTTGAAGAAGAATTTAGTAGAATAGAGAGAGATTGAAGAAGAATTTTTATAAGTGTTGAGAGAATTGAAGTAGAAATGAGAATAAAAATAGAAGAAGATGTGAAATTTAGAGATAAAATGAGAGGTATTTATAAGTGAAATGAGAGGTGAAAAAAGAAAAAGAAAAAGAAAATTAGGATATGGCCGTTGTGTGCAGCCATTGCCGGCAACGGCTCTGATATTGCCTGTTGAAGCGGAAGCCATATTAAATTTCAATTTTTTTCCACTTTGGGCGCGTGCACGCGCTAGCTCAAGACTGGCTCGAGACGTATGGACGTGCGATGGGGTGTCTCGAGCTCGAGACGGTCTCCAGAGTCCAGACCCCTTCAAGACACCCCATTGTGGGTGGTCTAATGGACTTGATTTTATTTTGATATTATTCTTTAAATACTGCTAAATATTCGAATTAATAGTTTTCGACTTGAAGAAGAATTTTGTGGTAATAAAAAACAAGGACCCCAATGTTTCTCGTCTCTCCTACGTTGTAGAGTATGTAACAATCATGGCCCCACAGATACTATGATGTCCAAATACAAAGCTTATCCATTAAAAGAATCAATCTTACCCAAATTATTTCCAATTCAAAAATACAAGTAAAGATAAATACTTGTTACACTTTTGGTATTCTGTCAAGGGCTTTTCAGGTGGTTTCTATCCGCTTCTTGATGCTCTTTAATTGAACACAAATGAAAATTGTGGTTTGTGAAGAAATACCACTATTTTATGCACATAACTAACACTAACAGCCCACATAATAGTGTTGTCAAGCCGGGCCAATCTCAACATTAACTGAAAAATTAAATTTTAATACTAGAATAAAAATAGTCATCATAAAGATTACTTGGAAATTGTTATTGTATTTGATAACATTTGTCCAACACAAACAAAGTTCAATCGAATGTGGCATTCATTCATTGATAATTATAACAGAAACACAAGCAGCAGCTTCAAGAACAAAAAAATGGAGCATAGTTTTCAACACGTGCTCAGTAATATGCCTTCCGAGGATTGTTCTGCAACAACCAAAAGAAAAGATGCAAAAAGAGATTGGCATGAGATAGTTGTCTTCGTATTGCCAAGTAATATTCAAGAATAGAAATCATAATACCAGAGGATTCGGTCTGTGACGGTAGCCAAGCATCATCCGCTTCTTATACTGCTCGTAAATGTCATCCTCTGCGGAAACTTCCCCAGGAGCATGTGCACCAACACCCAAGTTATCTTTTTTCACATCTCCTGCCATAACGGGAGTTGCAATCCCACTTCTCGAGCTACCCAGGCCCTCACCTGCACCAATACAGGATAGTCCCATTCACTAATTTAGTGCCCATATAAACTTGGAACCATTTTGCTACAATCTGGGAATATAGTAAGAGATGAAACAACATTGGTCAATCTAATTTTCACAGTAATCAGCACCTAAATCTCAAGTAATGATTCTCCAGAACATTAGGTTTTTCATTTCACCATTTAACATATACAGTTGGTTGATCAGCTATCTTTACCTTCTTTCCAACCCATTTTAGATAGGAGCCGATGACCTACATTGTCAGCCTGAATCTTTGTCTTATCTGCATATTCTTTGGCAACTTTCTGCGCAGCTGCATCATTACATGCTGCCAGAAACTTGTCAAGCTCTTCTGGAGGAATATAATCACCCATGTGATGACCTTTCTTCGAAGCTGCTGCACAAAGAAACATCAAGAGAGCGAAAGTTTAAAACAAACTCAAAGAAAATGAGATTTTTTTGGTGCTTAGACTTATAAGGTCTAAAAACAAATGGTGCAGTGGTACGACATTTGACAATGTAATCAAAATGCCCATTTGCTGGTATTTATTCTGCGTTTTTTTTTTTTTTTTTTTTTTGTCTTTTTGTTCTTTTTCCTTTTTCAGGTTTGGGGGGTCGATGGACTTCTCATTTTTATCAACCTTGCAGGGATGCAGGTGGGGGCATCTCATCCTTGGAGTGTTTAGGAGGCCTCAGTTTCTCTTCTTGTGCAGCCTTCTTCATGTAGTACTCCATCATTGCTATAGGATCTGAACCAGCTGGAGCACTTGATTCACCTATCAGTATTTGAGAAACAGCATATCAGATATCACATGCAAAGAATAATACGACCAAAGAGCCCAGTGGACATCAGAAATTAGGCCCACAATTTCAAAGAGTGATGAATACTTCAGTAATAGACCTTCTAATAAACTAGTCAAGCAAGAAAATACTAATAAAGAATCCAATAATGGACCTAAACCACAATGCTTTTCTAGCTTTATTTAATTATACATGCTGTCTGCATAGAATGAATTCCACTTAGAAGGTATCAAAGCTCAACATGATGGTTCATCACATAAGACCATTATGACAGTATCTTATCTGTCTGTATTTGAAGATATTTATTCGAAGGAAAGCCTATAAAGCATATGTCTATCAATAGTCTAGAATTGTTAACATTCTATTTCCAATAAAACCCTGAGAGCAGGCTTTAAAAAAGCGTCCCATATCATTCAATGCTGGAGCCAGTAATGAAACAGAACATACAGGCAAGCCAAACTTAGATCATTGATAACACCCCAACTTACTGACAAAACAAAATTACAAAATAATATACCATATCTTCCGATTGTTGATTGTGATGATGCATGGGATGCTCCTCTTTGCTCTGTGGTTTCATATAACGCTGAAGCATGAATTTGATACTTAGAATGCGAATGTTGTGATCTCTGGGGATTGATTGCTGGATTGGGAGGTGCAGTACCTATATCACCACAAGAGGAACTATGAAAATTGAATACAGATATGTGGGTGTGTTCTGACTTGTACAGTCGATAAAGTCACAGAAAGAAATCCAGCTTCTCACACCAATTGCTAAATTGGTAAGTCATTAAAATACGTGAACAAAAGCTTCAAAGCTTCGACAAAAATATCTCATTCAGCAAACAGCAAGAAATCATTAACACAAGATCTTCTCATCCCATAGTGTAAGACAGCAAAAAATCAACAAATGCCAATTGTTTAGAATATGACAATTCCAACCAAGAACATTAAAGGAAAGTTCCAGCAGATACTAACCACTTTCTGATGGTTGGGAATCTCTGGTTTGGGACAAAGCCTTTTCCTCTTCACTGAGTCTATATTCATAGTACTTGTAATCTGAACAACTTTCATCGAACAAAAACCTGAAGGAGACAAAAGTAATGAAGAATGTGAGGCTATGCCATTAATAAAAGACAGGGACGACCCAATGAGGTTTGTCATTTGAATCATCCATAAGGAGATCTCACAAACACTAAAACAAATAAAAGCAAAGAGACACTACCAACTAGGAACTGTAATTGCTAAATAGTCTAGTAAGTAATCATCAAGAAAGGCATATCGCTTTAGGGAGGAAAAAGAATAAAAAAAATTGCAGGCTGCAGCACACCCAAGCTTCATGATAAGTTGCGTATCTAAGATTTTCAAGAACTTTCTAGAAACAGGGTGCTGTTCCAAACTAGGCAATGCAAAACATTAGTAAATGATACAATGAACATAAGGACAATCCAACAATCACTAGAGCAGATGATCTGCTAAGGAGAAAGACCAAATTTTTTTCAGATATTTTTAAAGAATGCAGTAAGGCCAGTAACTGACTCGGCCTTTATAATCCACTGCATAGAGAAAAACAAAAGAAATGAACGGTACATACTTGAACGGAGTATCTCCAGGATTTTTCTGCCGAGTTACATGCTCAAACTGCCTTCCATTCTTTGCTACAAAACTTGCTAGCTTGTCTGCAACTTTCCTTACTGTAGGATCATTTGGTGGAGATGGTGCTGCATTTCACTTAAAGAACTGATTAATACCAAGAGCATGAACAAGTGAATGTAAATTACTCTTGCAGCGGACGTGCCACATATTCCAAATCTTTCAGTGAACATCTCTTTCCACCGATGTTGATAGACTCATGCATAAGCTGCACTCATCAGATACAAAGTAATTCAAGAATGTTTTGCTCTTACTCCACCAGCTTGCACGAAAAATCCCAAGATTCTATAATGAAGGACAAGCCAAAAATGCACAAACAGTGGTTTGAAACCAACTTTGGAAAATGGAGGTCTAACTAACAGTTTATGAAAACAATGGCATTATGACTCATTTCTTAGTGAAAAATCAAAGTTTCAAGCAGAGGCTGGAAAACCAGAAGGAAGGGCAGGGACAAGCCTCCAAGTGAATAAAGAATTGAGACAAGTCTGCATATATAAAAATAAAGAATCAAAAGAATTGACAAAGATAGTAGAAATCCATGGCTACCCCATAAACAAATTTGACAAAAAAAATTATGTTAAGAGACGATGCAAAAGTAGACAACTGACAGTAACACCCACGAGGCAGGCTAATTAGACTTAATGGCATCAAAGCTGAAAATTTCCCAACATGTCTTGGAGGGGATTGAAAAACTTTCTACTCTGCAAATAAGAACTAGACCACTGGGAAATTGGAGATAAGGACCATAAGGTATCAACCCACACCCTTTGCTTGTATTACAGTCAAAGTCTGTTGTGATAATGATCCTGAGAAGCTGCTGCCAGGTGGAGTAATGAACAACAGAAAACTTGATCCTTCTTAACTTCAATCTTAATTGTAACTTGCATAATAGATGAACAAAAGAAGTAATTACCAACATCAACTTGTTTAGATGACTGTTCAGAAGTATTAAGCTGGCTCAGCTTTTGCCGCTTCATCGGCCCATCATCTGAGGAATTTCCAGCATCCTTATCATCTTCATCTCCATCTTCCTCAAACTTAACAGGGGGTGCGACAAGTTTTGATTTTTGCTTCAAGCTGAATGCAAGTTTTCCACTTGAAGGAGCTTGGTTTGGCTTTCGAGAGCCATTAGATTTAAACTCTACAGCTGTCTTACTAATGACAGTCTTTGGACAAGATGTCACTAGTGTACTAGAGCCTGACCGAGATTTATCCAATACTTCAGACTTCTTCTCCTTCTCCTGTTGAAGCTGTTTGAACCTCTCCATGAAAGACCCATCATTAACAAATAAGCTACGATCGGTTGCTTTATCCATTGCCTAATGACCACGTCTGGCTCAATGCTTACAGTTAGCCACTGCTTGACAAGCAAGCTCAAAATTCTATTTAGTAATAGAATTAACAAACCATATAGTGGCAACCGAAAAAACGAAGAAGCAGTTTAATGCTTCTAATAAAAAGTGTAGCTGGACTTTTAGAGATAATACAGTAGCTTATAAACCACAGAGTTGCATAACATGGTCAGCAAGCTGTAGGACTTAAGTAATTTAAAATAGAAAATGATGGATAATGAAAGCTATGGAACAGAGTGGGGGATGATTCTGTATAGTAAACATTAAACAGTCAAATATGCAACTGTTTTGATAACAAATATCGACAAAAAATGGTAGACAGATTATCTGGAGAAATCCTACAGGCACCAGCCAGCAAGATAAGTGAAGTATGGAATACATACAAATTTAAGCTTTTATTTTATTTCCTCCCTCTCCCTCTGTCTCATTCAGGTGTTGCCAGATATTGGAGCTGTATCTTTTGCCGTTTATCAATTTTGACAATTCTGTATACCATTTTTATTTTATCTGATAATTTCTAGTATTTTCATCTATGATCAAATCATCAAATCCATTTATGTCACCATTGGGGGTTTATTCTAACTTCTCCTATTAGCGTCAAATAGTAAGAAGTAAATCTATAACAATCACAGAAGGTGAAATCTAGCCATGAACCTACAAGCAAAGCGAAGAGGGTCTGCAAAATCCATAACGTTTCTATTGGATAGAGCTTACTATGATCTAAAAACAAAATCACGTCAGACCTATATTTGTGAACCCATATAATAATAAATTGAATCAGGCAAGCCCGATCAACCTATATTACACCAACAGTTGAGCTGGATCAAAATCCCTACGAACGATTTACCCAGAAATCACGATTACAAATTTAAAAAAATAAATAAATAAAGGGATCAGGCTGAGATCGGGCTGAGATCGTGCAATAATATCCAAGTCAAATAATTCGGCATAATCCCCCATCCAATTTCGAAAAAAGTGAATTGTGATTACCAGAAAGAATGGCCATAAAGAAGAATACAAAAATCCACAAACAAGAACGGAAACAAACTATTTAGTACCTAATCAACAAATGAAGAGAAGGAATAACCGGACTGCAGGCAATCGAGAGTGGAAAGTTAACCGGAACCCCAAATCAGAAATTGGCGAAATCTGTAAAGAAAAGGGGCAGACCAAGAATTCGTTTTCGGATGGACGAAAGAAAGTCGAATGAGATATACTAACACGATTTTATTTTATTTTTTTCGAGAGAAAATTTATTATCGTTATTATTATTATTATATATGATTATTATATTATTATTATTATTATGCCTTTATTACATCCCGAGAGAAAATTTATTATTATTATTATTATTAGTATTATTATGCCTTTATGACATCCCCGAGACTTTGGAATGTACATGTCAGTGGGGGAAATTCAGGCCACCCAAATAACCTACGGAATTGGCTATTCTACCCCGCGAATTAATTTTTCCCAAGGCTATTTAAGAGATTAACGAGGAGGTCTCCCGTGCGACAAGGGGTGAGAAAAAATCGAATCAAATCGAAAATTCGAACTGTAGCAAATCGTAATTTACAGTTTGATTTGATTTTTTAATTTAACGGTTTGATTCGATTTAAGAAATTGAAACCCGAAATTATTTCGGTTTGATTTGAGTTGGGCAAAAAAAAAAATTGACTTCTGCACGAAAACCGAAATATGTTAGTATTTTTTAATTATATCTATATATTAATGTTTATAAGTAATTTAAAATGTATGATTCAAATTGTGATCATCTAATCATTACTTTTACATACTCATATGTCAAATCATAAACACATCTTGATATCTCAATCATAAACGATAAACTATATCCTACCTCCAATTGCAATGTCGCGACGCATGTCATCAACGATGCTGCTTGGCTTTGGTTGAATCAATAGAATTGCTATATTTTGTGTAAATGTATTACTAGAAAATAGGAAATAATTTAGGTGCAAATTTTGTGAAAAATATGCACTTAAAAATATGTAAAATTTTCGGTCAAAACCGAATATAACCGAACCCGAACCGCAAATTACGGTTTGCATTCGATTTGGTTACACATATAATACGATTTGGTTTGGTTTGGGAAAAAAACACAATTTGATTTTCGGTTAATTTTGGTTCGGTTTGGGTTGGGCCCAAACCGCCCGAATGCTTACCCTTACCTGTGACCGGTCGCTTCGCATGAGATCGGATCCGAGGTGATCCGATTCGGTCAACGTAGGTCAACTCGGGTAAATTCTTACAATTTTATTATTATTATTACTCCTTCCGTCCCGTTATTCTTGTCTTATATTCCTTTTTGGTTCCTTTTTGGGTTATCCCGTTATTCTTGTCTTGTTTCCTTTTTTGGAAATAATTAAGAGATAATTAATTTGTTAAATAGTTCACTTTACACATTTCATCATACTTTTTTACCTCATTTTCTGTGTCATTCACTATTCTCCTTCTCTCTCTACTCACTTTATTCCACTTTATTTCACTTTATCACTTTATTTAACTATTCACTCTCTCTCTACGCACTTTATTTTACTTTAAAAACTTCACTAAACATATTTTCTATTCTTAATTATTTTCTCCTTAAACCCCGTGCCCAAAAGAAACAAGACAAGCCTGGTGGGACGGAGGGAGTATTATTTTATTTCTGAACTTTTTTTTTAATTTTAGTTTTTTTTTCCAACTCCACATTCAGTTCCGATTTCAATCTATTGATAATCGTAGTGGCAACATTCATCATGTCCTTTAGCTCGTTCCGAAGCCTTCACCTTCTCTCGCTCGACTCTCAAAATAAAAGGAAAAAAAAAAAACAAGTGTGTGCATACCACGCGCCGCGCGTGGAAGCCGGGTGCATGTATCTCATGCGCCCCACACGCAGTCGCATGAAATGCAACCTGCCGCATACGAGTTTTTGTGGGAATTAATTAATTATTAAACAATTTTGTACTAAGTTTTATGTGACTTTTCACATGTTATCATTCTTAATTTTTTCATTATCAATTTTGTCGCGATGAAATGTCATCACAAAATGTTTCTTTATCACCAGCCATCCAAACAAAAAACAAGTTATTTTAAAGAAAAACGCGTAATTGGAAAATGTATTGATTGCCTGCTCAAAAGGAAAATAATAGTAATAGTTTCCAATTTTGCAAGAGATCGGGTTATCTACTCTCACCGGCTAAGAAGGAATAGGACATTACTTTAATTGTCCATTTAGTTATTATTCTTTATGTTCAACTTGGCTCATTTATTTTCGATACGGAAATTAAAAATAAGGGAATTAAAATATTTAATTATTGTTGGTAAAATAGTTGTTGGTGCAGTTTCAATATTCATAACAGCAGACCACTGTATATATAGTAGTTAAAAACTAAACTATTGTTTAATCTTTATCCAAACAAAAAAAAAAAATGAATCTAATTAAGCGGGACTGAAGGAGTATTAATTTCTTAGGGCAATTTAGTTATTAATTGCTTAAAGAAGTGGGTTGTTAGTGTGTTAGGTACACAATTAGGAAGAATGAGGCCATGTACAGCCCAACACTTGCACGTGCGAAATTAGTAAGTCATGTCCTCTTCCTGTCTTCTTCAATTTAAGTACCAGTTTTCTACTCCTTCCGTCCCTGATATACTCCTTCCATATTCCTTCTATCCACGAAATAGTCTTACTTGCCTCAAAATATTTGTTCACAAAATAAAACACTACTTACCTTTTTTTCACTCACATCAAGTGGGACATACAATAATTTTCACTCTAATTTTATTTTTTTCACCCACAATATGTGGGACCTCTATTCCACTAACAACAATTTTAACTCTATTTTACATTTTCTATTCACAACAAGTGGAACCTTTATTTCACTCATAAAATTTTAACTTCCAATCCACTTCTTCCACTCTCAATAAGTGGGACATTAACTCCACTCACAACAACTTTACTAGCTTTCTTAATTTCCGTATCGACACCCAAATGGGGCTTTATTTCATGGACGGAGGGAGTATTTTTTTATCTTTCCTTTTTGGGATATCCCCATATATCTTCCTAACTATTTTTGGATATCATTCCACAACAAATTATTATTCTCTACCCTTACTTTATCAACTTATTTACCTAAAATACCAACACACCACTATCTCAATTAATTAATATATCACTCTTTCAATGTGGGACCCTTTCTCCAGACAATACAAACGCAACCACCTTTTATCCACTCACAACCAACTCATCAACATTTTTTCTTAATCCCGTATCACTCTCTCCTAGAAGATATATCAGGGACGGAGGGAGTATAACTTAAGAAATGCTAATTAATTAACATAAACATGTTAATAAAGTATTCTCATTGTTTCAACTTTATATTTATATTGGAGGCCAGTTACAATTTATCAAAAGTGCATTAACTTATTTTATTTTTTACTAGATCTCCTAATAGTGTTGAGTGGTTAAGTATATGATTTATAAATTATAATACGGTCTAATCATAAGAAGAGTGTTGATTAAAGAGTTTTTCTGATATTCCAAAACTCAGTGGGGGGGTCATATAGAGAGACAACATATATAATTTGTGCATAGGTGCTTATGTGATTTTGGTTATGTTGGTGGTATTATTTGTATTGAACTGACAACATTCGAATTATTACATGTAATGCATCATGATACTTGATTAATTTTTGAACAATGTTTTGAATATTTAATAGAAAAATAATATCTCTCATTGCATGTTGCATGTCACATGGCAGTGGCACACATGACAATACCTAAAAGTGATCGACCATGTCTTGATTGTGATTCTACATAAACATTGCCATTTCTTTCTTATTATATTTAAAGGATCATTTAATTCTACCAAATAAAACTAACTGCTACGACTTTTGCAAATCTTACATTATTCATCAAAATCAATTTTGATATATATGAATAATATGATCCATTTTCTGTTCAACTTCACACTGTAAAAACCTAGTAATAAATTTTGGTGTATAAAAAAAACACACGAGTGCAATTGTCACTATTTGGGTGAGTATATATTATATCCTTGATCATAATTTATCTATATTGACTACGAGCAATGTTTAAATTAAATACGAATATTAGCATGAATGAACATGCATGAAATTAACTTGTTGTTGGCATGCCAGCTATATTTATCATGTTTTATGGTCCTACATTTTTTAAATACACAGATTTAATTCGGCAATTCTGCATCTGATCGGTGCGTTTTCTCAATCTCAATAAATGTGATCATAGGAACCAAGAATTATTAGAGTCGCACAGACAAGGCCATCTTATCAAATCAATTCAACTTAAATGCATCTTATCTTGGCGCTTATAACCAATTTGGTTTAACATAACAAAATGACAAAATAACTTTTAAAAAAATCGTCATATCAATTTATTGAAGAGTATATAATATGATTAGTGAGTCAGAGGTAATGACCTTGAAATATACAGACATCTCTGAATCGAAACTATATATGTGTGTGTGGATATGCGATGGCGGTACCATGCCAAAACAAAAAAAAAAATATTTGAAGAATAACCAGCATAAGTTAAATATTTTTTGAGATAATGTGGAAAAATAATTATTTTTAAAAGATAAAAATAAATTTTAATCATTAATCTTTAAAATATAAATACTAACCAACTTTATCAAATTACCTTCTTCCTTACCTTGTATGAATACATACATGAATAATTATACACATATACAATACCGAATTTATAGTATTATTATTCTTTTCTCTCTCTTTCTCCTCACACACACATGCAATAAATCAACACACACACACACACACTCGAAGTTGTTTTCTCCCTTTCTCTCATTCGTCGGCCACCGTCGCTGCCTTTATGTTGTCGCCGCCTTCACACCGTCGTCGCCACCCTCTCATCTCTCATCTCAAATTCATCTTTTATTTTCCACTTTCTCTGTCTAAACACAAACGCAACCACAACTCTCCCTCTCTTTTCTCTTCTTCTCCGACGAAATCATGACCGCCGCCGTCACCTCCGCTGCCTCGCAGCAGCGACGCCTCTTCTTCTTGCTGAGGTTTTTCAACTGGTAAGCGTGATTTGTCTTTTCATTTTGGGGATTTCGATGTTATACTGCTACCGATCTGTTCCTATTTTCATTTCTTGTTGTTTATATGTGTTGGTAAACGTTGTGCTCTCTCGAATTAATTCCGAATTTAAAACGATATACCTCTATTTGTATCTCTCTCTTGAATAATCTGATTTTTGTTTGTTAAAATGAGGCTATTTAGGCTTGCAGCGTGAATAGACTAGTTGTATTGAGATATGGAGAAATGCCATTTCTTTATTTAATCTCTATATATATGAGTATCTCTCTCAACTCTCTTGAATAGTTAATCTGATTTTGTTTTGTTAATCTTCGAGCTATTTAGGCTAATGTCAATAATTAATCTAATTAGGGGTAGTTTAGTTTGCGTTATAAAGCATGATAAAGCTTGATTGATTAGATAATCCAACCGAATCACATGTTTAGTTTGAATGATTAAGCTCGTGATGAAACATGTCTCGTGTTCAAGTGGATATTGTTCGCGGTGGAGGTGATGAGTACGATTCGGATGATGTGTAAGTTTAGTCTCATGTATTCTTTGTTGGAGGGTATACATGTATGTTAGTGTAGGTTAATGTGTGTATTCGTGTATACATGTATATGTTGTCATGTATGTATTCGTGTATGAACTAGTGTATGTATTCATGTATTCATGTATGTATTTTTGTATGATTCAACATTATTTGTGTATGTATATGTTGTCATGTATGTATTCGTGTATATATTCATGTATTCTTGTATGTATTTATGTATGATTCAACATTATTCTTGTATGTATTCATGTATGTATTCATATATTTATGTATGTATTGTATGTTCTCGTGTATGTATTCGTGTACGGAATAGGTTGTCGTGTATGTGCTCGTGTATGTGTGTGTGTGTGTGTGTGTGTGTGCGCGCGCGTGTGTTCTGTATATGTTTGGGTTCTATGTGTGTGTTTCTCTGTGTGTATGAATTTTTGTGTGTGTGTGCTATGTCTGTGTGTTTTTTTGTGTGTGTGTTGTGTGTGTGTGATATGTGCGCGTACGTGTATGCGTTTTGAAAAAGATGAGAAAAAAAAATTATAATTAAAATGGTTCGAGTATGTATGTATTCGTGTGTAAGGTGAGAGAATAATAATAAATAAGGGTATAAGAGTTATTTTGTAAAAATTTCGGTTAGTATTTATCTTTTAAAGATTAATGGTTAAAATTTAACTTTGCATTTTGAAAATGATTATTTTAACTTTTCGTCCATATTTTTTTAGAGCAGATAAGAAATTCTTTATTATGAACACAAAATGGAATATGGAATAAGAAATTCTTTATTACTAAACAAATGTTCCCTCTCTCTCTCTCTCTCTCTCTATATATATATATATATATATATATATATGGACTTTCACGCAACTGGTTGCGTAGTACGCAACCGGTTTGACCAATGCTCATACCCGCACCCATCCTACAATCCACTGTCGGCGCAGGTTCAAGGCTGCATAGAGTCGTCGAACTCGCTACCTCCGACCTCAAATAAGCTTTAAGCCAAGAGAGCTTCCACTAGGCTACAATCTCCTTTATATTATTGTATGTAGGTAGTTTTACTTATACTTCATACACATGGCCTGCATAAGTTCAGGCCATTTTCAGTTTTTTATTTTTATTTTTTCGTTTCTTTATTTAATTTTTATTTTTTATCATGTTGTCCTATATATTATTCATTATATTTAATTTTTCAGTTTTTTTAATTTTTTAAAAATGATTTTTATTATCCCTATTTTCTTTTTTTGTTTTTTCGCTGTTTTTCTTTCTTTTTTTATTATGTTGTGTCATATTATTTATTTAATTTATTCTTTTCAGTTTTTTTTAAAAAATTATTTAATTTTGAAAAGTAATATTTTTGAAATATTATATTTTTTGATGTAAAAAATTATTTTTCATTACAACAATAATTACTTTACCAAATTACTAAAAGTACAAGTTTTCGTGATTGTCGTGAAGAAAATTAATATTTTGAAACATTACTTTTCTTAATATCAAAAATTACATTTACTTACGATAATATTTACTTATCTAAATAATTACAAGTACGAATCATCATGAATAAAAATAACAATCATCGTTAAAAAAAAATAATAGTTGTGAAACGTTACCTTTTTTCATATCAATAATTATTTTTTCTTACGACAATAATTACTTGACCACATAAGTAAACGTACACTTTTGTCGTGAACTAAAGTAAACATTGTCGTAAAGAAAAGTAATAGTTGTGAAACGTTACCTTTCTTCGTAACAATAATTACTTTTCCTCGCGACAATAATTATTTAACCAAATAACTAAAACTATAAGTTGTCGTAAATAAAAGAATATTAAAGTTAAGAAAGGTAATGATTGTAAAACATTACCTTTCTTCACAACAATAATTACTTTTCATCATAACAATAATTACTTGAACGAATTTCTAAAAGTACAAGTTGTCGTGAATTAAAATAAACATTATCGTTAAGAAAGTAATAGTTATGAAACATTACCTTCTTTTATATGAATAATTACTTTTTATAATAATTACTTGATTATATAATTAAAGGTACAAATTGTCGTAAATTAAAGTAAATATTGTTATTAAGAAAAGTTTTGATTGTGAAATGTTATCTTTATTTATATCAATAATTAATCTTCATTGATTTTATTTTATTAATTATTTTTAATAATGGCAATAATTTTTTGAATTATTTCTATTTCTAAATAAAGATAAAAAATAAAAAAATAAAAAGAAGAAAAAGGAAAAAAAAAAAGAAGGAAAAAAAGCTCAGAAACGAAAAAGAAGTAAGAAGAGAAGAAAGAGGAAAAATAAAGAAAAGAACTTGAATGAAAAAACTGAAAAAGAAGAATGAAAAGATCAAATATTAACAAAACAAATAAAAAAACGTCAATAAACGTGGGAGCCAGGTTTCGAACCTGAAACACCGCGCGGTGCAAGACTTTTTTGCCTTCCGCATAGCCACTGGACCAACAGCAATACATTTAAAGCATTCCTACAATTAATGGTATTTTAACTATGATGCAGCAGTTTTTTTTTTTAAAACGCGGGTTCGGGTCGGGTCGGGAAGGGGCGTGGGTCAAAATCGATTACATAGTATGCAACCGGCAGGGAAGTTTTTGTGTTTATATATATATATATCCTTGTAGCTTGTCATTACTTAGTTTTGTTTAAACGGGTTGTATTATTATAAAATTTATGCATACACTATAAAATATTAATATAATCTTGTTAGTTTTTTTAGTTAAAATTTAATTGACACGTAATATAAAATTTACATGATTAATTTGGTGTAATTACACTCCAATAAGAGTATCTACTGCGGTGCTCGATCGCCGGCGTCGAAGCCTGCATCGAGCACCGCTCGACACACCCCTGCTCGACGCAGGGTAGGTCGAAGCCGCAGTGGGCGATCGACACAGGGGTAGGGCGAGGGTTGAGTCGAGGGCTGTGTCGATTTATCGACACAGTCTTCGACTCAACGATGACTCAATACGGGGACACGTGGCGTGTCCCCATTAGTCCGATCTTTTTTTTTAATTTCTGATTAAAAAAAATTAAAATTCAGCAATGGCTACTTGCAGCGGATATATACATGTATGCAACGGCTAAATCCCTATTTTTCACTATATATACCCCTTCATCATTCATTCATTCTCCACACAAATTCCTTTCTTCATCCATTCTTCTCCATAAAAAAATTCAATCTTTCAATCTTGTTTTGTGCAAAAAAATGGCTGACGAGCAGTTCAATTCGTGGTACTCGCAGTATTTCGGTTCAAACCCACCGAACCAATCTCCCAGTCCAGCGAATCCAACTCCCAATCCGGCGAATCCAAACTTCCAATTCCCTCCTTCTCCTGGTTTCGGCCAATACTCGGCCCCTGTCGGATTTGCACATTTTTCGCAGACGTCGGGTTTCTCCCAATTTCTCCCGTCGCCGGGGTTCTCACAATTCTCACAGCCGCAGAGGTTCTCTCAATTCCCCCCCGGTCGGCAGGGTTCTCGCAGTCTCCGGCGTACTCCCAATTCCCTCCGTTTTACGGCTACTCACAGCCGTCAGAGTTCTCCCAATTGCCCCCGACATCCGGGTACTAGCAATTCTCGCAGCCGCCAATGGCTACTGCTCGATTCAGACGTTTCAACCTCAACGACGACAACCACGATGTTGAGGTGGAGGAAGAGGAAGAGGAAGAGAAAGAGCAATGTAATACCCCGGATAATTCTTCCGTCGTCAAAATAAAAATTTAATTATTAATTAAGGCTTTGCACGCCTAAGTTAAGGATTTTCGATTCTAAGATTAACGATGAAATTCGTTTCTGAAAATAAATTACAGAAGTCGGTCGAACGACTACTGTATTAGAGTTTTCGCGTCCGATAAAATTTTCGTCCGAAAACTCAAATTGAAAAACCGTCAGAATTTACATTCACTTTTTCTTCGATACGAGTTCACCGGAGAAAGTCAGTTTTTATTATTTTTTCGGGCGAATCTTGGACTGTCTTATCCCGTTTTTTATCGGATTTTGAAAAACGAATTAGGTTTTCCAAGTATGTGATTTATTTATAATATAACGGTCGAATTAGATTTCGTCGAAGACGTAACCAACTAAGAATTTATTTCTCGATTTTTATAACGTCGTTCTAGACCAGTAAACGAGATATTTTCGGCAATTAAATCACACCTAAACCGCCTCTTATGTGTGACTCACCACTTTTGGTTAGATTTTTTATCACTTTATCAAATAGTATTTCACCCAGTCATCCTTCTCTCTCCCTACTCTATTGCCGCCACCTCCCCCTCTCTTCTCTCTCATTTCTCTCGCAATCCTCCATTGAAAAAGTTCTTCCAAGCTTTCTCAAGCTCAACAAGTCTCTCGTCTACCGATCGATCTTGAATCCGATTCCATATTCGACAAGGTAGGAACTTCTTCTACGTTTTGAACCGAACAAAAGTTTCTTCCCCCAAGTTTTATTTTTTTTCGAAACATTAGAGGATGAAGAAGCATGATGATTCTTGTTTAATACATGTTGTTAGATGTTTAGGAATGGATTTATGGATTGAAATCATGTAGAAATCACCCCCCCTTGATTATGATCATTACCGAAATTTTCAATAGAATTAGGGGTTTTTGTTAGTTTGATTTTCTTGATGATTGATTGATGGATTAGTATTCTATATGATGTTAGATGATTACATGAATTAATTTAGAATTTTCTAAAAATAAAAATAGAAATGTAAGAGATGAAGAATTGATGATTTGATGTAGTAGATGTTATGTTTTGCATGAAATGATAATAGAAATTGTATGTAGTATGTATGAGGATGAGTATAGAATTTATTGGATTTTTTTCTAAAAATAAAATGAAAAACGTAAGAGACGAAAACCCGACAATAAGTTGAGACTCGTTAATGTTTTGAGTATATGATTTACGTATTAGTGATTCTAGATAGATGTTGATCGATTTTGTAAAGTTTGAACGAAATCGGAGAACATCGGATTTTGTTAAGAAACGAGCAATCGTCGATAAGTCGAGAATGATTAATGATTTAGGTCTATGATTCGAATATATGATAATCTTGCTAGTTGATGATCGTAACCGGAAAATTTGAACGAATTCTATGAAGATTGAAATTTTGTTAAGAGACGAAGAAACGAGATTAAAAGCCGATAGAAAAGTCGAATAAGGAAAACCAATTTGATATTAATGATTGTTATTGATAAAGGAACGAGTTTATAAACGAGAAGTTGTTGAATGAAATAGAAATTGTTTTGAATCGGAAATTGGTTTAGTAATTGGATTAGTTGAAAGACGAGGAATTATACGTCGAGTTTCTAATCGAGAGATATGAAGGAATTTGTCATAAAAGATATTGCATATAGACTGCCTTAAGATGGAAATTTCGTAAGAATAAAAGTGAAATAGCATTGATCGAACCTAGGGAATCGTGCGTTGAGTTTTATCGAGCATTAGGGTTTCGCACGGACTGTTTTGCGATATTTCACGAAAACTGTCATAACTTTTAACTCGCTTAACGAAATCAAGATCCGTAAATTGGAGAGTAAACTAGACACCCGTGGCTTTCTTTTGTATAAATTACATCCCCTGTTTCGAAGGAACCTGTTCTGTATGAACTCCAGAACCTCTGCTTTGTGCAGAAACTATTGAAAACCTAATTTCTTAAGTTGAATCCGTTTCAACTTCGTTCATTGCGAACTTCTAAGTCGTTATAAGTTATCGACATCCAATTATCCACTGACCTAAGTGTCGAGTAATGAGCCGAGTCAGTTTCTAAACGAGAATTTATCGAGTCTTGTTTATTCGTTAATCAAAAGAAAGTAGTAAAGTGCAAAGGCCTAAAAGACTAAAACCAATTTCGATTTCCTGTTTCTTTTATCGTTGCGATCGAGTTTTAAAGTTTGTTTATTTACGATAAAAGGAGGAAGTCAGCGCCAAGGATAGGACGGGAGACAGAAGACGGAAGCTCGTATAGTAGTTCTGTAATCAGTAAGGCGGGCTTTTCTATATATCAAATCAAATGAGCGATGCTCGAAAATGTTTACTTATTGCTTTATAAATGTGTTTTAAAGTGATTATCAAGGCATGAAAATATTTGTTTTATGTGAGTTCTCTTGTGCCTTTCTGAGTTAACCAAAAGGGGTTAACTAATCGATCGGACCGCTGAGTTAACCAGAAAGGATTTTCCAGGGTTAAGTGTACACGGTAGCCGGTGTGTGTGGTACCCTGTTGAGGGGTAGCCAGCCACGGTGAATAGAACGTGCGCGGGAGAAGTATACTCTCCCCCGGCGTTGAAACAGAAGTTGGGCAAGTTTGAACATAACATCAAGTAAAAGGCTTGGCCAAGCTATATTGTGAAAGTGAAAGAAAATGTTTAGTAGGCTCGGGTATTTGTTGAAAAACCCCAATGCGCTATTTATCAAGATGCCTGATTTAATCTATATTTATTATATGTTTTCGGCAACGTGCCCACTAAGTATGTTTATACTTAGCCCTGCATATGTTTTATAAATGTGCAGGTTGAGTGACGGGAGCGGCGGAGGTTGAGTAAAGAATTGTAGTTAGGAAGAAGAACTTGTATCTAGCTTTACGCTTTCCGCTGCCAATCTTTTGAGTTAATGTAAACCTTTTTGGTCTAAGTCCCGTACAATGAACTTAGTTAACTTTTGAATAACTTGTCGAGCGACCCTTCAAGGTCGACTCTCTCTTTCTTTTAATATAAAATCTGTTCATAGATATCAGTTGTCGTTTAATTGTTGTCTGTTTATTCATTTATCTCCCTTCATCCCCGCTTCTTTAATCCAACCCCTAGTCGCACCCCGGCTTCGCTGTCCCTCGGGATTTGGGGCTGTGACAAGCAAGAGGACTACGGAGATTCCCAACAAGAGGAATCGGAGGAACGCGAGCCAACACCACCGCCCCCGCCCTGCCGCAAGGGAAAAGCTCCCGCAACCTCAAGCATGGCCAATTCTTCGGCCAAGGGGAAGGGAAAGGCACGCCGCAAGGGGAAAGCTCCCGCGACCTCAACCGGCGAGCAGAACCAGCCACTGCGAGGTCCTAACTACACATCCAATGAAATTGAATACCTCGCACGATGCTACATTGATTTCGGGATGGACGAGGTCACCAGCAACTACCAAACCTCAAATGCGTTCTGGGAGAAAATAATGAACAAAATCAACGAGTTCATAGCTCCCGTCTACCCAAGAGAAAAGGATGCGACGAGAAGCGCATGGGGCCGCGTCAAAAAACAGATCCAGAACTTCGCCGGCATGTACATCCAAGAAGAGAACCAGCTTGGAAGCGGGCAGAACGACCTCGATCTGTATATAAGGGTCCAAGATCTGTACGCCGTCAAGTTCAAGAAAGAGTTCCCGTATAGGGCTGCGTGGGAGCTCTTAAGGCATATCCCGAGTTTCACCAACCTAAAAAAACCGACAGCTCCAAAGCGGACGAAGATAAATGAAGCCGGCGAGTATACTTCGTCTGCTAGCGGCACCGCATCCACCACATCCGCGAGCGATACAAACACGCTGCAGGTTCGCCCCGCCGGAGTGAAAGCTATGAAGAAGGGAATGAAGGGCAAAACGGCGCTAAGGGAGCATGCGGCAAGAGAGCTATCTACACTCAACGAGCATTACGCATCGGACGCCGCTTCAGCGAGAGAGCAGTGGGCGTACAGTGTCTATATTGCAGACACGTCGAAGTTTAAGGCGGCGCACGAAAATGTCCACCGCAAACTTGCAAAAGAATTTAAGTGGGAAGAGTAGTTGTCCTAATTTTTTTTTCTTAATTTTTGTAATTTTGCAGTTTTTAATTATTGTATTTTTTTAAGAATAAAGATATCCGGCCACACTGTGCCCAGCCACACGCTTAAAAAAAGGAAAGTTGACTATAAAAATAGAAATAATCACATTTCCCCTTTAGGGTTTATGCTTTCCAATTATGGTATATTTCCATTTTAAAAATATATGTTACCATTTTTAGCTCGTGTGGCTGGCCACAGTGTGGCCGAATATCATTAACCTTTTTTTAATTAGGGTATGTTTTAGTTTTTTTAAATTCAATAAAATTGTCATTTATTAATTTTTGAATTTAATTAAGTTCTTTTTATAATATTTATTACAGATAAAAAAACAAACAACAAAATAAAATTTATTCAATCATTAAAATCACGCTTTCTAGTGCTTCAACCTAGGTCTTACCCAACCCCATTATAGTGAAAATATAAACTTAGGTCTAACTCAACACCACCAATCATTAAAATCACGTTTCCCAATATTTCAATCTACGTCTAACTAACACACCGTAGTGGATGCTCTAAAATTAACATCAATTGTGAATCAAAAAGAATAACATCAATTGTGTCATTTTTTTTGTAACAGAGGAATTCAACTGTTATTAATTTTTTTTTGGTAAGTCAACTTTATACAGTTAGATTAACATAAAATGTGTTTCATTATGTTATAGCCCTTCGATTTGACCATTTGAAAATAAATTATCGTACTTATATATTACAAATCCTTTAAAATTGCAAGTATAAATACATAACCAAATATCTTAAACACCTTTTATTGTAGATTAAACTCGTCCTTTATTACTTGTACATGTCTCGCATGTGAGTAGGAGTTATTACACCAAAATCAATTTTACAGTTAGGAAATTCTTCAAAATACCAAAAAATAAAAATAAAAGTAATTTTTATAGGGAGCATCAAGTATTAATATTGGAAGTGTATTTTTACCGGTACAGACAGAGAGTAGCTGATCCAGATCACGTGCCTTCTTACACCCTTATTTATAACAATCAAAACTAACCCTTTGTCTGTGCGCTTTCAACCGTCATCGTCCTTTACTCAACCGCAATTCTCCCATCTTCCTAGGGGTAATTTTGTCTCGTCACCCTCTTATATAAGTATAACCTCCTCCTCCTGCTATCAAGCAGCCTCCCACATTCTCTCTACAACACCACCTCCATCATTCTCTCTCTCTCTCTCTCTCTCTCTCTCTCACTGAGATCATATACACAATACATACACCAACATTGTCATTGTCGTAAACCACCTAGCTAGCTAGCTAGATAGAGGAACAATGTCGGTTCAAAACGTGTTGGTGGTGGTGCTGGCCGTGGCCGTGGCTGTGGCGGCGAATGCCTGCCCGCCGGCTGACCGGGAAGCTCTTCTAGCTTTCAAGGCTGCCCTGAAGGAGCCGTATTTGGGCATTTTCAAGTCATGGGCAGGCGACGACTGCTGCGTCAACTGGTACGGCGTCAGCTGCGACCCGGAATCCAAACGGGTCGCCGACATCGTCCTCCGGGGCGAGTCCGAGGATCCCATCTTCGAAAAAGCCGGCCGCTCCGGTTACATGACCGGCTCCATCTCCCCCGCCGTCTGCAAGCTCGACCGCCTCACAACCCTCATCCTCGCCGACTGGAAGGACATCTCCGGCGAAATCCCCTCCTGCATCACCTTCCTCCCCAACTTGAGGATCCTCGATCTCATCGGGAACAAAATCTCCGGCCAAATCCCCGCCGACATCGGCAAACTCAGCCACCTCACCGTGTTGAACGTCGCCGACAACCAAATCTCCGGTTCTTTGCCGTCCTCCATCGTTAACCTTAACAGGCTAATGCACTTGGAGCTCAGCAACAACAAGCTCTCCGGCCAAATCCCATCGGACATCGGCAAACTATCCATGATGAGCCGAGCTCTACTGAGCCGGAACCAGCTCACCGGTCCAATCCCAACTTCCCTGGCCAATATCTATAGGCTGGCCGACTTAGATTTATCAATGAACCAAATCAGCGGTTCGATCCCGGACCAGCTCGGCTCAATGGCGGTTCTCTCCACTTTAAACTTGGATGGTAACCTATTGTCTGGCCCGATCCCCACCGGCTTACTTGCCAACTCGGGCTTAAACATCGTGAATTTGAGCCGGAACGGTTTGGAGGGAAACTTGCCCGATGTGTTCGGCCCCAAAACCTACTTCACGGCCATCGATTTATCGTATAATAATTTGAGAGGTCCGATTCCAAAGTCGTTGTCTTCAGCTAAGTACATCGGCCACTTGGATCTAAGCCACAACCATCTTTGTGGTCCGATTCCGAGTGGTTCGCCCTTTGATCATCTTGAGGCATCCTCCTTCGCCAATAACGATTGTTTGTGTGGAATGCCGTTGTTGCGCACTTGTTAAATTAAATGTTAACTACATATTGCTTTTAATTATGTGTATTGTTGATGTTAATGTTGTAAGAAAAAGGTCATGAGATGAGATCTGCACGTGAAGATGTGTGTGACAGCTTTATTGAGATAACTCATTATAATCAATTGAGCAAAGATTTTATGCTCCTATTATTAAGACTAGAGTATCATTTTCTTTTTACTTTGGGATTTGAGGAACATGCATGTTATACTACTACTACTATGTATGTGTTGTGTACGTGCCTTTTTCAAGTAGAATGTCGCGAAGCTATTATTAGTTAATTAGTGGGTGCTTTTTGTATAGTAATAGTCTCCGTCCATTTCAGTTGTGAATTATTGAAAGCGAACAAAAATATAGTCACCCAGAAAATTATTTTGTCTGTACAACTATCCTTTTACCACCATCATTTATCGTGTCTTTTTTTTTTTTCTACTTTTTTACTTTCACTTTTGTTGTAAATTGCGATCAGAAAAATTAAATGAAATGCAATGTAAGGACAATAGATGAGCTTGTCAAGTCACTCGATGATCAAAGTAATAGTATAAAGTAAAACAATTGAAATTGTTAAGCTACAAAGTTAATTGATTCATGAACTACTACTACCGACAACGAGTTTAAATCTGCAATTTTGAACTAATTGAAATGCATAGAGCCAAACTCGTTGATAAGCGGGACAAAACCCATGACGTTTATTTAAAAATCAAATTTGAGCAGAACGTTTTCAGAAAATGCAATTATACTATAATTCTAGAGAAACCAAAGCTGCCTGCCAATTGTTCTTCACCTCATGCAGACAAAATCGAGATTTTCTTTTTTTGAAAAATAACAAAGCTGATGATAATTCCGAAAAAAGAAAAGGATTAAAAACTGCAGGGCAGAGGTATTAACAGAATGTGGGAAGTGAAGACATTAATTAAATTTCAAATGCAATTTAAAACCTGTGGAGATGAGAAGAGAGGAGAATCAAACAGAGGTCAAGATCAGTTATGCAGAGCACATGCATGTCTCAAACCCATGTGACCTGCCTGGAAATGAACATCAATTATAATATTGTGGGCCTTATCTCATTTTGCACTAAATTCCTGCAAACAAGTTATTCACCCGTACCATAATGCCTCACAAAACTCACTTCCATCTCAATAACTTGAATCCTTCCAATGCCCAACAATCCCCACTTAATTCTATTTAAACAATGCCAGACTAAATATTAAGCATCTTCCAGTGTAAACTGTTAAGTTATCATCATCATCATCATTATTATATTAATAATTTTTTTATTATACAACTATTTGGATTCCTCGACACAGCTAGAGGTAAGGTATGTTCAAATCTATGTACCAGCTCTGACAACAAACAAAGTTAAGGGGGTGTATTCATCCCGGATTCTGATGGATTTTAATGGACTTTAAAAGTCTGGGTATAAAATCGAACATGTATTCAATCTAAGGGGGGTGTATTCAATCAAGACTTTGTGGGAGTTTTAAAGAGTTTGGAAAGTTTGTGGAGTTTTGAAGTTGATTGACTCCGCATGGAGTCGTGAGGAATTTCTGATGGAGGTCGCATGGGATTTGGACAACTCTGATGGAGTTGAAGTAGATAGAGTCCAGCGCCGGCTGGACCTCAGCGGTCGCGGCACTTAAAGCCAGCCGGCGCTGGCTCGCCGCCGTCGCTGAGTGATGCAAAGAGCAATACTTCTCCTGACATAATGATGGCTGATATAGGTTTGAAAATTACTTTAGCAAACAACAATACTTCTCCTGCATGAGAATTCAGAGTAACTTAATTTTACTACATTTTCAGAGTGACAAACATCAAATATGTCCCACAATCTGGTTTTGTGCTTATGTTTTGAATAACAATTGTATTAACCAATATTCAATAAAAATGTCTATACCAATATGAAGCATTTAGATTTCTAATTTGCTTCTATCTACCTCATGTCACTCACTGTGGCAGATTTGGAAGAAGGAATGAAGAACAAACTTAGGAAGTATGCTCAAAGGAAGAATCTTCGCCAGCCAACATATTGTACTGAGAAAGAGGGGGATTGCTTCAAGGCCAAAGTATGTGTTGGTGAAGATTGGTTCACGAGTAACGAACTCTGTGCTACTGTAGAGGAAGCAGAGAATTCTGCAACAACTTCTGCTTTGTTAGCCTTGCTAACTGATGCATTTCATGAGGTAATTAAACTAGTCCAAAAAAAAAATAAAAATAGAATAGTTGATATAAATGATGACTGATATAGGTTTGGTATAAGAACACAACAAATTCTAGCCAGGGCTGGGTCCCAGCCGAGGGCCGAATAGAGCCCAGCGATTTCTGGGAAGACGCCGACGCTTGTTGTTCATGGAATTTCAAATTCTCGTGGTTGAAGGTCAGAATTCGTTCAGTACAAAAATTGCTTGAAATCACGTTAAATTCCATCAGAGTCAACAACATTAAAAAGTCAGTGGAGTTTTGAATACCACCAAATTTTTATGGAGTTTAAAAAGTTGTGATTGAATACCACCAGATTTTTAAGGAGTATGAAAAGTCTGAATTGAATACAACCAGACTTTCAAACTCCTAAAAAATCCCACAGAGTCTTGATTGAATACACCCCTCTAAGTGTATTGAACATTCCATAAACTTAAAAATCAATGGATTTCGTAGGACTTACATTTCGAAAAATATCCACTACCAAATCCACTCAATCCCCACCAAATTTTCAAAATCCATTTAACCTCAGCACCGGGTGAACAACAACGGCCGTTGAGGCGTTCCCAGCGTTGGCTAGGGCCTAGCGGCCGCTGGAACTTACATTGGGTGAATGGTGAATGCTTCCAGCGAGCGCTGGTGTATGAATGGTGAATGGGCGTTCCCAACAAGTACTCAACTTGTTTAGTTTTATCAATTTAATTTGTAGCGTTTTATTTATTAGGATTATATCCCACAAGGATATAGTTTTTAGTTAATAAATTATGATTGATTAATTCATAATTATTATCTCTAATAATTTAAAATTTTAGTTCTTCGTTATCAATTTTATTTATAATTTGAAGCACTTAAATGTCACCCGCTTCCGGCGATTGTTGGGCTACTTCAGCAATGGTTGGGTTGTAGCAGTCGCCGGGGTACATTGGATGCTCGCTGGAGTGCAATGAACGTTGAGATAATGAATTTCAAATCCCACAAACTCCAACCCCAAAATCCCACGAAATTCATCTAAAATCCTATAGACTCCATGTGGAGTTCAAATCCATAAACTTTTTAATGTCCTAAAAAATCCATCAAAATACACAACCAATACACCCCTAAATATATTTTATAACTACCTTAACACGTGTCACGTATTATTTAGAAGGATTATTAATTGATTTATCTATTTATTGTCACTAGGAGAGAGTCACATGCGTTGCACGTAAATTGAGATGATTATAATAAAAATTATACAATATGAATAATAAATTATTAAATTTATTTATGATTAGGAAATATTACATAATACTCAAGTTATCTAATTACTCAATTTTAATTCAATACTATATAATAGTTCTTAGAAAATTGATCAAAAGTTGGCTGAATTGGATTTTCCTTTTTTCTGAAAGCTAAGCAAATTGTTACAAGAATAATTTTTTCTTTTTTAATTCGTGAGAGCTCGCAACCGCTACCTTCAGTGCGCACTGAGTAAACTCCCGTATAAAAAAAAGTATAATTGTATAACTATTGCATTGAACTATATATATTTGGATTAAGTTAATGGCTTGCATAAGTTAATTGCATTAATTCTACTATATATTTGGATAAAACTTACCCCCTTAATACTACTCCTTTAAAAAAAATGGAATTTAGATATGTGTTGTTTGGAAAAGTGAGAAAAAGACATTTAATATAAATTTTTAAAGATATATCTCGTACAATTTCATAACAAAATAAAAACATTAATGATTATAGAGTTTAATTAGAATATAACTTGTTTAGTATTCACAATTGAATAGATTAAATTATGCATCATCATTCTTCAAAGTTTCAGTTGATTTTTTTCCAAAGAATATATTAATTTATTTATTTTGGTCTATTGATTGTGTTTAGAAATAATTGGCAATTAACTAATATGTTGGCCAAAATCTAACCTTATAGGGCTTGAATAGTCCTTTTTTTTGCGTAAATTTGGTTTATTAATATTTTTTTTAAAGGGGTTTTATTAATATTCAATATTAATATTTTATAGCCATAATTGTTTATTGTTAAAAACATGTTGTTGCATTAGAAAATGAGAAGGACATATCATTAATATGAGTTTTTATTTTCTTAAAAGTAAGATATACATCTGGTATGAGATTTTATTTATTGTCAATGAAAATATATATATACTATGATATATAATAAGGGTTATTATAAGTAAACTAAAATTTTTGAGCAAGACACTTTTTATGTAAGTATAGATATAGATAGATATGTGGAAGGGAAGGGATGAAGTGGTAGTTATATAGTTCCGTCTGTTCTCATCATAACCAGTCACATCCTTCTCAAAAGATAGTGCCATAGTGGTTATACATTGAAATTTGAAAACAGGACGTTAGAGATGGCTAAAGCACAAATAATGCCAAATGATGAATAAAACGGCTATTACTACATAACCAAAAAAAAAAAAGGGCTGAAAAAGATAGCATAGCATTGGGGATAGGAAGAATTGACAGCAAAGATGAGCAAAATCCAATATTCATTTTCATTTACCCTGAAAAGGAAAGCACTAAACACTAAATAATCCACTTTCAATGCATTGGGACCAATTTGGTGTAGACCAGTAACATGCTTAGTAAGAAATGAAGCGAAACTTTCGGCTTAGTTGAATATTTCATAATGCTGTTAGTAGCAGAGTAGATTAAGCAGCAGTACATGGCCACATTACTCAATTAAGCACTAGGGCAACATATTAGGTTTTGAATATTTAATCAGGAGCACTACAAACATACTACAGACTACATATATCACACATTATGCAAACCAAGATATAGTTACAGTTTATATCAGTGTATACTACTATGTTCTGCAAATATTTAATACATAGACAAATGTGCCTGTGTAGATGATCGCATTCTTAGTTGGGCGCAGTTTTAGGCGACATTATTGCCCTTCTTAAGAATAACTCAAGCAGAAATGCAGGTCGAAAATTAAGCCAATAATTTTAGTTATTTAATGATTAAACAGTAGTAATAAACACTTGATATTATTTGTATGCAATTTCAATATATGATCAAACTCAGAAATCTACATGTCAGATTCAAATCCAATATTCCAAAATCCTTCAGGAGTCGAAGGAGGAGCATACCTATATCGATGCCTAGATACTCCATCCTGATGTTCACAGCGGATGTTTTGGTTATCAGCATCACCTGCACCAGGGAGAACAGCATCATAAAACTTCCTGCATTGCTTGCATTCAATACCTTTTAGATTTTCACGCTCTGCTTTCTTTCGTACTGGTTCCACGTATTTAAAACCTGATGTTCCTGTCCTAGGAGGTGACTTGTGAAGCTTATTTGGTCTAGCATCCGCTTTTATGTCCTGTGTTTGATCATCAGAGTCATCAAGGTGCATGTTAACTGCACCCGGTTTAGGAATATTTGGATGAATCTCCCTCAGAGCCTTCCCCAAGTTATCTCTAACATTCTCCAGAGGCGTATCAAGGAAATCATCATGGGGATCAGGTCCAACACGGCTCTGATGGGACCTAGTGTCCCTCCAATAAGAATGAGGGCGTTTTATACCAGCTACGGGACAAGGTTTTGAACTACTCGGGCATTTTGGAGCAATGAGAATACGGGAAGTCATAGGCAAGTCAGGACTAATCCTCTGAACCAGAACTACCTCCTTTTTGTTCTCTAATACTTCTTGATCATCCACTGTTTTCGTAGTATCACAGGTGGGATCAGAAGCTTTCAAAGTATTTTTCTGAATGTCTGAAAAGATATGAAAAGAAAATGAGAAACTGCATGCTGAATGGAAAAATAATGCTAACCATAATTTGTCTGCAAAAATAAGTTAAAAGAACAAATGGCTTGAAAATATTGGATACTATTGCAAGCTTATATGTAATACAGTATGATACAGTGCAGCATATCTTTTCCAGTCTTTGATTAAGTTATACTAAAGAACACTACTATGCAAATCAAGAGAGTTTTCGACAACAGCCAATTCACATCTGAAATGATACATGGACAAAGAAATGAACTTCCACAATTTTTTTTAAAGTAGAGCGTACCATATAAAGGCCCTGGAGTCTGACTGTGTCTCATTACTTCATTTTCACCTTCAAGAGGCAGCATAGTTTCTTCAGTAAGATTGTATTTCTTGAGGAGATAAATGTACATAGACTTCAGCTTCTTATATAAAGCAGCCCAGTCCGTCGTTTTCTTCCTTAAAGAATGCAATTCAGAATCTTTTGCTTCAATCTGTTGCAACAACTTCTCATGCTCCTCCATCCTTTTAGAAGACTCCTTCATTTTCTCAGAGAGACTTTGCTTAAGCTTCTCAACTTCCTCTCCTAGGCCTTTATGTTTATCCAGAAGCCGTTTCTTCTCCTTCTGATACTCTTCCAATGCTTGCCCTCTCTTGGCTATTTCAAAATTAGAAGAATCACTTTGTCGAAGTAACTGATCATGCACTTTCCTTGCCTCCTCAAGTTCATACGTTTTCTGTCTAAGTTCCTTTTGGAGTTCATCAATACGATTAACCAAAGACGTTACTTTTGATGCAAGAAGACTATTCTCCTTCTCATATTTATTTGATAGTTGTTCATTATACATTATTTCTGCGGCTTGAAATTCAATCTTCTTAAGCAAATTTCCTTGCAATTCCTTTCCTTTATCAACTTTTTCAGTCTTCTCTCTGATTTCTGATAGCAGCTCGTTAACTTTACTTTCCAGTTTTTCAATTTTCTGAGTGAGCCCATTAGTTTTCTCTTCATACTCCTTCAATTGTTTATCTTTCTGCAAAATCAAAGTCGAGTTCGATTGATTTATGAGGAGAAGCTTATTTTGCAACTCCATCACATCATCAACTTCCTTAGATTTCTTCATTAGCTCTTCCTGCTGTCCCTCAGTTTCAAGCTCCAGCTTCTTTTGCTTTTTCAGAAGCATTTTATTTTTTTCTTCAAGCTCCTGTTTTGTCTTATCAACCGTCTGCAGATTTTTCTGAATATCCCTCCTTTCATTTGCTTCTAGAGTGTTCTGATTCAACTCTTCCTGAAGTTCTCTAAAGCCATTACAGGACTCATTTTCCATGTTGACAAGCTGTTCCTTTTCCAACTTAAGCAATCTATTATCTTCGAGAATCTGCTGGTTTTGAAACTGAAGCTTCTTGATCTGGAGTAACAGGTCCTTTTCTTTTAGTTTGTATGCATCTTCTGCAGCTTCCCTTGCTTCTGAATATATCTTCAAAAAGTTTTGATTATTCATTTGAAACTTTGGAAACAGTTGCCTGCAGAATATGTATTCTATCTGAGAAATCCTATCTTTGGTTTCCTGTATATTGGCAACCAGAAAGGTACTGAGCCCAGAAACATATTCTGCATCAGAACTGTCAGTATAGGGAGACTTTTGCAGATGGCCTTCCATTTACAGCATAAGTGAGAATAAACTGGGTACCTATGATAACAACTACAGAAAATAAGTTCAACTATATTGCTCATTTGCTACTTTTATTTATCAGAAAAATATATATATTTGCATTGCACCCGATACAGCGAATCAGACAATAACTAGCAGCAAGTACTCTGGGAGTTGGGGCAGTGGGCTTATGATGAAACACAGATAATATATGACTTCTCAATTTATGAAAAATATTTAGGATTCCTGAATACATCACTGCATGTATTGCTTTTCTGCAGAAATTGTAAATTCACATGCAAATGGGTTATACAAAAGAAGTTCAGTTCTCAACGCACATAAAACAAACGAAATCAGCTAAGATCTAAAATCACATAGAATCAGCTAAGACAAGGAGGACTGCTTAGAACACATTTAACTGACTTTTCATCAAGACTCTGCTAGTGCAAGTCAAATGAATCCATACGAAGAAGGCCTAAATAACACAACTGCTTCATCAGCTTATTCTAACAATAATTTACAGCTTTTACTAAATCGCTTTCAAATTATCGTCATCTTCTTAATGCACCTAATCCAATTTGATGAAATAAAGCAACAGACTCAAAACGCAACAAAGATCAAAATACGCACCGGAAACATACATTAGATGCATTGGAAAAGTAAAACACAATTTTGAACTTAGCATTTGGCAATGAATTTAAAAGCAGGAAACAATTCGAAATGAAATACTTGAAATCACATTCGACAATACAAAATTCTAAGCCACTGGATCCGCCGATGCTAGCTAGCGATAATCAATTACAAATCAAAGCTGTTACGGAGTTCGTGGAATGTGAGAGTAGAGAGCAGAATATTAAATATGCTTACCAGCGCTTGTAGAGAGAGGGAATGTAAGCGGGATAAAATGTAAAACCCTAACAAGTGAAGTTTCTGAATCAGAATCGCATTTTGTGCATTTTAACAACCAAAACACTTTGCTTCTCGACTTTAACTTATGGTAAATTAATCAGAAAGATGGAAAAGAAGAGGAATTAGGGAACTGTGTTTGAATGAGTTCTGCAAAAGCTGGGTACTTGTTTTATGAATGGAAGAGAAATAGTATGAAGAAAAACAAGCGGCGACCGTGAGAAGAAATTGTGGGAAAGTTTATTTGAAATTTTGAATAAGGTCTCTCCTGTCCCGCGCCTTCTTTTTTCTTTTGTTTTTTTGTTTTTTCTTAAGCTGACAGTATTTTTGTTTTCGATAATTCTATTCATAGCTCCTTTTCCTTTTTAGTATATCCTTCATAATTAATTAAAAATTTAAATAATTATAAATAGACATTTTTGTCCTTGTACCTCATGATACTTAGGCTATCTGCTCTAGCACTAGAGCACCCTTAGAACACTCTACCCCTGCAACCCAAGGGTACTATAAGGGTGCTCTATCTTTAATATTAAACAATTCCCCATTTTCATTTATTAAATTAATTCATCTATTTGTAAATAAATTAAAATACACTAAAAAATAAATAATACGAATTTTCCATTAATATTTGAAAATTGGAAAATTTTACATAAATTGAAATACAGTTTTTAATAAAAAAAACACTACATCCGACGAATAAAACTACGCCCACCCCCGACGTAGCTTCACCTCCTCCACCATCTTCCGGTGAACTTCTTGCTGCTCCGGCGTCATAAATCTCGTGTCCCTAGAGACAACTTCCAAGTCGGCCGCATCACGTCTCTGCTGAACATATTCGGCCCGGATGCGTGCATTTTCCAGCTTCGCTCGAGCTGATTCACGCATCGCCACCGCGATCTCATGCTTGGCCTCGGCGAACTGGGTAAGTCGGTCGCCATATCGACCCAAGACGGACTCGAATTGGGACGAGCCCTCTACCGGCTTCTTTCCTTTGGACCTTGCCCTGACCCTTGCCGCATCTCGACCCTCCGGTCGGGGAGGCGCGCTTTCTCCTTCGGTAGACTGGGCCTCCTCCGCAGACGACTGGGACTGAGAAGAAGTGTAGTTGCCCTCCACCGTAGTCTTCGTCCTCTTCATGGATGGTACGTCTGGGAAATTGGCGAGGACGAATCTGGGTTGTCTTTGAGAATGTCCCAGGCTGTGAAATAGCGGAAAGCAGGTCCTTGGGTATTGGACTGGTAGATGGCTTGGGCCTGGGCAATCACATATCCATCATCGGCGCCGCTTGGCCGGTGAGATTGGGCTTTCTGGAAAGCAGTAATCCAGGCTTTAACAGCAGTCTGGATGCGGCCGAAGAAGCTCCTAACGGCTTTCTTGTTGAGCTCCAAGTTGAACTTCCTGTTGAAGCGCTCTTGGATAGCGCCCCAATATCTCTCGCCGGACTGATCGCATCCGACGATGGAGTTGCAGGTCTCCTCCACCCAAATCTGAGCCATGTAGCTGGCTTGTTCGCCGGTGTAGTTGTGTCGCTTCGTCCGGACGGGTTCCTCATCTTCGTCGGCAGCGGCGGCGGAGGTGGCGATGGCTTTGCCCTTCCCCTTCTTTTTTCTTCCTCCGGCAGCGGGCTGGGATGGCGGCGAAGCCACAATGAGACGATCCTCTGTGTTTGTCGCCGGAGAGTCGGTGTCGACAGAGAACGTTGGGAAGGATTCGGTGGAGGCCGGGGTGTTCAGGTTGATTGAATCAAGCCCCGCCCCCGTGAAATAGTTCGCTTCGTCGGACATGTCCGGATACCACGCCGCCGAATATGGGTTGTTGGGATCCATTTTTTTTTTGGGGGATGAATTTGTTGAAGAATTGTTGGAGATGAAAAAATTTGAGAGATAAAAATAAAATGAGAGGTGTGATAATGTTGGAGGTGAAATGAGTATACAGGTGTTAAAATGAAAAAAAAATAAAAAAAAATTAGTATGTTACCGTTGGCAACAATGCCGTTGAATTTAAATTTTTCTAATGTTGGCGCGTGCAATGCACGCGCCAGACTTTTTTTTTTTTTTTTTTTAATTTTCGAAGGCGCGTGCGTTGCACGCGCGTGCTCGAGCGCTCGAGCTCGCGAGCTCCGCCACTCACCTGTCTCGAGCACCCCCCTGCTCGATCTCGGCTCGAGCACCCTTGCTCGAGCCGCGTTGTGTATAGCCTTACACAAAAACCCCACACCATTCTTCATTATTAAATAAAGGTGCTTGATTCCTTGTTCCAATCGTAAGTTTTTATGTTGTCGATTTTTTTTTCCTTGGCTTAGAATAACGTTTTGATTAATTGTACAATAAAATGTTGTTCAAAACTTTTCTGTGTCTTTTGCAATGATATGGAGCAAACAGTTTCTTGAATGTAATCATGAAAGAATTCAAAAACACAAGAAAACACAACTTTGTTCCTTTTAATTTGTTATTTAAAGTTAAAGGAAACGTCTATGAGACTCTCCACAGCGGTTGTTTCGTCGGCTGGCTCGAGACAGCCGCATCGACGAGACAGGCTGATGCAGCAGCACCATGGGGCTCGAGTTAGTCCCATCTCGTCGAGACGGTCTCGATCCGGATACATTCGATGAATACTTGAAGATCGGAGATAACACGGGCCGTCTTTGCCTCCGGAAGTTCTGCAAAGCTGTCATTGAGCTCTTTGGTGACGTGTACTTGAGGAAGCCAAATGCTCAAGACACCGCTCGACTGCTGCAAATGTATGAGGAGAGGCACGACTTTCCGAGGATGCTCGGTAGCCTGGACTGCATGCACTGGGTGTGGAGAAATTGCCCGAAGGCGTGGGCAGTTGCCTACACACGAAGAGATATTGGCGTGCCTTTCTTGAATCTTAAGGTCGTGACGTCTCAAGATTTATGGATATGACACGCCTTTTTTGGAGTAGCCGGCTCCAACAACGATATCAACGTTCTCAACCAGTTGCCCCTATTCGGGGATGTGCTTGAAGATAGGGCTCCGCCATGTGAATTTATGGTGAACGAAAAGCACTATGACGGCGGTTACTACTTAACCGATGGGATCTACCCATCTTAGCCGGTTCTGATCAAAGCTCCCCCGCTTGCAACCGACCCGAAGTCGGCGCAATTCAAGAAGATGCAGGAAGCGGCGAGAAAGGATATCGAACGAGCATTCGGTGTTCTTCAAGCCCAATGGGGAATTATGTATGAAGGTGGCTTAAATTTATTTTGGTTAGGGTATGTTAATTGGTTGTATGTCTATTCTTAAATACAGTATTTCTTTGTGTTCTGAAAAAAAAAATTATTTGTAATTAATTATGGGAGTGTTATGAAGAGAAAGATGTGGCCATGAATAGCTACTTAATTTTTTTTTTGTGTGTGTGGGTTGTTGCATTGAGATTGAGGGCCCAAAAATTAAAATCCAATTGGGTTTATTTATGATTTCGAAACAGTGTGTTGAACCTACCTCATATATTTAGAACCCATATTCACACTTCTTCAATCGTGAATTAGAAATCAGACATTTTCCTGAAGAAAGGCTATGAAAAAATAAACATCTATCCATCTTGGTAGATTCAGGTTACTACTCTACTAACAAAGATAAATACAACTAAAATATACAAGTGGAAAGTGTAAATCCAAGACTCGTTCTGAGAATCTACCTTCTACTTCCTCTTCGTATGTCTCTAAATTGCTACTCTCCTGCAAAACAGCGTCTAACACCGGAAGGGTTTTTCGGAGAAGACCCTCCGACGCTCAAGTCAGTGGATTATCGGAGAAAGGGGAAAAACCTTTCCAAAACTATCTGTTCAACAAGAAAAATAAAAAGCTTGGAGAAAACTCTACCTTGTAGCTTGTGAAAACCTTTCTTTTATATGGGATAGTGTGGCAAAGGGGAAAAATGAGAAGTCACTCTAAGCGCATCTGTGGCCCGGAATGGACTTGGTTAGAGAGAGTGGCATCTGGGCCTTTGGGCCGGCTTTGACTAGCCCATTAGTAATTGTGTTTTTTGGGCCATGTTGATAAATCCCATATCAACAAAGATAAATACAACATCTATCCATCTTGGTAGATTCGAGTTAATACTCTACTGATAAAGATAAATACAACTAAAAAAATACAAGTGGAAAGTGTAAATCCAAGACTCATTCTGAGAATCTACCTTCTACTTCCTCTTCGTATGTCTCTAAACTGCTACTCTCCTGCAAAACATAACACTGGAAGGGTTTTTCGGAGAAGACCATCCGACGCTCAAGTCAGTGGATTATCGGAGAAAGGGAAAAACCTTTCCAAAAATATCTGTTCAACAAGAAAAATAAAAAGTTTGGAGAAAAATCTACCTTGTAGCTCGTGAAAACCTTTCTTTTATATGGGATAGTGTGGCAAATGGCAAAAATGAGAAGTCACTCTAAGCGCGTCTGTGGCCCGGGATGGACTTGGTTAGAGAGAGTGACATCTGGGCCTTTGGGTCGGCTTTGACTAGCCCATTAGTAATTGTGTTTTTTGGGCCATGTTGATATATCCCATATCAACCACCCCCCCCCCCCCTTTATTATCAAGTGACACGTCACTTGAGGCAGCGAACGTGACACCGGTTACCCAAAAGAAGGATTTTTGGTGGGCTATGCTAATATGCTATTTACATCTGGGCCGTTGGCATGGAAGACATTCATCTCCTGACCCTTGGATTGGAATGACTTAATTTAACCGCCTCGAGTTTTGAAAATAATAACTTAAAAGTCTTTTCTGTAGTCAATTCATCTCTTTCGACATCTTTCTCTCACTAACTTCTTCGCATCATCTTCTCTTCTCCCTTTCTGCACTTGTTTTCCTATTTCGCTTCGTCTTCTTCCTTTAATCTCCCCAACGCTCAAGTCAGGTATTTTTTGAAAGTTATTCTTCTGCACTTATTTGGTATTGATTCTCCGGTGTTCATTTGTTTTTAGTTTTTTCGCTATCGATTTCGCAGATTACTTCGTCTTTCGTTGATTTAAATTTTTCGCGATATGTCTAGCTCTTCTAGAACTATAAGCTCTTCCGAGCACGTAGATTCGGATACGGTCGATTATTTGATGGGGAATCAATCTCCTCCCCAGGTTACTTCTACTTCCCCGCCAGCTTCTCCTCTTCCAGAATTAGGCACAATAAAAATTAGGGCTCAGATCTTAGAAGGGGAAAAACAACTGCGCCATATTTTAGAAAAACCGATTAACACCTAATCTGAACGTATAGCGGACTATTCCCTATTATTTGATCACGAATTAGATAGTCTCAAACGTGTACTCTGGTCAGAGGACTTTGCATTCACCTCCGTTCTCCCTACGAATAGTGCTAATCACGTGTCCTTTCCAGCCATGATTTTTTGGGAAAAACAAGTTTGAGTCGGGCTTCGTTTTCCCATTCATCCTTTCCTGGCTGATATATGCTCAAATCTGGATATTTTGCCTAATCAATTAACTCCCTTTGATGTCCGCACAATATTCGGATTTTATATTTTAATGTCTACTTATTTGTGTGTCCCCAGCCCAGCTCTTTTCCTAAGTTGCTTTTCTATTCAGCATTCGCAAGCCTTTTACTGTTTTTGCAACCGCCCTGGAAGTCCTGCTCACTTCGCTGTTTCTCCTGATTCCATTGATAAACAATGGGGTCGAAAATATTTTGCGGTTATGCCCCTCAATGGTCATTGGAACTTTTCTACCTGTAGTTGGAAATATTCTCCCAGATGTATGAAGGGCGAAGATACAGTGAAACAGCTTTCTCCTTGAGACATTAATGTGATGAAAACCCTTAACACGTATGCCAATAACAGTGATGAAAAGGTTGAGAAGAAAGCCAAAAAAACAATCGTTTTAACATTGTTCAGATGTTGCGTAATCCAGCAGTTCTTTCCTTCTATGGCCTTAAAGGGGGAATGTTACTCACGTCTATGCAAGACATGTCTGGTAGATCATATTTCTCTTACTTGTTTTGCTGTCTTGTTATTTATTTTCTTATTCCTTACCACTGGCGTAGTCTCAATTCTTTTATTCATAATTAACCATTATTTTGATTTTCATGAAGCAGAGATGGCTGATGCTAAATGGGCTCAGGACTACATCTTACATATGGACATAGCGGACTTATTTGCTCAGTCAATGAACAAGGATGAGGGAGACCTATCTACCAGCGAGAGTGACCCTCCCACTATAGATGAGATCTTCCAGGTAGCAGAAGCAGATGCTCCTTCTAAAGGGGATAAAGGGAAAAAAGATATAGTTGCCTCTGGTGGCAAAGAAAAAGAAAAAACGAGTAAGACTGCTCCACTCAAAATAGGAGCTGAGACAACTGTCTTCCAGAGGTGATAAAGATAAGTAGAAGAAGAAGAAGAAGAAGAAGAAGAACGACAAAACTGTCCGGTCTCCTAGTGTAGGCCTGACCTCCTATAGCTCTCCTTCATGTCCTCTCTCACAAACTGTATCTATTAAGTTGAAGTCCTCCAGCAAAAAGACATCTCCCGTGCCTTCATTGGAGGTGCCAGAAAAAAAGAAAACGAGACTCTCCTCAGCCCCGCTCCTCTTCTCTTCAAGCTTTTGAAGAGACCCAGAAAAAGAAACAGCGGTCATTTTCTTCAGGGAAATCTACTGCAGCTAATCCTTCTGTTGCAAAGGAGTCTGAGCCTACGGCCGTTGACCGTTCTCTGCCTCAATCGTCTCCTACCCAAGTTTCCTTGACCCCTGCTTCAGCCTTTCATCAAATGGTGCAGGGTAATGTAGCTGAAAGCGGTGCCCGGCGAACAAGTTCCTTGGGGCAATTCATTCCTCCTCTTACAGGGGAGAAAGCCTGTCTTCGAGAGCTTTCCAAAGATCGCTGCTCTACCTTTCTTAAAGGTTGTCTGAGTACCATAGAAGATTGACTAATCAGGGAAACTGAAGACCCGGTTGAGAGCCATCATGACCAGAACTACCACCTAGTTCAGGTACTTTATAATCTTTTTCTTATCTTTCTTTCATTTGTACCCTTGCTTGATGGCTTGCCTTTTACTTCATATGCAGTTCTTAACCCGCTTAAGCCAGGAAGAGTGGGGAGGCAAAGCAACTCTTATTCAACGTGTGGCAAGTCGCGAACAGGAGATACTTGGGCTACAAGCTTCCTTCAAAGCTACTGCAGAAAAAACAGATCAGCAAATTTAAAGCTTGACTCAAGCTAATGCAGAGTTGTCTGCTCGTTTCGAAGCTTTGCAATCTTCTTATAGAGTTGTCTGCTCGTTTCTGTATCTGCTACCGTATTTGCTTTGGATCTCGAGCCTTTTTTGGCTTATTCCTAAATTAGGGTATTGGTCAAAGCACCTTTAATGCTATTACTGACTTTGTTAGTTACTTTTTTTTTTTGCCCTAATAACTCCTAGTGATACGTCTCATCATAACTGCTGATATTACTTTTTCCCTCTATAAATACCTTCATTTAGTTCCTACTACTCACTCAATTGCTAAGTTATTGCTTATTCATTTCATTGAGTGCCTTTCTTCCTCGTGTTTTTATTCTCCTACTTGCCATGTCTATCTGGTTCTCATTGTTTTTCCTTTTTATTCCCTCTCCCAAAAAACCTGGTTGGCCTTCTATCCATCCTTTCTTTGTTATGGTCAAACATTTGAATCACGACCTTTGTAATGGTCAGACATGTGACACACACTTATCGATGTCTACCATCTATCATCATGAGTCTTCGATCCCTCTCATAAGTTCACCGCTGACCCAGTGGAAACCGCAGCAAGAATCAGAATGTCTTATGGAAGGTATATGTCAACTTGCGCCATCTCTGGTGCAGTTGTTCCTACCTTCAGGTCAACTTTTCTCTAAAATATGCTCTTGCAGACATTTCCTTCGTTATTGGTGGTTATGGTGGTTGGGAATTGGAGCAGAGCTAAAATCATGGGGTTGCTCTGGCCTACTTTCGAGCTAAGCATTCAGATCTGAATGCTTTTAACGGGTTGGTCCTGGGCTCTCGTTGTGGCAGTGCTTCGTTGCAGATCGGCACGAGCAGGTCTGCCATATGTGGCAGATCTTATCAGAAGAAAAGGCAAAGTTTTACTGGTCCGTGCTTTTGCATCTATTTGAGGACGGAAGGGATTCTACGCTTTTGCGCATCCTACCCTGTCAGACATCCGGCGTTCTTTTTTGCCAAGTTCTAGTAGGACCGCATCGGGCAGCTACTATCAATGAGATCTGCCAGGGCTGTTTCTGCCATGATGTCAGCTTCTAGATCTGCATAGGAAACCTGGCCTACCAGGGCAATTCTTCTAAATTTATTACCCGTAGTGCTCTCACAATTTGTCGACTTTTCAAAATTTCGCTAATTTCATGTAACATGTTCAGCTTTTACAAATGTATTTTATTTTGTCATTTAGTTCAATTATCTTATCCAGTTATATCCCTTTTTTCGGTGTCTTTGTGCTTGTATCGTTGCATCTTACACTTATCATATACATGTACTCTTTTATCGTTATTGAAGAAACACACTTATTCACCGTAATTTGAAATACTCTGATCTTTATCCCGTCTTTAATTGGAAATGACCATAGTAATTGAAAATCAACACTTTTACAATAGCGATGTAAATTACTTTTTTTTAGAAAGATTGGAAAACTTGCAAAAATAATTTTTGTTTCGGGAAACAACGGAAACCAACTTGCAAACGTGAGCTTTGCTTAGGGAATCAACAAAAACTAACTTGCAAATGTGAGCTTTGCTCAGGGAATCAAAAGATAACTGGCTCTGCCCTTTCAGACATAAAACTTCTTCAGATTGTTGACGTTCCACGGCCTGGGTAACTTCTTCCCGCTTGGCTCTACCAGTTCATAAGCTTCTCCTTTTAGCACCTTCACGACTTTATAAGGTCCCTCCCAGGGCAAGTCTAATTTTCTAATCGGTTGTAAGGCATCAGCTCTCCTTAGCACCAAATCTCCTTCTTTGAACTGTCTTTCTCGCACTTTGAGGTTGTGCCTAACCTTGACTGCTTCCTTGTATACTTCAGACTTCAGCTTTGCCATCATTCTGACTTCTTCAAGGAGATCCAGCTCTTCTTTCCTGGCCTGATTATTTTCAGCTTCATTATAGTTTAAAATTCGCCAAGATCCTGCTCCGATCTCGACAGGGGTGACCGGCGTAGTGCCATAAATGAGTTGACTTGGAGACTCCCCTGTAGCAGCTCTGACCCCAGTTCTATATGACCACAGTACAGAATCTAATGCGTCTACCCAATCATTCTCATGGCTCAGCAGTCTTGCTTTTATGCCACTCACAATAGTGCGATTTGTCACTTCCACCTGCCCATTCGTTTCAGGGTGTTTCACAGCTGCGAACCTTTGAACAATACCAAGACTTTTACACCAATCTCTCATCTTTTGCCCATTAAATTGTGACCCATTATTAGAGACGAGGATTTGTGGAACTCCATATCTGCACACGATATCCTTCTATACAAACGTTAAGATTGTCTGAGTGGTTATAGCCGTAACCGCTTTAGCCTCGGTCCATTTACTAAAGTAGTCTACTGCTACTATGACGAATCTTTTTCCTCTGTCCACCTTAGGAAAAGGGCCTACTATGTCTATGCCCCATTTGTCAAATGGGCAAGTGGCATACAGGCCTCCCAATCTCTCTGCCGGAACATGTATAGCATTTGCATTCTTTTGACACCTGTCACACCTCTGCACATAATCTTTAGCATCTTTTGCCAAGGTTGGCCAGTAAAATCCCGCCCTGATTACTTTTCTGACTGTATCTCTGTATCCTAAATGGCTTCCAGTGCCTCTTTCGTGTATTTCTCTGATAATATATTAGGCCTCCTCTTTTTAAACACATTTCAAGTATGGGTGAGTAAAAGATCTCCTCATAAGACAATCTCCCACCAAGTAGTATTGTCTGTAATTGATCTTAACATGCTTCTCTATGCCTTCCAACTTCTTTCCAGTTTTCAAAAAGTATATAATGGGATCTCTCCAATCCTCGCTTCTCTCGTTCATTAGAACTTCTACAGCATGCACCTTCTTTTCTGCAGTCATCATGGTAATGATCCCCTCGTCTGGTATGCTGGCAGCGCTAGCTAGTTTTGCTAGCTGGTCAGCTCTAGAATTCTGTTCCCAGGGAATTTGCTCAACTCGAACACTTTTGAATCTTCTCCTGAGCTCTTTCGCTGTTTCCATGTATCGCCCCATTTTGTGATCTTTGACCTCAAAAGCTCCTTCTAACTGTTGAGCTACCAATTGTGAGTCAGACCTTATTAGGACAGCCTGCTCTCCCTTCTTCCACACTTCGGATGCTTCGCCACAGAATAGATCGACCCAGTTCCCGTTCTTTTCCAGTGCACTCGCTACACGACCAATTAATGTTTGGATAAAAATCCTTTCTGGCATCATACCATTTCTAGGACTCACAATACTTAGCCACTACTAGAAGGGATATTCCTGTGGCCCTTGAATGTAGATAGACCAAAAGAGGGAAGCTCCCTTCTGCCTTTACACTCGAGGGCCAATCTCCGTCCGGCCTGAGGAAACCTTTGCACGCCTCAAAGACTAGTCATCATTAGCTCATTTGATGGCTTGACAGAAGTGAAAGCTCTGATTCTCCGATCGAATTGGATTGATTTTTAAAGAAGCCGCATAACAACGAAGTGTTTCCCTCACTTTGTCCACAGTTGGTCTCTAATATTGATCCAATCTTTGGTATCTCTTAGAGTACTACTTACTGAGAAAGTTCGGAAAGCAATGACTCAGGAACTTTTTGCTGTAAAAAGAAGGAGGACGTGATATAGATATGAATATATGACCCTGACAACTATCCATATCCCATCCTCTTACCTTGCTGCTCATTCTCCGAAGCACTGAACCTAAACCCAACCTATTGATTGATGTGTGGAAATGAATAGGGTGCATTCCCCTTATGAAGGCCCCGTACTCTGCCTCATTGTTAGATGTTCGAAATTGAAAGGATATGGCAAAACCCAGTTCTTCACCATCAGGCTTAATGACTACGATGCCTGCTCCGCATCCCCCGATATTTGCTGCTCCATCCACCTCAGCTATCCATTCTTTCTCTGCTTCCTCAATTCTTGTTGATTCTTGTATAAAGTCTACCAGAGCTTGTGCCTTTATAGTCGTCCTCGGCTCAAATTCCACTTCATACTCTCCTAATTTCACTGCCCATTTTACCATTCTTCCTGACAAATCTGGTCTAGCCAGGACTTGGTTAAAGGGCCAATTACTTCTGACAACCACTTTGTGCGACAAAAAATAATATCTTTATCATCATATTTCCTTAGGTTAGACATTTTACTTTACCACAGGCTTATAGATTAAGCTATATTGCTACTGTTGGAAACAATATTCGTATTTCCCTTCATAATTCTTCATCAGCACATATATAAATATACCTTAATCGCCTTACTGCGAACATAACGACTAGTGTCGCCTTCTCAATTTCGGAGTACCTCTCCTCTGATCCCTGTGTTATTAATTGAACAGTTAGCCCAAGGCCTCTTTACATTAATGCAATCATTGTTTACATATTAGACATGCTTATCGTATATGCATTTTCATACATGGGAATTTATTAAATGCTTACTTGGAGCATTCTACTGATATAATAAATTGGTTGCTGCTTTGGACTTTCTTCCCTGATCAGAACGGAACTCATAGCTTGCTTTCCCACAGCAATGTATAAGTACAGTACCTCCTTTGAATTTGGCTTAGCTAACATTGGCATCTCTGACAAATGCTTTTTCAGGTCTTCAAAGGCTTGCTGGCATTCCGATGTCCATTCAAACTTTGTGCCTTTCCTTAATATCTGGAAAAAATGATAGCTTTTGTCCGCCGATCTGGATATGAAACGACTCAGCGCTGTAACTTTGCCATTCAAACTTTGCACTTCTTCGATGTTCCTGGGTGACTTCATTTCCATAATAGCTTGCATTTTTGCTTCGTTAACCCTGATTCCTAGTGGAGTAACTACATATCCGAGGAACTTACCTTGAGTTACCCTCAAAAACGCATTTTGCTGGATTAAGCCTAAGTCTGCTTGCCTTGGCTACATCGAACACTTCTTCTACATCTTTGGCATAAGATATAGATTTGGCGTTGTGCATAAGTATGTCATCCACATATACTTTGGTATGAGAGTGCAACAGGTCTGCGAAGATAGTATCCATCATTCGCTAGTAAGTGGCTCCTGCATTTTTTTAGCCCAAAAGGCATTCAAACAAAACCAAAGGTGCCAATAGAAGTTATGAAGCTTACATTCACCACATTCTTTCGATCCATTTGAATCTGGTAATACCCTTGATAAGCATCCATCATAGATAACAACTTTGCGCCTGCTGTAGCATCCACCAGCTGGTCGATTTGAGGCAATGGATAGTGATCCTTGGGGCAGACTTTGTTCAAGTCTCGAAAATCATTGCACATTTGCCATTTCCCTCCTGGTTTTTTAATCATCACTGCATTACACAACCAATTTGGGAACCTAACCCGGATTATATATCCTGCTTGTAGAAGTTTCCACACTTGTTCTCTAATGGCCTGATCTTTTTCTTCATCGAATTGTCGCAATTTCTGTTTTACTGGCCTGACTTTGGGGTTTATGTTCAGCATATGCGTGGCTATATGGGGATGTATACTTGGCAACTTATTTGAATAAAAAGCAAACACATCGGCGTTTCGTCGCAAGCACGCTATTATCATCTCTTGCTCCTCTGGCTTCATTTTCATACCTACTCGGGTTGTAAAACCTATGCGATCTTCAAACAGTTCTACTGTCATTGTCTCCTCTGCGGGCCTCATGGTAGGCTTGGGTTCCTCATCCATCTCAACATCCTTCAATTCTCCTTCTTCCAACTTAACAGCAGGTCTATTACTAGGCCCTGCATTGTACTCAGACGATACTCGGGGTTTAGCCCCTTCTTCCTCTTCATCTTCCAGGGCTCTTTTACCTTTTTGACTTCTGGCCCTCTTTAGCTCGCTCGCATAACAAGATCTGGATTTGATCTGATCTCCCCTGATTTTTAACACGAGTCTCCCTACCGGGAATTTCACTTTCATATGATATGTTGATGCTACGGCCTGAAAAGCATTTATTGAGGGTCTTCTGAGTATTATATTGTAAGAACTTGGTACATCGACCACTAAAAATTGTACCATCTTCATCTTTTTCAACTCTCCATCTGCTAAAACCACGGGTAGGCAAATCATTCCCACCAGTGCTACTACACCTCTTGAGAATCCAACCAGCATGGCAGGGACTGGAGTTAACTTCTCATTTATATCCATCAGTTGGAAACATCCCAGGAAAATGATGTCGGCTGAATTCCAAGTGTTGATTAGAATCCTGGCTACATCAGGCCCTACTACCTCTGCCGTAATTAGTAAAGCATCATCTTGGGGCATGATTAACCCTTGCAAGTCCCGATCGCTAAAGTTTAGGTCAGGCGAGCTCGATCTAGGATAGATAGCGTGTACATTCCAGACATTCGGAGGTCTGACAGCCCTTTGGGCTCTCTTCTGCACTTGTCCCGAGGTTTCACTGATTAGACCTTCCACTACCATCATGATAGACTTCTGTTTCTTTGGATATTGCGCCTTTTCCTCTTTGGATCGAGGTCCCTCAATTGCTAATTACGGAGTTTCAGGTTCTGGTATATCGGGAACCTCTCTCTTTCTTTCAGGAGCGTATCCCCTTCTGTCCTGCTTTTTCCAAGGAACTTCCCGACCTCCTCTCGCTTGTCTGATGTAATTCTGGAAGTTTCCCGCCTTTATGAGCCTTTCTATAGCATTTTTGAGATGTCTACACTCATCTGTGTCATGACTGTAATCCTTGTGGAAATGGCAATAGAGGTCTGATGGTGGGTTCCTAGGGCCACTCTCCGCCGAGAAAGGCGGATTGAAAAGCTTTGGAGCTATGTTCAAAATTTCAGATGGAGATACAATCAGTTTAGTATAAGGCTGAGATCCCATATCCCATGTTTTTCCTGGGTAGCTGCTTCTAGGAAAGGGAGCCAGTGGTTCCCTATAAGATCTCAACCTCTTTTCTGCGTGGGATGGTTTTCTGTTATCAGGTAATCTCCTTCCTGAATCACCTCTGCGCGTGGAGTCTGTGTCCCTTTCTCTGAAAGTAGTTTCTTCTACTTGAGATCTGTCTTTAGTTTTGTCCTCTACACAGTTGGACCCCAGGGCATGAAAAATATCTTTGTCCCTCAGACCCTTGATCAGAGCATGTACCTTAACATCATCCGTAGTGCTAGGAACTTGTAGAGCGGCAGCATTATATCTGGCTACATAACTTCTTAGGCTTACCCTGAACCCTGAACCCTTGCTATCGGAAATTCATCAGAGTCATTACAGAATAGCTTTGCCGTCGAGCGCTGGCAAATTGATTTTCCAGTTGCGATGCGAAGTCGTCGTAAGTTTCTATACTTCTTGGGTTAAACCACCTCTGAACCAAGCCTTTAAGGGTCGACAACAACACTCGACATTTGATTCCATCCGAATAGCCCTGCAACATTGCAATATTTCAAATCTGTCGAGATGATCTTGAAGATCAGTTGTTCCATCGTATATCAGATCTCCTGGAAATCTGAAATTCACAGACAGCGCTTCAGCCATGATATCATCGCTGAACGGGGAAGCTCTGCTTCTGCGTGATCCTACAGGACGACCTTCTAACTTTTCTTTCATGGTTGCTAGGTCACGAGCCATTTTGAATTGCCAATCCTTTTCATGGGCTGTAGCATACTCTTCTCCAGTCTTATTCTCCTGCCATCTTCTACGACCACCCCGTTCATAATCCTCATCATATAAGGATTCCTAAATACCCTCGAGATTCTCTCCTTCGTGATTCCCTTCAGGATATTTTGCCGAAGTTTTGTTCTTAAGGTGTTGCTGTTGAGTGATAATGTACTGGGCTACCGCCTCCTTTGCTGCTTTTTCCATCATGTCCTGCATATGCTTTGATGATATTGATAGTTTTTCTTCCTCCTCTTGCTTCATTTTCTCCTTGCCTTTAGATTTAGTGGGAGTTTCTCCCTCAACTTGAGCGCTGTCAGCGCTGGCTTCCTCCCCATCCCGAGGGTCGGGCTCTTCTCTAATGTCTGTCATATTTCTGCATAACACTGGGATAACACTTCTCCGATTAGAGAACATATTCTCAAGTAAGTCGTAAAAATTAGAACAACATTACTGCTTGAAAAGAGTACTTAATGAAGCGTTTCTAATTCTAATTTTACTGGTTATGACATATCAACATTTTGAATTATCGGAGCCAAGCTACTTTCATGCATCTCCTTAAACCAATAGGAGATTCCTGTTTTATTCAACCGTGCTTTAGGTTGGCAAACATGCGTGACCTTCCTGCAGCTCTTTAGGTTAGCAGGGATTCGTGGCCTTCCCACAGCTCTTTAGGCTAGCAGGGGTTCACGGCTTATTCATCAGCGCTTTAGGCTGGCAAACGTGCGTAGCCTTCCCGCAGCTCTTTAGACTGGCAGGGGTTTACGGCTTATTCATCAGCGCTTTAGGCTGGCAGACGGGCATGGCCTTCCCGCAGCTCTTTAGGCTGGCAGGGGTTCACGTCTTATTCATCAGCGCTTTAGGCTGGCAGATGTGCGTGGCCTTCCCGCAGCTCTTTAGACTCGCAGGGGTTCACGGCTTATCCATCAGCGCTTTAGGCTGGCAGATGTGCGTGGCCTTCCCGCAGCTCTTTAGACTCTCAGGGATCACGGCTTATCCATCAGCGCTTTAGGCTGGCAGATGTGCGTGGCCTTCCCGCAGCTCTTTGGGCTGGCAGGGGTTCATGGCTTATTCATTTATTCTCTGGGTCATGTTTAAATTTCTCAGGTAACCAGTTTACTTTTACATTTCCTCCTTTATCTTTTAAGGCCAAACACTTTGATATATCTCATATCACATCTTCCAACCGATGTTCCTTGCATTGAGTCATTTAGGGAGTGTTTGGTTGGTCGAGTTAAACTCTACTTTATATTAATATCTTATTTTCCACATAACGAATCAATAATTATTCAAATTATTTAAGATACATAAATTACAAGCAATGTGAAGCATAGTATAAAAAAATGCGAAACCGATTCTATCATATTTATAATACTATAAATGATTTCGTAAAAGGCGAGAAAAAACAAATACAACAACGAACCTCACTAAAGAATCGTATGAATACATTTTTCTTACTTAAATTTGAACCATCTTTATATAGTTACATAATACACCTATTAATATTTTATGTTAGATTAGTACTGCTGTAATATAACTTATAAATCTCATACACCTTACAATTTACATACTACATATAGTAGTTGTAATTTATTTAGTTTTAATTATGTATTAGTAATTTAATTAATCAATCGTGCATGGCACACATTGTTGGTAAGTTTAGCACAAACTCTGGCCTTGTCATAAATTTTTCCGGGCACACACATATATCCCTTGGTGGGGGCGCAATGACTATCTTGAGAGCAGATACACAATCCTTCTAGCGCACATCCTTCCCTCATCACACTCACTCCATCGCTCAACCCCAGCATCTGATCCGTCCATTCACTCGAAAACAGCCCTCTAGGATCATACTTGTGTTTCACCTCAACGAATTTAGCAGCATTTTTATACTTTGGAATGGCCCCGATAAAAGCCACGTTGCGGTTCTTCCCCCAGTGAGGCAGAGCATCGTACTTGAACACAGCAATCTGCTCCACCTCTTCTAAGATATCCTGGTAGAGCCTGGGTTTGAGAGGGTCGTGGCTCCTGTAGTAAGTGATGTCGAAGTCGAGAGCATCCTGTTGTTTGCCCAAGTAGGCGGAGGAGGCAGTCACGTACCTCATGAGGATGCCGTTGTAGAGGTCGACGCCGCACAGGGAGGAGGGCGCCAACTCCACCAGCTTCTGGACGTCTTGTATAAAACTCTTCACTCGCGACAGGCTAATGCTGAAAGTGGTCTGATGAAAGAACAGACCCTGCACGCGAGAATCCCAGGGGCATGCCGTGATCCCTGCATCCGCGGGGCTATCCAGGCATGTCCCTGAAGCTTGAATGCGATTCTGGTATCCTACCACTGGATACCCTCTGAAGAAAATACCGTCATTTGTGAGTCCATAACCCCAAGCTCTCATGATCGATGCTGTGGTTCTCCCGTTTATGCATTTTCCGTTTGCATCGCCTACGGACTCCTGCGTCTCCTCTGCATTCATCCATTCGTTTATTACATAACTAACTCACTGCATAATTTTAATACAAGGAAACTCAGAGTTAATTAGCTTGCCGGTAGTTCTGAGAGTTGCAAGAACGAGAGTGGAAGTGGACCGGAAGCCTGGGAAATCATTCAGCCCATTGCCGGAGGCGTTGATCGGCACTCTGTCGTCGATTCGATATGTAACGCGTTTCTGACTTGGGAACCACGTTAAGTCAGCAAACTCATGTTTCCGCCCAAATCCTACAGCTTCTTCTCCCAAATCAGAATCGTTCTTTGTTATGTATGTTACTGACCGTTTGAATAAGGGTTGCAATTTCAATGTCACCTGATCATTTTTTGTTACTGTACTAGCCTTACACAACATAATGCAGTAGTATTAATTATAACGCATGCATGTTAAATTAAATAAAAATAGGACCTGTGAGATTACACCAAGAACTCCAAGGGAGAGCTTGGCTGCATCCAAGTCCGGATCCCCCGCGTCGAGGATACGGAGATGGGGTTGAGCGGGCGAGACAATGGTGAGACGGGTGACGTAGTCGTGAACCTGACTCCCCAAGCCCCACAAGGAGCTGCCGTGGGCACCCGTCCCCATCATCCCACCCACCGTCAGCCCCCACCAGTAGGGGGCGTAAGGCAGGGCCATATTGGCTCCAGCAGCGTCTGCAATGAGCTGCCTCAGCGTGACACCGCTCTCCACCGTGATGGTCATGGCAGAGGCGTCGATGTTCAATGTACGATTGAGGTACTTGGTGCTTATGAGCAGTCCCTCCTCCCCATCAGGACACACCAGCTTGGGGATACTATGGGAGTATCGTGTGGCCACTTTGATTTTAGTGTTGGACAGGGTTGCCTCTGCTACGGCAGCTATCAGCTCAGCTTCGGAAGTCGGGTACACAGCTTTTGCTGCGCGGCAGATGCTTCTGTCTGGGAATGCCCCGTATGAGTTTGTGATGCTGCAATTTGAGTTTTTAACTGCTCCCACGCACTTTATTGGATCTTCCGGCGCCCTGCACTTCACCACACTACTACTATTCATCATTACCACTACCATTACCATTACCATTACCAACAAATTGCTCTTCATCATTTCATCTACAACTCCACCCTCGATCTCATGCTCTTGATATATTGATTTTTATATTGACAAAGGCAATGGATTTAAGGCTTCCAAGTAACCACTCCAACCACCCTCTGAGCTGGTTATAAAGTGCCTTCAAAGTTGAGTTATTTCATATATATAAATATCTACGCACTGAAAACATACATCAGATGCTATGCAAAAGTAGTAAAACATAATTTTAAAGTTGTTACTGTGTTCAGAGCAAAACATTATGGCAAATTCTTGTGTGAGACCGGGTCGATCCGGTCCGGACCTTGATTGATCGTTGATTTTTTTTCGATTTTTTTTAATTTCCAAATTTATAACTCCCTTTTTTTTGCTTGCCTACTCATTTTTTTGTTTGCGGTTTTTTCTTTGGTTAAGATTCGAGCGGAGGAGCCGAAGACCTCAGAGAGAGCCGAAAAATCCAAATTATTGTCCGACGATTATCCTTATATGTATTAGTAATCTGAGCGAAAACAGAGCCGTAAAATCGGAGTCGAGAAAAAAATATGTAAAAATAAAATAAAATAAAAATATAGGCACGTGCAGAACACGCGCCGCGCATGAGATGCGCACGCAAATCTCACACTGTGCAACCCGTTGAACAGGGGACTTACTCAAACATTATAGACATAAACCGATATAATTCAAAGCTGTTACTGAGTTTACACGAAATTAGATTATAAAGTCCACGCTCAAAAACTCGAACAGAAATTTAGGAAACATTACCATGCATCTATGTCTAAATAAAAAGAACAACATATAGTACCAGATGTGATCGCTTATGTAATGACCTAATTTGGATAAGTAAAAGGATTTGCTACTTTCAAATTTGTTTAAAAAAACAACTCTCGAAATAGTGAACACTTGCATTTACATGACAAATATTCGAACAATAAAAAGGAAAAAAAAAAAAAAAAATAGATCCAACAAATTCCATGAAGACAAACAGGCAACAACACTAACAAGAAACAGATAAATAGTACCAGAATAAATTCCAAATGTCGTACAAACGTAGCAAAACGGGTTGAATTGCTTTCAAATCTCTTTCCAAACTCGCTAAACATAAAAATCCTGGGGTACAGCAAAATTGAATTTAGCAGATGCCTATAACAGAAAACAGCTTTACTCTTCCTCCTCAATGACTGTAGTGCCCAATCCCTTCAAGCCTCCTTCCGGAATCTCAGCAACAGTCACCAAAGAGTAGAGCTCCTCCTTGGCATCCTCATCATCGTTCCTCTTTCTTGCAATTCGAACACGAATTCTTCTTGGAACACTACGGATTCCACGGCTCCAAATATGCTTGTTCAACTTGACATCAACTCTGACATCTGTAGTTCCCATGGCTTTCTGGGCAAACTTTCTGATTTCCTTTATAGCTTTTGGAGCCTTCTTCTTGAAGGTGCTGCCAAAATACATAACAAAGTCAATTTAAGTATTGGCATACAAATAATACAGACAATTCATAAAATATGTGCATAATCAAAACAGGCATAATCTTAAACTTCCATACATGTATCCACCCCAAATGAAATCCAAACAAAATTGAATGATTTTTTGTCAAACAAATGAAACCATCTATTATAATCAAATTTAAGATTTAATACTAACAAGCTTCCATATTGGTAGACCATCACAACAAGTTTTTAAATTGTTTTTGCCTAACTCAATTGAGTAAAGAAACTATCTATAGAAAGCTATGATTTCATAACAAAACAATGCATCAAAAGCCTGAACCGATATCAGCAAGATGGGCACCAATAACAAATATCATGTTTAAGGATGAGTTGTTCAACTTAATGAATAAAAGCAATAAGAAATAAACAATGACAAAATCTATATACCTTATTGCACACAAGAATCAGAGGCATAAGAGCACCAGAACATTAAGCAGCAACAGACAAAATTTGATTAGAGGGTACGCATCTTGCGAATACAAATAGTAAAATATATAGAACAAACAAACAATAGTCAAAACCCAAGAGCCCAAGCACAAAACCCTCAGTACCTAGAGACCAGAATTACCAATCGAAGTATTGTACATAACAACATATATAAAGTCATAAATTTTCATCCATTTCACAGTGTTCAATTTATTAAAATACAATAACCTGCAACAGACCATCACGTAGGAACTTAATATTGTATGAAAACTAGCAAACAGAAGGTACTTCAGTCGAGCTCATGGGGCAGCGAATCTAGAAACATGATTTATCTAAACAATTACTAGATCAGGGACAAAATACTAGATTTCAATAAACGTCACTACTATGTGATAGCTAGCAATCTTTCCATTTTATGTGAGACATTACATAACTACTGACGGTATCATATTCAGGTTTCAAATAGCAGGCCGCTGATTCTGTAAACACAATTTTCCAAATGAGAATTTTTTCGGACAAAAAAATCCAGATTTTTATGTAAACTTGAGTGCGTAATCGAATATTAGGGAAAACAAAAGGATAGAAACCAGCAGAAAATATAAAAATCTGACAAAAAATCTGAAGGATCAGTTCATAGCTATGATGCTAGCATGCTCACAGTCGTATCATATGTCAGATACAACACCGATTTCGAAAATGACAGCGTAATCGTCTAATCTTCAACAATTCATATCAGATGAAAACAAATGTATAAAAGTCCGAAGCGTATTACAGAGAGAGAGAGAGAGAGAGAGAGAGAGAGAGAGAGAGAGAGAGAGTACCATCCATGGAGGCGCCTGTGGAGGTTGATGGTGTACTCCCTGGAGATGACCTCCTCCTTCCTGACCTTGCTACCCTTCTCCACCATTTTTGCCTTTGGTTGCTGCTGCTAACCGCACTGCTTTCTACTTCCCTGGAGCTTAGGGTTGTGGAGAAACCCTAAATTAATGGAGCGGCGTTTATATAGAATACAAATTTTACCCAATTAAATGAAACCCCACTTATGAGTAATATTAGAAGCCCAACTCACTCCACGAAGGCCCAATAGTAAGAGAATAGTTAGGCCCAACATCAAATTATTGTTTGCCATATTAATGGTGTGCCAGATTGATAATCCACCTAAAAATAAGAGCACGATTGAGATATCTCCCATGAAATTTCAGTTAAATAGCTATGGTGTTATCTCTAAGCAGTTTTAATAGAATTAATTTATAAAATTGAATTTTAATCAATTTTTTAAAATTACATTAATTTAAATAAAATAAAAAATATATTAATAAAATAAAAATAAAAATTACATAATAAAAAAAGACAAATTCTTGGGTGAGACGCGTCTCACAATGTGAGACCGTGCACGGCACGTGCACTCTACGCGGGCGCTTCCCATGCGCAGCGCGTGTTGTGCACACGCCTTTTTTTATTCGATTTTTTTTTTTTTTTTGCAATAAGCCTGTATGCATACCACCATATATTCATATGCACACTGAAAAGTATTGATATGCACCAATTTTTTCTAGTTTTTTTCGATTCTTATTTTTTAAATTTTCAAATTTATTTTGCACACTTTTTTTGTTTGTCGCTTCTTCTTTGGTCAAGATTCGAGCGAGGGGAGCCGAAGGCCTCGGAGTGAGCCGAAAAATCCAAATTATTGCTCGACAATTATCCTTATATTAGTAACCGGAGCGAAGGCGGAGCCGTAAAATCGGGGCTCCGCCGAAAAAAAAAAACCTTGTAAATTAAAAAAAAAATGGAAAAAGTTGGTGCATATCAATACTCTTCGGTGTACATATCAACATAAAGTGTAGTGCATATGAATATATGGTGAAATGTATATGGAATTATTGCAAAAAAAAAAGGGTTGTGCACAACACGCGCCGCGCATGAGGCTCGTCTCACTCTGTGAGACCTGCTGCACCAGAGAGTAGCTCATAAAAAAAAATATGCCTATCCCGACGTTATTTGACCTCTGCAACCATCGTCATGTGGTTTTCGTGTAATGCCCCGGAAATTCCTTACGATCTCAAAAATTTAATGTTAATAAAATAAATGGCTTTGCACGCCTAAGTTTACGATTTTAAATTCTAAGACTAACGGTCGATTCCGTCTCTGAAAATAAATTACGGAAGTCAGCTAGACGACTACCGTATTTAGGGTTAGCGCGTACAAAAAAATTTTTAGTTCGTGAACTCAGAACGGAAAACCGTCTGATTTTTACATTCACGAAATCGCGATACGAACTCGCCCGAGAAAGTTCGTTTTTATGATTTTCCGGACGAAACTCGGACTGTGTCGTCCCGAGTTTTTGTCGGAATTAATTTAATAAATCTTATTTTCCAATTAAGTTTTATTCGTTAGAATTTTTTTTGGACGAATCGGATCGTGACGATTTTGCGTCGAGCTACGTTTTTCGTCGTCCGATTTCCGTAACGTCGTATCACGTCGGAAAAGCGCGTATTTTTCCTCCCTTCCCTCTCGTAACCGATTTTTCTCTCCCATTTTTAGCATTATAGCTTATTTCTTCCATGTAGTATTATTTTATATACCTACTACTATTCAAACACTATTCACTATTCACTTTAACCTAAATATATATAGCTATGTTGCATCACACAAAATCACATCTCCTCCCTCATCAACAAAAATCGGCAGCCCTTCTCTCTCCCTCTCTCCCATCTTCTTCTTCCACCATTGTTGCATCTCCAAGCTCTTGAAGAAGAAAATCACACAAGCCCTCTTTCATCCATCAAAAACTTATTATTTCCTTTAGTAAAAATCAAGGTATTCACCTCTTCTATGTTTCTATCCATCCAACATCCTCTTCTCTTTATTTTCTTTTGATCGAAAATTAGGGGTGAAGAACTAGATGTTTTGGATCTTTGATTAGTTTAATTAGTTGTGTTTGGATATGAATTCTAGGGTTAAAATTGAAGAAAAATCAAAAGCCCTAACTCTATGTCAAAATCGAAATTTAGGGCATTTGTGTAGGTTGATGGATTCTTCAATTGAGGTTAAATTCATGCTTAGGAAGTGTTTAATTAGTGATTAGAACCAAGAGAAATCGAAAGCCCTTTGTTTGTTGAAATCGATTTAGGGTTTAGGGTTTGAAATTGGGGATTTTTGCATGTTGATGTGTAATTGGACTTGAATTGATTAATTGATGTTATAATAGGATGATTAAGAGTTAAATGATGTTAATTGATGAAGAAAAACACCCTCTTAACCTATGTATTAAAACCGAAAATGAGTAGGAAATTAGGGGTTTTCATGTGTTTGATTTAGATGATGTTTGGTTGATGAAATAATGTTGTAAATGGTATTAATTGATGTTAGGAATTTATTTGAGAAATTTTTAAAATTATTTGGTGGGATGTAAGAGACGAAGAACTCGTCGTAAGATGAAATATAGTGTTGATGTGAAGTGATTATATGCATGAAAGTGATTCTAGTTAGATGTTGTTTAATGACGTAAAATTTGAACGAAATCCGACAACCTTGAAAATTGTGTAAAAGACAAACCACTAGTCGTAACTAATAACCGAGAAGTCAAATGGAAATTCTAACTTGATAATATCGTTTATGATGGACTTGGGAATAAATTTGTAGTTGATGTCATGAGCTTTCGAGCTAATATAATATGAGATATAGTGATAGTCGAGAACTAGAACGGGAAATTGATAACTTGTTGGTATAATACATGTTAGTTGAAAGCCGACGTTTAGAACGTCGTGCTAGTGGACGAGTTTTGAGAAGGAGTTCATCACGTACGGAAGTACGTGTTGACTGTCTTGAGGGTCAAGTTTCATAAAAAATCGAATACGAGAACTTAGAACGAACCTAAGACGTTACACGTCGTTTCTTTTGAGCATCTAGGGTTATCGCGGCAGTTTTGCGACCCTTGCCGGAAACTGTAATAACTTTTAGCTCGTTTATCGGATTTGCGATCCGTAAATTGGAGCGTAAACTAGACATCCCAAAGTTTCCAACGGTATAGGGCTCATCCCCTGTTTCCAGATCCCCTATTCTGGGCAGTCCCCAGAGTTTCTGTATTGCGCAGTGAAATTTCAGTTTTCTTTCTTCTAAGTTGTTTCGTTCGCAACTTAGGTTCCTTTCGATCGTTTAAGCCGTAATAACTAACGACTATCTTCCTACTGACCCTAAAGTCAAGAAAGGAGCCTTGAGTGCTAAATGAGACGAGACCTCATCTCTTATCCGTTCAAGTAAAGAAGTTTAGTAAAACGAGAAATTGTTTAAGCCGTGTAAAGAACTAAAACTTATTTTTCCTAAGTTGATTATTTCCAACTTAGTTTCTTATGGTCTTTTAAGTCGTATTAAGCTCTCGACTACCTTCTCTACTGACCTAAGAGTCGAGTATGAGACCTTTCGAGTTCTGAACGGGATTTGTACGAGTCTCATTTCCGTTTAAGTAAAATGAATCTAGTAAGCGTGCAAATGCCTAAAGAATGAATCAACAAAAACCTTTTTCAATTCTCTTTGATCGATTATCTTTTACGAATCGATTTTAAGTATTACTATTTTACATTGAAGGAGGAATCCAGCTGTAAAGAAAGGACGGAAGATCCGAAGTTTGGAAGCTATTGCTTTTAGTTCTGTATTACGAGGTGGGCTTTTATATATAAAAATAAAACGAGCAATGCTCGGAAAATCTTTCTTTATCGCTTTGATATCTGTGTTTTTAAAGTGATATTATGACATGAACTGTTTTATGATTTATGTGAGTTCTCTTGTACCTATCTGAGTTAACATTCGTGTTTTCCAGATTTAGAGTTAATCTAACTAGGTTAACTAACGATCGGCTCTGAGTTAGCTGCTAAGTACTTTCCAGAGTTAGTGCACTTTGTAACCTGTGGTGTATGTGATATCCTGTTGAGGGGTACCAGCCACGGTGAATGAGTTTGGGTCAAGATTGAACGTAACATACCAGAAAAATGCTTGCAAGCTAATTTGAGAAAAGAGTCAGAAAATGTTTAGTAGGCACGGGTTCCTTTCAATAAAACCCCCGATGTGCTACAAATTATGAAATGCCATATTATCTATACTTATGATTATGATTTCGGCATCGTGCCCACTAAGTACTTTTGTATTTAGCCCTGCATTGTTTTCTAAATGTGCAGGTTGAAGCGACGCGAGCGGCAACAGTTGAAGTTAAGTTGAAAAGATAGGATGCCTTAGTTAGGACTCTTCCGCTGCCAAACTCTAAGTCTTTTGAGAACCTGTCTTTTGAACAAAACTCTATAGTTTAAGTATGTAAGCATGAACGTAGTTACTATCCTGTATTTTTGTCGAGTAATCACTCGTGATTAACTCTTTCTCGTTATATTCAAGTCTTGTTCATTGATTGGTTGATGTCTTTTATGTATGTTAGTCAGTTAGCCCCCTTCTTCCCCGCTTCTTTAATCCAACCCCAGTCGCACCCCGGCTTCGGCCGTCCCTCGGGATTTGGGGCTGTGACATTTCGAGTTGCTCCAGCGTCATGTTCAACGTATCCTTGTGGATGATTTTCATGTCGATAGTATTTTGCTTCACCTGGACTGCGTGTCTAATTGTCTCAGCCATATTTTGTTTGGCCTTAGCTATGTAGGTGAGCTTGGCGTTTGTCGAGTCTAGTATTGTTGATGTTCACTTCATGAAGAGGACAAAGAATTCGAAGGAATGCGGCTACATGACATCCTCGGCCGATGTGGAGGCAGAAAGCGCAGCTCAACGGCTGCAAGGTCAAAAGACGGCGAAGGCGGCGACAAAGGAGGCGGCGAGGGTGGCAAGGGAAAAAGGAAGGTTCCTACGAGTGAGACCTCTGATTTGCCACCCGGCCGCTGATTGGTCGTTTTGCCGTACGCTACAAAAAAAATCAAAATCACGACGAAAACGGCAATGGAAATAAAAACATCGGTATTTAACAATGAATTTATGACGGACTTCAAACATTCGTATTGACAACAGAAATAGCGACGGATTGGCGACGGATCAAGGCGGGAACTGTTCGCGCCACCTTTAACGACGGAAACGACTACGGAATTTCCGTCGTGAAAATCGGCGACGGATGTGTTCCGTCGTTAATAATTTATAATTAATTTTATTTTCTAATCCGCTACGGATTTTATTCCGCTGTTAATTTCTTTTTAATTGCTGACGGACTTGTTTGTCGGGCGTATCTTATTCCATATCAGATCAACCCTTTTTCTTAAAAGCCCTAATTTCATTCTCTCAAAGTTGTTCTCCTCCATTGTTCCACCATTGTCGCCCCGCCTCCGCTCAGTTTAGGTTGTCTGTCGCCGATCTCCTCCGCCTCCAGTCAGGTGAGGTCTCATTCTCTCCCCCTCTCTCTCTCTCTCACTCCTAAGGACTTGTAATATCCCGGCCTTTTCTCCTATCACTAAAATAAAAATTTGATAATTAATTAAGGCTTTGCACGCCTAAGTTAAGGAATTTCAGTTTTAAGACTAACGGTGAAATCCGTTTCTGAAAATAAATTCCAGAAGTCGTTCAACCGACTACTGTATTAGGGTTTTCGCGTCCGATAAAATTTTCGTTCGAGAACTCAGATCGAAAAACCGTCTGACTTTACATTCACTTATTTTGCAATACGAGTCTACTGGTAAAAGTCAGTTTTATTTATTTTTCCGGGCGAAATTTGGACTGTCATGTCTCAACTTTTCTATGGATTTCGGAAATCGAATCATGCTTTCCGACTAAGTAAATTATTTCCATTCTATTGGTCGAATTAGTTTTCGCTGGAAATGTAACCGTCTAAGAAAATAGTTAATCGATTTTAGTATGCAGTATTAGAACCGTAAAAACGAGATATTTAGGGAATTAAATCCCCTCCCAACCGCCTCTCCCCCCCCTAGTCATCACCTTGATATTTTCTTCCACTTTAACACTTTATCATGTAAAATATCACATAATATCTCTCCCTCTCTCACAACCAAAACCGCCCCCCCTCCAAAATCTCTCTCTTCTCTCTCTTGTTCTTCCATCTTCAAGTTGTTCTTCAAGATCTTCAAGAAGTTCTTCAAGCTCTCAAGTTCCACAACTTGTTCGATTACCGATTAAAGTCTATTCCGATTACATATTTGGAAAGGTTAGAACTTCCTCTTCATTACTATCCAAACAAAAATCCATTCCTTTATTTTTTGAAAATTTTGAAATATGTAAGAGGAGTAGAAGATGATGTTCTACGTTTATTACATGATTATTAATGCTTAGGATTAAGTTTCTATGGTTGAAATCAAGTATAAGTCTTGTTAGAATTTCATTAGAATTTTCGAAAATAATATGTCTCACTTTTTCGAAAATTTCTTTAATTAATTGGTGAAGTTTGAGCTTGAATTTAGAGGTATGATTTGTAGATTATGATTTCATGCAATGAATAATGATTACATGAATTGTTTGGGAATTTTCTAAAAATAAAACTAAATTTGTAAGAGAAAGAAGTAGGATTTTGATTAAGTAAATCTTATGTTTTTGATGATGTGATTTGATATATAAGATGTAGGAAGCATGAGGTTTAACATATATTTAAGTTGGATTTTTCTAAAAATAAAAATGAAATCGTTGGAGACGAAGAATCATCGAGAAGTTAAGTATAGATTATGATATGAACTTATGGATTGCATATTAGTTAATCTAAGTAGTTAATGATCATAATTTGGAAGTTTGAATGAATTCTAAGAATGTCGAACTTTTCGTAAGAGACGAAGAGTCGAGCATAATCGTCGATAGGAAAATCGAACGAGAAAACTAGTCGAATATTAGTGATTGTTGGTATGTTAGGTTAGTTGTTGAATTAATTGGGAATTAATTAACAACTATGAAGAATCGAGTTCATAAACCGATAAAAATGACGTGAATTGGTTAAGTAATAGTTTTGATGATGTTAATGTGATAATATGTTCATTATTAAGTAAAAAGACGATAGAAACTAATTTGATTTGAATTGAATTAGTAAAACTTCAAGAATCGAAGAAATTAAGTAGGTTTTGAATTAATGAAATGAGAAAACGAGGTTTTATATGTTCACGATTGATTGATTTGAGTTAGTTGATGATTAATAAGCATGAATGTAGTTGATGATGATTTCATATAAGTTATGAAATAGAAATTAGAAGTTGGTTTAAATTTGAAATGAAATTTGCTAACCGTAAATTGATTAGTTGAAAAGACGAGAAGTGCTCGTCGTATTTTAATCGAGGAACGTGAAAGTGATCATGTTAAATGATTGTGTGGTTTGACTGTTAAGTTGATGGAAATTTCGTGCACTTAAAGGTTGTATAGCATTGATCGAACCTAGGGAATCGTGTGTTGAGTTTTAGAACGATTAGGGTTTTTCGGCCAGTTTTGCGACCCTTCACGGAAACGGCCATAACTCTTCGCTCGTTTAACGAAATGGAGATTCGTAAATTGGACAGTAAACTAGACATCCGTATCTTTCCTTTGACATAAGGCATATCCCCTGTTTCGAAATGCTCTGTTCTGTAAAGGCTCCAGATCTACTGCCTTGTGCAGAAAATTTCTAAAACTCATTTTCTTAAGTTGAATTCTTTTCAACTTAATTCTTTAAGAACTTTTAAGTCGTTAAGAGTTATCGACTTCCGTCTTTAACTAATCTAAAAATGTCGAGTAAGAAACTGAGTTAGTTTTAAATGAGATGTGTCCGAATCTCGTTTCTTTTAAACCAAAAGAGATTAGTTAAAGTGCAAACGCCTAAAAGACTTAACCGAATTCGATTTGCTTTTTCTTTAATCGTCTCGACCGATTTTCTAAAGCATGTTTGTTGCAATAGAAGGAGGAAGTCACAATTAGAAGAAAGGACGGAAGACCGAAGACAGAAGTTCGTGTTTGTTCTGTAGCCGGTTAAGGTGGACTTTCTATCTATCAAAATAACGTGGGCTTTTCTATATAATAAAATAAAGTGAGCGTTAGCTCAAAATGTTTACTTATTGCTTGTTGGGAAATTTAGTAAAGTTTTGATTGATTCCAAAACCAACTGACTCCAACCGAGTAGATGTTGCCATTTTCTAATGTTAGTATTTTGGCTCGATGTTTGAGCAATGTTCAGATTTTATCTTTACATGACTCCAGCTGAAGACGGCAACATGGCTATACTCGGATAGAAATTCAGATGGAAAATCGCATGGAACATCAGATGTAAGAAAGACAACTGAGCGTTCAAGCCAACCGATCTGATCTAGATCATCGGATGAAGGAAAACATCTGAGTAATCAACTACTCGTCAGATGTGAAAATCCACCTGATCATGTGGAACATCAGTTGCAGGACTCAATCTGATAGATCGACAACATGAAGTTCAAGGCAGCTGAGGGTTCAACTGTTCCTCTTCAGACAGAATGTCAGATGAAGGTAGCGATCAGATGGAACATCAACTGAAGACCACTCGGATGAAGATCAAACGCCTCAACTGACTAACCAATGTTGAAAGACAAAGGTTGAAATTTGAATTTCAAATAGGAAGTCACGTGAAGGTTTGACGTTCTGTCATTACCTCATTTGGCCCAACACAAGGTTGTCTCAGAAGGAAAGCAGAAGTTCACAGTTGCCAAATCGGGAAAATCTGCAGAGATGAGAGACAAGCCATCGCTTTCACAGAACAGAAATCAACGGCTCTTCCAACGGCTAGTTGATTCTCACCGCCTATAAATAGAGACATTCATTCATTCATCAAGAGAGAACATAGAGAAGATAGAGTAGAGAGATAGACGAGTGAAAGAACGATAATATACTACACACAAGCTAAACTGCAATTAATCTCTAAGAACATCACCAGTTGAGAGTTCATAGAGAGTTGGAATCTGTCTTGGTGTTTTTGATCTTAGTTTGAGTCTTCCTTTGTTCAAGCTTAGATCCTAGCTCACTTCTTTGTTAGAGCTAGTAGTTGGAAAATCCACTCTTTTACACATCCCCTAAAAAGGTTGTTAGGATCCTGCTCTTCCCGAAATTGAGTAGAAAGGTTGATAAGTACCCGTAAACTTATCTGTAAGGTTGATAAGTACCCGCAAACTTATCTGAACAGTTGCAAAGCCCGCGTAAGCTTTGTGGTAGCTGTCCTAAAGAATTTGGACTGAGTTGTGTGGACTCACAACTCCCCGTGGACGTAGGAGTTCTCTCCGAACCACATAATTCCTTTATGTTGTGTTTTCTGTTCAGTTACTTTTTGCTTATCCAACTGACCATCTAACCAGCACTCAAAACTGCATCTTTACATTTCAACTGATTTGGTTATTGACCGACCTTGCATCTGAGCGTGAGTTGTTTTATACGAGTTATTGTTGTATCCACCACATTCCGCACAACACCACTCTTCCAGCTGAGTTTTCTTACTCAGTTGTGATTCCAACTGAGTCCTCTTACTCAGTTGTGGTAATTTTCAGGGGGTTGTTTTTAAAATTCCTATCTGGTGTATTCCCCGCCCCCCCCATACACCAGAACTCGTATCGGGACCATCAAGTGGTATCAGAGCAGTGGTTCAAAAGACCGCTGTCTCTGTTTCACGAGGTGTGAATCGAGGTGTTTTTCTTCAGTGGTCAACTGAATAGATCTTTTTCACGCTAGTGCATTTCTGCTTGCATTTGTCGTTTGTTTGTTGTGTGCAGATGGATGTTAAAGACAAGATTGTCGTCATGTTCTCGGTTGTGAACTATACATCCTGGAAAACTCGGATGAAGAAGATTCTGCTGTCCAAACATCATCGAATGCAACAAGTGATTACATCCGGACCAATCACCATCATGGAAAAAGTCATTCGCACTCCTACAAATCCCAATGATGGGGATGCAACTGAGGTGATAGTTGAGAAGAAGCCAGAAGATTTTACTCCTGAGGAAGCAAAAGTGAGCCAGCTGGATATCTGGGCTCAGAGCACTATCATGTCCACAGTTGGACAAGACTATCTTTCATGGATAGAAGAGTGCGACACATCTAAGGAAATGTGGGACATTTTGGCATCTCTTAGTGAAGGGAGTGACGAAACCAAGGAGAACATGCTTGTCAAAACTTTGACAATTTCTGTCTAAAAGTCAATGAAACCATTGATCAGTTGGAGCTTCAGTTCATGGATATCATCTGAAGGATTCAGTCTATCCGACGAGGAAAATATACTTTGAGAGAGATCAATCTCAAAGTATTACAAGCCCTACCAGCTGAGTGGGACACCTTCACCAACATTCATGAAAGCCGAGTTGATCTTGGAGAGATGGGGACGGACAGACTGTTCTCAATTCTGAAAGGAAACGAGTACAAGGTGAACCGACGAAGATCAACTTAGCCCTCGATGCAGACGAGTCGATATGAGGATGTTGGTTTAGGAACAAAGACAGTAGCACTTCGAGCCGACTATTCCAAGCCGCGAACATTAAGGGCAACAAGATCTGCGGACACAACTTCGAAGGAGCCAAGCAGAGAAGAGCTGCAACAGAGTATAGCCGCCTTGTCAAAGAAGCTAGCTGACATGGATACTCGGTTCGAAAAATATAAAAGGTTCTATAAATCCAACCAAATTTGAGATAACTCAAAGCCTGTGACCAACAGTTGCTTTGAATGCGGCAAAGAGGGACACTTCAAAGTCGATTGTCCAGATCTTTCGAAGAAAGATAGAGATGCGTTGAGGGCCAAGAAAAATGCAAAGAACAAGGCCATGGTTGCAGAAGAAGCAGCTGACGACATGGACATCTTCACCGACACCGAAGATGAGGACGAGCTGACTTCTACCAACAACGCTATCGGACATGATCAATGTCTCATGGCATTTGGAACCGACCAGGATGATGCTGAGGTACATTCTAGTCCAGTTAATTTAAATTCTTCCAATGCTACTAACATGCAGGAAACAGTAGATGAAGAGTTGGAACCCTCTTGGGGTGACTTCCTAGAACTCAGTGAGGAATTGCATCAGCAATCGGTTGAGTTTAAGAATCTTCAAGAACAGTTTGCCAGACTTGAAGAATCCTTAACCGAAAAGGACGATCTGATTAAAAGTCAAACCGAAGAGATTGATGATCTCAAAAGTCAACTGAATGTGGCCAACCAAACTAAGGCTCCAACCGATGAAGAGTTGAAGGAGCAGATCAAAGAGCAGCATGAGCAGTTGAACAAGCAAGAAGCACAGATCGACCAGCTGATGAAGATGTCAGATGCACAGACAGAGCATATAGCTGTTCTTCTCAAGGATCTACAAACTGAGAAGGACAACCTGATAAAGCTCTATCAATCATCCAAAATCATCGAGAATCTCATCAGTTACCGACGACAAATGGATGACGTGTCTGGACTTGGCTACAACATGGTCAAGGACACTAGAATTCCACCCGTAACCTTTATCAAGGCTGTGGATGTCACGATTGCCAAACCAAATACTGTTGAGTCTGCAACTCCCCAACTTAATCCAACCTCCACGTCACAGCAAGTACCTACAGCACAACCTGCTAAGGGAACTGCAGCTGAGAAAGGAAAAGGAGTTGTGGTTGGAGAACTGAAGAATCCATCAGTTGAAATAACAACCGAGGGAAATGTTCCAGGACTCAGAAGAGGAATCAGAGACATCGGAGATACAATCAGAACCGACCTTAGAACCGACCTCAGAACCAACCTCAAAACCGACCTCAAAACCGACCTCAGAACCGACCTTAGAAGAGATGGAATCAACAGAACCGACAGGGATTCAACCATCAGAATCGACATCAGTTCCATCATCAAAACAACCAGAGGTTCAATCAGAGTCAACCAATGTGGAACAGTTCCAACAGCTGGAGATATTCATGCCAGAACATGAATCAACAACAGGGCATGAACAGCTGTCGTCAACAGTCAGGAATATGGAATCAGACTCAGCCACAAAGATTCCAAAATGGCGTCCGACCTCATCTGCAAAACCAAAAGGGTCAGAAACGTCAATAAAACAGGGGGAATGCCTCTCCTCCTAAAGCACACAATGGGAGAAATCAATCTCCTCCCAAGAAACAGAACGTCAACAATAATAACAAGCCTAAGGATGACCGAGGTGTTGTTATAGTTGATGGAGAAGGAAAGATAATTTGGAATGACAAATCTATCCGAATCTACAGGAAAAAACGATCCACAGTTCAAGGGGGGACTGGTTCTAACCCTCCAGGACCCAACTAAAATTGGGGACCTAAGCGTGTTTCTCTGTGCAGGAGCAGAAGGAACAGCTGAGGAAGAATAAAGCATCACATACCATGTGGGTGATGGACAGTGGATGCTCGAAACACATGACAAATCTGAGGGATTTGCTTGGAAGTTTCGTGGAGAAGGAAGGACCATCTGTTACCTTTGGTGACAACTCAAAAGGTCACACCAAAGGCTACAGTACCCTTGAAACCAATCTCGTGTCTATTCCCAATGTTTCATATGTTGATGGATTGAAGCATAACTTGCTCTCCATCAGCCAATTCTGTGATAATGGTTTCTCTGTCAAGTTTGATGCGCAGGGCTGCAGGGTAAAAAATGTGAGAACAAAGCAAGTCATATTGTTGGGAAATCGATCCCCAACCGGGAATGTCTACTATGCAGATTGGAATAGTAGTCCTCCTGACACCTGTCTTTTATCGAAGAGCAGTTCAGATGTGAGCTGGCTGTGGCACAAAAGACTCAACCATCTGAATTTCAAGACAATGAACCGACTTGCGAGACAGGAACATGCAAAGGGTATTCCGAACCTTGTATTTTCACCAACACATATCTGCAGTGCGTGTCAGCTGGGAAAGCTCGCTAGATCCTCCTTTCGGTTGAAAACGATTCCCTCAACCGACCGAGTATTGTTGCTGATCCATATGGATCTCTTTGGGCATGTTACTCCCAAAAGCATGAATGGTAACGAATATACACTTGTTGTTACTAATGATTTCTCTAGGTACACGTGGACCATTTTCACGTCACAAGAATGAAACCCGAGATGAGTTACCCAAGCTGATGGATCGGATATCTAACCAACAAGAGATGAAAATTATTTCTATCCGATCAGACCGTGGAACCGAGTTCCTCAATGAAACCATCATCGAATACTGCGAGAAGCACAAAATCACTCATCAAACATCGGCTGCTCGTACTACACAACAGAATGGAGTAGCCGAGCGAAAGAACCGAACGCTGAAGGATGCGGCTACATCCATGTTGACAAGCTCAGCTCTACCAAAGAGATTTTAGGCTGAGGCAATCAACACAACATGCTACACCCAGAACCGGTCTCTTCTGACCAAGCGGTTGGGAAAGACTCCATATGAACTATGGAGACGCAGGAAGCCTGATATTTCATATTTTTGCGTTTTTGGTTCTAAGTGTTATATTCACAACAATGGGAAGACTTAGTTAAAAACTTTTGACGCCAAGGCTTCGAAGGGCATATTTCTCGGATATGCCGCTCGAATCAAGGCTTATAGAGTTTTTAACAACAACTCTCATGGTGTGGAGATAACACCTCATGTTAGTTTTGATGAATCTACTTTTGAGTGCAGGGAACAGGCTAAAGGACAACAAGCAGATCCACATGTTCCACCAGCTCTCACCAGATCGCAGGTTCTAAGGCAGAAGAATCTAGCTGAACTATTGGTATGGGCAACCGAGGATGATGATCCTTGTTCCTCTGAAGATGAATGTGAGGACCCCAGCTCATCTCAAGGGGGAACTCCAGCTGATGTTACTCCAACTGCATCAGCATCCGAAGCCCAACCTAGCCCAGTTCGAAATATTGTCCATATTGAGGATCCAAACTCAACAACAGATAAATCACCAGTTATGAAGATCCCAGCATCTCCCACGGCTCAGATCACGGAACCGCCACTGTTGGAAGAAGAAGGAATACGCAACAAGAGATGGTATGAAGATAATTCCAAGGACAACATCATCGGAGATCCAGCCAAAGGTGTGCGTACTAGGAGCAGAGTTGTAGATCCAGATTCAGCCGTGAAAGATTCCAGCACTTTCGCCCAATATGCTGAGGAGTTGGCAGTTCTTGAGAAGTTCGAGCAAGCCAGAGATGTTGCCATGATTTCATGTTTCGTAGCTGATGTACCAGAGCCGAAGCATGTTATGGAAGCTCTCAACTGTGTTCATTGGACAACAGCCATGCAAGAAGAGCTGAATGAATTTCTACGCAACTGTGTATGGGAGTTGGTAGAAAGACCAAATGGTGTTAAAGTCATTGGATTAAAGTGGATTTTCAAGAACAAGAGAGACGCCATTGGATTCATCGTGAGAAACAAGGCAAGGTTGGTAGCTCAGGGATATTGCCAATAAGAAGGAATTGATTTCGAGGATTCCTTCGCGCCTGTTGCAAGGTTGGAAACTATCCGAATATTTCTAGCCTATGCCGCATTTCACAAATTCAAGGTTTATCAGATGGATGTGAAGTGTGCCTTCCTCAACGGTGATATCAAAGAAGATGTTTATGTTGAACAGGCTCCCGGTTTTGAGACTGGTGATGGAAGAGTGTATAAGTTGAAGAAAGCAATCTATGGATTGAAGCAAGCACCTAGGGCTTGGTATGACACTCTCTGTGGTTTTCTTCTGAACTCGGGGTTCAAACGAGGGTCAGTTGACAAAACACTGTTCACCATAAAAGTTGGTGAAGACATACTTGTTGTGCAAATCTATGTCGACGCCATCATATTCGGTTCCAAGTCGGAGGAGCTGTGTGAGAAATTCTTAACTCTCATGAAGGAGAAATTCGAGATGTCGATGATGGGTGAGATGAATTATTTTCTTGGGCTACAAGTGAAGCAGTCACCAAAAGGGATTTTTATTAGTCAGTCCAAATATACAAAGGAGCTCATCGCAAAGTTCAGATTGAAGACAAGTAAAACCACAAGGATCCCGATGAATACTAACTGGAAAATTGAGCCCGGATCTGAGGGAAAACTCGTGGATGCTAGTAAGTATAGAGGGATTATTGGTTCTTTGCTATATCTAACCGCCAGTCGGCCAGATATATCTTACGCGGTTGGAGTGTGTGCTCGGTTCCAAGTTCAGCCGAGGGAAGCACACATGTTGGCAGCAAAGAACATCATTAAGTATCTGAAGGGTACTGTTAATGTTGGGTTGTGGTACCCAGCCGACGACAATATCCAACTGTCCGGATACTCAGATGCGGATCTAGCCGGAGATTGGTTGGACAGGAAGTCCACATCTGGACATTGTCAGTTCATGGGAAGCAAGCTAGTCTCATGGTTTTCCAAGAAACAAGCATTTGTTGCCACTTCTACAACCGAGTCAGAGTATATGGCTGCCGGTAGTTGTTGCATGCAAGTGTTGTGGCTCAAGCAACAACTGAGAGATTATGAAGTAGCAACTGGACAGGTTCCCATCCATTGTGATAGCTCAAGTGATATTGTTATCTCTGTGAATCCTGTTCACCATTCTCGGACAAAGCACATTGACATCCGACATCATTTTATCCGAGATCATATTGAGAAGAAGGATGTATCTATGGAGAAGATTCCAACTGAGATTCAGAGAGCCGATATCTTCACTAAACCTCTAGCCGAAGCAAGATTCAAGATGTTATGTGATCTCCTTGGATTGTTGGATCCATCAGATGAGGAATCAGCCGAGGTGAAGAGATAGATATCCATTTGAGGGGAAAGCTCAGATGAAGGAGGAATCTCAGATGCGGATCGCCATCCGAAGACATCAGACGTCAGCTGAACAGACGAACTAGAGTCAGTTGATAGTATGCCGCAACATTGGAACACAGCTGATTCCGACATCAGCTGGCAGGTATCATTTATGGCTGCAGGTGCTTAGGTCTTAAATGTGAATGTTTGAAATAAATTCAAACATTCCTGAGCATGTCAGTTTGATTAAAATAGCCATCATAGCGCATTTAATGTAAAGTACGGCTGAACATCAATAGCCTTACTTTATAGTGCGACTAGGCTGACACAAAAACAGTTCATCTTCTCACTCGCGCGTATTGGAACTCGGAATTTGCCGTCAGTCAAAGTTAGTCAACAGTCGCGAGATCTCAGCTGTTGATGGATTCGCGCCATTCAATCTTAGCCACCCATTTCAAACGTCTCACTAACCTATAAAAGGCGGAAAATCAGGAAGTGATTTCTTACCTTCTATACTTGTGTTTATCTGAGTAACTGTTCATCTTCGTCTCTGATTCTGTCTCACCATTTTCTGCTCTCTATATATATACTTCACTGCAATATTAAATGGCACCAAAAGCTTCTTCGCAAGGAAAGAAGATGGCATATTCTGGACCAGCTCTAGTCCTTTCGCCGTACGAGGAATCTTATGACATGATGATATCCAGAATTCACTTCGAGCAGATTTTGTCAACAGAAGCTCTGGACTCACCGGCGTTATCACCTCTCGCCGATCTTCTCAGGGAGAATGGTCTTCTTGAGTGGGCAACGCTCTTCCCCACTCACTTACTTAGGCGACAGGTCGGAGAATTTTACATGAACTTGCAACACGAACAGGGAGTAGGCCTTGTTTCAGAGATCTCCTGTCGACAGTGCGACGTTCCTGCCAGAACTGTCCGCCGTGTCACCTTCCACATACCGGTTTCCGAGATTCTAAGCACCATCATTCCACCAAATCTGACTGCCACAGACACCGTCGAGAACATCACAGATGCAGATGCAGATCAATTTTCGACGAATAATCTCATTACAGTAGAAAGATTGAGGAGCAACATGCAGCGAACGAAGTTGAAACCCGAGCATCGACTTCTGTTCAATGTTGTATCCAAGGTTATCTTTGGATACAACGGAGCCTTTGGAGATATCAGCCGACCCAAGCTCAAGCAGCTGATAGCTATGGAGCACAATCACAACATCAACTGGTTCAAGTACTTCAAACACCAGTTGACAATGGAGAAGCAGAAGATTTCAGAAACTGTAACTGATTCCGGGGAAAAGTTGTTGAGTGTCAAGGGAACTCTCAACTTTGGAGTCAAAATCTCTGCCATGATCCTTCTCACCACGAAGGATCAGAACAAGGTGTGGGAAGACTGTGAGGAGACACCAGTCAAGAGGCAGATGTTGTTCCCAACAGCCAAGAAAGCTCTTGATGTGATTCGGAGTGTCTACACTCCCAAAGACAAAAGGGAAGCTGTGAAATCAGCTGAGGAGAAAGATACAGCTGAGAAGCTGCCTCCAGCTGCCGGCCACTCTTCCAAATCGACAACTGCTCGCCGACTCAGAGATGAGTCAGATAAGGATCAAGAGGAGGAGCTGCGTAAGAAGAAGTTGAGGGTTCGTATCAAGAAGTCAGTTGCAAAACCAGCTGAGGAGGCACTATCTGAGTCGAGTCACTCAGTTGACGAGACCGTTTTCGAGATTATTCCTCGCGAAAGTGGAATAGGGAAGGAGAGGTCTCCCCATCAAGATGTGATAGAAGGGGTGGAGACCGCTCCGGAAGATGAGCCGAACATGTCCTCAGATGCAGCTTCTTCATCCAAGGAATCCGAAGACGTTCCATCCTCCCCCACGGCAGGAGCTGATGCCGTACAGTACAGACAGGTTCTCGTAACCGATCCTCAGTCAGAAATTCCGAGCTCCCCGCTCGATGCCAACATTGAGACCACTTTTTTAGCCAATGCTGAGGAACCTCTCGATGCCAACATTACAACCCAGTCAGAAATTCCGAGCTCCCGCTCGATGCCAACATTGAGACCACTTCTTTGGTCAATGTTGAGGAAATCCTTGAACCGATTCCATATGACAATCTCTCTCCCTCCCCCATTGACGAAGAAGCTGATCGTTGAGCTGTCGCGCTGGAACATGAAGGCAAGCTGGCATATTGCTTTCAGAAGCTGATCGGTATGTTCCCCGAGGCGCGCGACATGCTCACCTTTGCCACGCTCGGAAATGAGCTGTTGTATCAATTCAACATCATTTTCAGCTATTGGTATGTCAAGAAAGATACCATCTGGATACACAGCTAGAACCAGCTCAAGGCAGATGAGTCCCGTCTGAGGGAATACTTCAACTATACCAACCTTGAGGTTGCGTACAACAACAAGATCGCACTGCTGACTCGCCGTCTGGATGTCAGCAAGGCAGAAAGAAGAAACACAAGGGAGACAGCAGAACAAGATTGTGTCACTTTCCTTGACAACATGCTAACCAAGTCTGCTGATTTTGTAGATGATCTTGACGCAGCTGCAGCAGCAGCCAAGCAGGAAGAAGAAGAACTTCAACAGTACCTGGCCAATCGCCAAGTCATGGTTACTGTTGAACAGCCCGCACCTTCTGAGCAACCAGCACCAGCTGAACAGCCAGCACCCTCCTCAGATGAAATATACGAGCTGATCACTGAGAGAGTCAATCAGCTGAGGAAGGAGATGCTTGCTAACATCCAGCTCAACCATGAAGAACAGCTGAGGATGATGGAAGCTCAGGATGAGAAGCACAGGAAGCTGCTGGAAGAGCATGATGCGATCAAGATGAAGCTGGATGACTTCTCAACATCCACCAGCAAGGATATCAATGACCTGAAGACAACAGTTCTTGGCATCAAATCAGAACTGAACGTGTTCAAGTCCATCTCAGAATCCAATCTTGCCAAATCTCAACAGACTCAAGACCAAGAATGAGATTCTCGGTTCGAACAAAGATGGGCTGAGTTCGTCGCCTTCCAAACTGAAGTCACTGAAACCTTCGCAGTAATGAAGAAAGCTGATGAAGAGCGTCGTGACAAGGAACTGGTGAAGAAGGTTGATGTGGAATGCGCAGTAGATGAGCTCTTCAACCGGATTCAGCAGGCTGAACAGAAACTCACTTCTGTGGATGGCTCAGTTAAAAACCTTGTTGCTGATGCCAAAAAGGGGGAAGATGAGACCCAGGAAGATGAGATGCAAGAAGCTAAAGAAGAGATACCAGCCGGAAAGGAATCTCAGCTGAAGAAGATCCAGCCGAAGAAGATAGCTTCGAAGAAGTCCGCTCTGAAGCCAACCAACAAGAAACAACAAAAGCTGAAATCTATTGCTGTCGGAGGAGAAGAAATGGCTAAGGATATGGAGCAGGCGAAGGAGTATGGAGTTTCCTACAACTCCATAGCCGAGATTGCAGCCGAGATTGATGTTGAACTCGACGGTATTACAACCGAAGAGTGTATTGCTGCTGCTAAGGCTATGGATGTCCCGGAGAAGGATTACATGAATCCGGATTGGATAAAGAAATTTGCAGCCAACCAAGCAACAAGAGTTAACAAGTTCGAGGAGAGCTTGTCAAGGTTACCAATAACTTGGATAGAAATGTTGCCTCTCGATGCCGACGACGCATTGAGAAACATCAAGTAAAGGCTGAAGCAAGATTGAAGCAACAAAGACTGCCAGGAAAGATAAAGCTCCAGGGACGCTTCAAGCATGTTGACAAATGGATGCCGGAAGAATGGAATGATGATTGGGAATCATTCAAACAAGAATTTGTGAATGATTTCTATTACAGGAAGGTGTACGCAACTAAGGATTCTAGAAAAGCTTTCAAAGAAGCCCTAACCGAGCTTCACTCTGGGGATCCGGGCATGTTCAGCCAGTTCAGACGAGTTATGATTGATGCAAAGCTGGACATGAATACCGTCCATGTCCCTCAGAAGGTCACTTATCTTCCTCCATTCATCCCGGACACAAGAAATCCCAACAGGCAGAAGATCGCAGCTGAAGCAAGAAAAGTCTGTCAAGAACATGGAGTAGATATCTCAAAAGAATCAGATGCCAAGAGAGAAATTTTTGTCAGGATTTTCGGCAAGTATGGGCTGAAGTATTAGCCGAGATAAAGTTTTTGAGCCACTGATGTAATTGATTTCCATGCTTATCTGTGCAAACATCAGTTGTAATGAAAACTTTCATCATATATCCGATTCATCTTGATGTACAATTTTCCAGTTGTCCAAGCTCTGAATCGCAAAGTTATTTCAATACCATGTTATAACTGTGCTAACCCTTTGATGTTTAATCTTATAGACTGTCTAGAGTTTCAGTTGAGATTTTAGATAGGTCAGTAGGGTTTAGATCAGTAGGGTTTTGGCATCATCAAAAAGGGGGAAATTGTTGGGAAATTTAGTAAAGTTTTGATTGATTCCAAAACCAACTGACTCCAACCGAGTAAATGTTGCCATTTCCTAATGTTAGTATTTTAGCTCGCTATTTGAGCAATGTTCAGATTTTGTCTTTACAGGACTCCAGCTGAAGACGGCAACATGGCTATACTCGAATAGAAATTTAGATGAAAACTCGCATGGAACATCAGATGTAAGAAAGACAACTAAGCGTTCAAGCCAACCGATCTGATCTAGATCATCGGATGAAGGAAAACATCTGAGTAATCAACTACTCGTCAGATGTGAAAATCCACCTGATCATGTGGAACATCAGTTGCAGGACTCAATCTGATAGATCGACAACATGAAGTTCAAGGCAGCTGAGGGTTCAACTGTTCCTCTTCAGATAGAATGTCAGATGAAGGTAGCGATCAGATGGAACATCAACTGAAGACCACTCGGATGAAGATCAAACGCCTCAACCGACTAACCAATGTTGAAAGACAAAGGTTGAAATTTGAATTTCAAATAGGAAGTCACGTGAAGGTTTGACGTTCTGTCATTACCTCATTTGGCCCAACACAAGGTTGTCTCAGAAGGAAAGCAGAAGTTCACAGTTGCCAAATCGGGAAAATCTGCAGAGATGAGAGACAAGCCATCGCTTTCACAGAACAGAAATCAACGGCTCTTCCAACGGCTAGTTGATTCTCACCGCCTATAAATAGAGACATTCATTCATTCATCAAGAGAGAACATAGAGAAGATAGAGTAGAGAGATAGACGAGTGAAAGAACGACAATATACTGCACACAAGCTAAACTGCAATTAATCTCTAAGAACATCACCAGTTGAGAGTTCATAGAGAGTTGGAATCTGTCTTGGTGTTTTTGATCTTAGTTTGAGTCTTCCTTTGTTCAAGCTTAGATCCTAGCTCACTTCTTTGTTAGAGCTAGTAGTTGGAAAACCCACTCTTTTACACATCCCCTAAAAAGGTTGTTAGGATCCTGCTCTTCTCGAAATTGAGTAGAAAGGTTGATAAATACCCGTAAACTTATCTGTAAGGTTGATAAGTACCCGCAAACTTATCTGAACGGTTGCAAAGCCCGCGTAAGCTTTGTGGTAGCTGTCCTAAAAAATTTGGACTGAGTTGTGTGGACTCACAACTCCCCGTGGACGTAGGAGTTCTCTCCGAACCACGTAATTCCTTTATGTTGTGTTTTTTGTTCAGTTACTTTTTGCATATCCAACTGACCATCTAACCAGCACTCAAAACTGCATCTTTACATTTCAACTGATTTGGTTATTGACCGACCTTGCATCTGAGCGTGAGTTGTTTTATACGAGTTATTGTTGTATCCACCACATTCCGCACAACACCACTCTTCCAGCTGAGTTTTCTTACTTAGTTGTGATTCCAACTGAGTCCTCTTACTCAGTTGTGGTAATTTTCAGGGGGTTGTTTTTAAAATTCCTATCTGGTGTATTCCCCCCTCCCCATACACCAGAACTCGTATCGGGACCATTATTGCTTTATAAGTATGTTTTGAAAGTGATTATCAGTGCATAAAAGAATTTGTTTTTGTGAGTTCTTTTGTGCCATTCTGAGTTGGTTCGCCAACTAATTGATCGGATTCTGAGTTAACCGGAAGGGTTTTCCAGGGTTAGTGTAAACGGTAGCCGGTGTGTGTGGTACTCTGTTGAGGGGTAGCTAACCACGGTGAGGAACGTGTGTGGGAGAAGTATACTCTCCCTCGGCGTTGAAACAGAAGTTGGGCAAGTTGAACGTAACAACAGTAAAATGCTTGATCAAGCTATGTTTATGAAAAGAAAATGTTTAGTAAGCACAGGCCTTTGAAAGGAAAACCCCGTTGTGTTACTTTGAGAATGCCTGATTAATCTATAAGCTTATGATATATTTTCGGCACTGTGCCCACTAAGTATGATTATACTTAGCCCTGCATGTATTTATAAATGTGCAGGTTGAGCGACGGAGACGGCGGAAGTTGAGTAGAGGTTGTATATAAGAAAGAAGAATAGTGTAATCAGTTCTACGTTTTTCCGCTGCAAACTACTTCACTTGTTGTTGTACAACTTTTTTGGTTTAAGCTTCATACTTTAAACCTAGCCTCCTCTGATAACAACTTCGTCGAGCGATCCTTCGAGATCGTCTCTTTTTTTTTTAATAGAATCAGTTCATAGATATCATCTTGTCTATTACTATCAGTTAATGCATTTATTCAGTTAGTTATCCCCCCTTCTTCCCCGCTTCTCTAATCCAACCCCTAGTCGCACCCTGGCTTTGTCATCCCTCGGGATTTGGGGCTGTGACAGAGTGGTATCAGAGCAATCGTTTTCTGCTCTGCATCCAAAATTCTTTCAAGTTAGTCCGACAGAGCATTTGTTTATGCTCTGCACCCGAGTCTTCTTTTAAGTAAAGTTTAGTTTGTATCACTAAACTTAAGAGTGCAGTTAACAACTCAACTCCCCGCTATGTCGACTCAACCGAAGAAGAAAAGAAAGAAAAGTTTCAGAAGTATTGTTTCTTTTTACAGAAAGTTTATGATAAGTATGCAAGCATGTTGAGAACAAATAGTGCCAAGTATGAATTGATTGAAGTATGAGATATACTTTTGTTGAGTACCAAGTATGAATTGATTGAAGTATGAGATATACTTTTGTTGAGTACCAAGTATGAATTGATTGAAGTATGATAGTTATACTTTTACTGAGTAAAAGTATGAACTGATTAAAGTATGATTGTTATACCTTTGTGGTATTATGTGAAATTATTCGAGTTATAATTTCTTTGATTGAGATGTATGTCGGCATGAGAATCTAGACTATTTCTAAGGCTTTTTCCCGATTCCTTGAGAACATAGACGTTTTAAGAAGCGTTGGTTCCAAATTGTTTCAAAAGACACGACCAAAAGAAGAGAAGTACAGAATCGAGTATAGACGAATGTTACTTACGTATAAGTGACATGAACGAAGTCATTTTTTTAGTTGGAATTCGCCTCGTTAGAACTTCAAGAAGAGATTTGTTTTAATTATTAAGGATCGAGTACGAATATTAGCTAATTTCCAATGATCGTTCGATTCCAACGACGACTAGAACTTGTGTTCCAAAGTTATACTCCAATATTAATACGGTTTCCACTTTAATGTGGCATCAAAAATATTTTCTAATTAATGAGAACGATACGTTTTTACCGGTTAAGAGTTTCCTTGAGGGAAACTGAGAAGTCTAAATTAAAAGTGGAAAAAAGTCGAATTTACTTTTATGGTTAAGTGTTTTTGTGCAATTTGAGAAATTTCTAGATGCTTAAGATAAGCTAAATACTTGTCAAGAGATTAAGAGGTTAAGTGTGAATATGAGATTATTCCATTAAGTAATTAAGATGTTACAATTAAATATGGAATTATTCTATTTTGTAAATTAAGAAATTCCTTAAGAGGTGTTATTATCCTACCAGTCACTGATCCGTGTTCCCTTAAAACTTTTTAGGATGGCTGTTAGACGTGTTGGACCACGAACGACTGTACCTCTAGGAGAACGTTCCATCGTAGGGCAGATTATACATGAGTACCATATTTACGCGAACGACCCAGATCATGACATAGGACAACTTGTCAGCAACTTCGCTTCGCACTATTACCCGGCTAGATATTTTGTTGATAAACGGAAAGCTATGGAAGACCTTATCGGTCGACTGCCCGATGAATGGCAAGGATGGGCGAACAACACCGCCTGGTACTATCTCACTTTAATGGGAGACGCTGTAGAAACCACATGAGACTTTGTAGGATTCACCTTAATAATTCAGGCATGATATCTACAGAGTGAACACATTGTATCTGTTCCTATACTACCCCATTACTCTTATTGCTACATTTCGGTTGTTCCAGAACCAGGATCACTCTTCGAGATGGACCCAGTGCTTGCCGAGTTGCTAGAGTTACCACCTGTACTTGCTCCACTCGACAAATTTCTCCTAGAGTCAGCCTCACTTGTTGAGGAGGTGGGATCGACGATAGACTTAGCTCGGTACATCTTGGACCGGAGTTAGGGGACAGTTTGAGGTAGGACCATCAGGGGTCTCTTCCCCTGAGGCATACATGCCTAGTTCGCACCATGAGCACCCGTTTCCTTGTAAGAAGTAGACTACAGCGACCAGCTTTGCCGATTTGGTTCTGCACTTAGAGGGGACCGTCCCAGAGATACCTCCACCACCACCTCTAGTGCCAATGGACAGCACTGCGATTAAGGTTGGCAAGACACTTGCGTCAGTCTTTGGAGAAGACTTAGAGGAGGAACCTATGGAGGATCTTGAGGAGGTTTCAATTGTAGAGGGCAGCGAGGACATGACTGCAGTTTCTTGAGTAGTCAGTCATAAAAGTGTTAGTAGTTTTAAAATGTTTTTGTATATAGATCGGATCAGTAGACTTCTTTTTGTAATACTTCCACGGATATGATATTTTTACGAATCGTTTCCGTTCTAGTACCTTGTATAGGTACAGAAATGCACCCGGTTAGAGCATTATGCACGTAAGCAGGCAGTTGGCCTAACTCAGACTAGTCGTAGTCTAGTTTTTGTATAAGTCCTCGTTGGAGGCAAAACAATACTCGTTCGACGTGTATGTTTATACGACCTCGTAAGTAGGCTTTGATCACGTGAAAGTTTCTTCTAATTGTGTTCAGATGAATATTCTTGATTAAACTTGAGAAGTTAAAAAGTTTATAGAACTAGTATCGGAGTTATTATCTGTTTCTTTTCTGTGAACTTGTTTAAGTTGGAAAAAGGTTTAGTAAGTGAGTGAACGCTTAAAGCAAAGTGTTAATGAAAATTCTTGTTTTCCTTAGTTTCGAAATGCCACCAAGAGTAGTAAACAGAAGGGGACCTGGTAGGCCTAGAGGACCTGGTAGAGGTCGAGGACAACGTGAAAGCGAAGAAGAGCAGAAACATCAAGCAACCCCTTCACTCCCACCACCCCCACAACGTCGTAACATCGAGGATCTATTCTTCAAAAGAAACCCACCCGTGTTTAATGGATCTGGTAGCCCAAGTGATGCTGAGTTTTGGGTACGATCCATAGAAAGAATTTTTAAGCTTCTTATATGTACTGATAAGGAGCGCCTTTCGTGTGTTGCGTTTCAACTAGCTGGACCAACTGATTACTGGTGGAAGGCTAGACAGAAAGTTATACCGGCAGAACAAATGGCTCAAATTACTTGGGATAAATTTAAGGAGGCATTCTATAATAAATATGCATCCGATCAAGTGGATACCGAAGAGGAAATAGCAAAGAAGTTTCGTGGAGAACTTAAACTTAAACTAGGAGTAGCGTTAGCCAGTCACGAAGGACTGAGCTATACGGAAATACTAGGATGAGTCCTAGAAATAGAGACAGTTGTGCCGGATAAAAGAAAGATTGTAGTGTCCGTACCAACACCAACCCAGGCTTCAACTCAAGACCATTCCAACAACAATAACAACTATAGAGGAAAAAGGAAAGGGGAAGGAGGAAATAACAATGGCTACTATCAGCACTATAATAACCAAGGAACCCAAGGGGGAAATCAACGTGGCTTTCAGCAGCCTAATCAGAATAACAACTTTGACAAGAAGCCGTGGCAAGGGAATAACCAACAAGAAAATAAACAATCAGGGCAGTGGAAGGGAAATAATCCACAAGGACAGTTGCAGGGACAACAGACAAACAATAATCACGGAAAAATCACTGTTCCTACCTGTCCTAAGTGTAATAGAATGCACTTTGGTAGTTGTCTAGCAAATATTGACGGATGTTTCAACTATGGTCAGAAGGGACACGTGAGAAGAAATTGCCCAAAACCGTTGCAACCAATAGGATCGAATCAGTATAATCAGCCCCAATCTTTGAAAGCTATTCAAGCACATCCGCAACAACAACGGTCTCAACAGTCAGACCAGCAGAATGCCAAGGCATTCACGATTAGGCAAGAGGCGCGCAATAAGGGAAAAGGAAATATGGCAGGTATTGGACAAACTTTTAAATTACCCTGTCATAATTTTGCCTCATACCAGAGCTTTACATTCGTTTATTACTAGTGCCTGTTGACACTATGAAAGTAAAACCAAAGCACGCTAACATGAAATGAGAATAACCATGCCCTTAGGAGAAATTATCGTCACTTCCTTGATTTTACTCGAGCTTAGAAATTGACTTAGGATCTTTCAAGATCATAGCAAACAATCTGTACGTAATGAAAATGTTCGACGTAGATATAATCCATGGAATGGATTGATTATCTATTAATTACGCCATTTTGAATAGAGCATAGCCGAAGGAATTAGAAGAGCTTAAGATCCAACTACAATAGTTGTTAGATCTTGGTTTCATTAGACCGAGCGTTTCACCATGGGGAGCGCCTGTTTTGTTCGTTAGGAAAAATGATGGTTTTATGAGGATGTGCATAGACTATCGAGAGCTGAATAAGATCACTCTCAAGAATAAATATCCTTTGCCTAGGATAGAAGACCTCTTTGATCAGCTTAAGGGCGCAGGTGTATTTTCAAAAATAGACTTAAGATCTGGATATCACCAATTGAAAGTCAAACCAGAAGATAAACCTAAGACTGATTTCCGAACCAGATATGGCCATTACGAATTCCTAGTTATGCCATTTGGTTTGACTAACGCCCCCGCAGTGTTCATGGATCTCATGAATAGAATTTTCCACCCGTACTTAAACAAATTCGTCTTAGTTTTCATCGACGACATTCTCATTTACTCCAAAAATGAGAAAGAGCACAAAGAACACTTACAAATAGTGTTAAAAACGCTTAGAGCTGAGAAACTTTATGACAAATTCAGTAAGTGCGAGTTTTGGCTGAAAGAAGTGATGTTTCTTGGACACATAGTATCAGCAGAAGGCATCAAAGTAGACCCTGCCAAGATAGAGGCAGTGCGCAATTGGAAATCACCAACCAATCCTAACAAGATTAGGAGTTTCTTAGGTTTACCTGGCTATTATAGACGTTTTATTAAAAGATTTTCTACAATTTCTAGACCGATGATGCAACTACTCCAGAAGGAAAATAAGTACAAGTGGACTGATGAGTGCGAGACAAGTTTTCAGACGCTCAAGGAAAAGTTGACCACCGCACCGGTCTTAGCTCTTCTAGAAGCAAATAAGAAATATGTAGTATTTACTGACGCATCGAAAAAAGGATTAGGATGTGTTTTGATGCAAGAAGAAAAGGTGATAGCCTACGCTTCACGACAACTTAGACCCCATGAAGTCGATTATCCAACCCACGATTTAGAATTAGCAGCCGTTGTGCATGCGTTGAAAATTTGGAGACATCACCTCTATGGTGTAAGGGTTGAGATTTTTACGAATCACAAAAGTTTGAAGTACTTTTTCGAGCAAAAGGAATTGAATATGAGGCAATGAAGATGGCTCGAATTAGTTAAGGATTATGATCGTGGTATCAATTACCATCCAGGAAAAGCTAACGTCGTAGCTGATACGCTTGGTCGCAAGATTCCAACTAAAGTAGAGTGTCTCTTTATCGAGGAAGAAACACTTGTACAAGAATTTGAGATGATGGATTTAGAAGTGCTCGTTACACCTAAGACAATAACTAGTAGAATAGCAGCACTAGTAGCTACACCAGACTTACGAGAGAGAATCATAAGTGCTCAGAGAAAGGACGAGACGATCGAGAAGCTACGACTAAGAATAAGAACGGATAAACCAGACGGTTATTCCGAAGCACCAGATAATGCGATCGTATTTGAAAATAGACTATGTATCCCTGATGACGACGAATTGAAAAACGATATCATGAGTGAGGCTAACGATACGCCATATACAGCACACCCAGGGAGTACGAAGATGTATCAAGATTTAAGAAGGAATTTCTCGTGGAACAGATTGAAACGAGATGTTGCCTCGTTTGTAGAACGATGTTTGACTTGTCAACAAGTGAAAGCTTTACACCAACGACCACAAGGGATGTTGCAGCCATTAAGTATTCCAACGTGGAAGTGGGAAGATATAGCCATGGATTTTGTGACAGGTTTGCCCAAATCTAGAAAAGGAAATACTGTCATCTGGGTAGTTATTGATAGGCTCACAAAATTAGCTCACTTTCTACCAATTCAAATTACCTATGGATCAGAGAAGTTAGCAAAGTTGTATGTTCATCAGATTGTACGTCTGCACGGAATACCAAAGTCAATAACGTCCGATAGAGATGCCAAATTCACTTCAAGGTTTTGGATCACTATGCAAAAGGAGCTAGGTACTAGACTTAATTTTAGTACCGCTTTTCACCCCCAAACGGATGGACAATCTGAGAGAACAATTCAAATACTCGTCGATATGTTGAGAACGGTAGTATTGGATCGAAGTGCGATTTGGGAAAATATCTTACCATTGGTCGAATTTGCTTACAACAACAGTTATCAAGCAACGATAGGAATGGCGCCTTACGAAGCACTGTATGGAAGGAAATGAAGGTCACCACTTTATTGGGATGAAGTAGGTGAAAGGAAAAATCTAGGACCGGATTCAGTCGGTGAAATGATCGAGATCATTCGACAGATTCGAGTCCGAATGAAAGAAGCCCAGAGCCGACAAAAGTCTTACACCGATGTTCGTCGATCAGATCTTAACTTTGAAATTGGGGATAAGGTTTTCCTCAAGATTTCTCCATCCAAGGGAATCATTAGATTTGGTGTCAAGGGTAAACTCAGACCAAGGTTTATAGGACCTTACGAGATTCTTGAAAAATTAGAACATGTTGCTTATAGATTGGCCTTACCACCAAGTCTAGGAAGTGTCCATAATGTTTTTCACGTATCTCAATTGCGAAAGTACGTTTTCAACCCTAAACACGTAATTAACCAGCAAGACGTTGTTCTTGAATCCGACTTAAGTTATGAAGAAAAACCACTATCGATCTTGGATCGAAAAGTACAAGAATTAAGAAATAAGTCGATACCATTAGTAAAAATGTAGTGGAATCACCACGGATAGGAAGAAGCCACGTGGGAACTCGAAGAAAAGATGAAAGATAAATACTTTTCGAAGAAGGTATGCATATTTCGGGACGAAATTATTTGTTAGAGGGGTAGGATGTAATATCCCGGCCTTTTCTCCCGTCACTAAAATAAAAATTTGATAATTAATTAAGGCTTTGCACGCCTAACTTAAGGAATTTCAGTTTTAAGACTAACGGTGAAATCCGTCTGAAAATAAATTCCAGAAGTCGTTCAACCGACTACTGTATTAGGGTTTTCGCGTCTGATAAAATTTTCGTTCGAGAACTCAGATCGAAAAACCGTCTGACTATACATTCACTTATTTTGCGATACGAGTCTACTGGTAAAAGTCAATTTTATTTATTTTTCCGTGCGAAATTTGGACCGTCATGTCTCAACTTTTCTATGGGTTTCAGAAATCGAATCTTGCTTTCCGACTAAGTAAATTATTTCCAATCTATTGGTCGAATTAGTTTTCGTCGGAAATATAACCGTCTAAGAAAATAATTAATCGATTTTAGTATGCAGTATTAGAACCGTAAAAACAAGATATTTAGGGAATTAAATCCCCTCCCAACCGCCTCTGCCCCCCCCCCCCCCCACCCCCCTTAGTCATCACCTTGATATTTTCTTCCACTTTAACACTTTATCATGTAAAATATCACATAATATCTCTCCCTCTCTCACAAGCAAAACCGCCCCCCTCCCCCTCAATCTCTCTCTTCTCTCTCTTGTTCTTCCATCTTCAAGTTGTTCTTCAAGATCTTCAAGAAGAGATATCTTCATATTCACAATTAACCAACAAGAACCAGTGTGTTTGTGTGCGTGTGTGTGCGTGTGTGTTTCCTTCCTGCTGGTTTTGTATTGGCTATTCAAAGGAAAAAAATTATTGATTAAACATGGCATTTTTTGAGTAAATAAGAGTTTGAACTAAAATCCATCATCGAATAATAAAAAATGAGATGCTGCATAAAAATAGAAATAAATCCAGACCCACTTATTCTTCTCATCTTTCAAATCTTGCAACAGTAATTCATAGCTGTATGTGCCTGTGTTTTGCAGAATTCTACCCACCTTGATTAAATTATGGACCAAATTTCCAATATTATTTTTATTTTGATTCAGATTTGTGTGTGCGTGTCTATCTTTATCTCTCTCTCGCTTGCTGTCCGTTTTTGGTTATTGTCAAGGTATTTCATAGTATTGAGATTGCAGCTCTAATTCTTCTCCCTAAACCCGCCATCGTCGCTTCGTCTTGCCACAGCGGTCAGTCCCTCTAGCTCTCTCTTACTTAAATTAAAATCCAATTATTTGATTCTATTGATTTTGTCTTTTGTGAAATAAGTATAGTCTTATTGTGATAGATGTAATAATTTCTTAAGGATCATGTCCCAACAAATATTTTATCTATGTGCTAATTTTAAGTTTGGACATGGATAGTCGTAATTATGTTGTCGAGGTATTCTTATTTTATTATGTGAGTCATTAAATTTTATTTTCAGATTTGGGAGATAAGAAAATGAGTGGAAATAATCGTTTATGGATGTATCAACGTTATAAGAACTGGAAAATATCAAAAGAATTCTTAGATGGATTAGAAAGTTTCATCAACTTTGCCCTTGCTCAACCAGATTTCTTGGATGGAGATAAGATTAAGTGTCCATGTAGCAAATGTATGAATCAACAATACCACCCACAGTTTATTGTTCGGTTACATCTCGGAAAATCAGGGTTTGTACCAAACTATTTTAACTGGATTCATTAGGGAGAAAGTCGGGCACCACAGGTTAATTATGAACAGAATTTTGAGGATGGACATGGTTCGAATACATATTATGAGATGTTAAGGGATGCTGGTGCTTATCAGTTTATGATGGATGACCAAGAGAAGCTTCCTAATCCAACATCACAACATTTCTATGACATGTTGAAAGTTGCAGACAGAGAGTTGTAGCCTGGGTGCAAGAAATACTCACAATTATCACTTGTGGCTCGTCTTATGAGCTGGAAATCTGAGAACAATATCATAGAGAAAGCTTTTGACCAAATCATAGAATTGATGAAAGAGACAAATCCAGAAGATAACTTGGTAACCGATAATTTCTACACTACTAAGAAATTGTTGCGTGGTTTGGGGTTACCAGTTGAGAAGATCGATTCTTGCCCAAATCATTGCATGATATATTGGGCTAATGATAGTGGATTGACTCACTGTAAGTCTTGCAGTTATCCTCGATATAAGAATCAAGGTACTACATCAAGAAGCCGAGAAAGAAAGCAAGTCGCATTTAAAAAGAAGTACTATTTTCCTCTAACACCTAGATTACAGAGGTTGTATGCATCGAATGCTACTGCTGAGCATATGCGTTGGCATGCATCATCAGTTGACGATGGTGTTATGCGTCACCCCGCAGATTCACCGGCACGGAAACATCTCAATGAAAAGTTTCCAACTTTTGCATCAGAAATCCGTAATGTTAGATTGGGGCTTTCTACCGATGATTTTCAGCCATTCGGCCAATGAGGCCAGCAATACTCCTTGTGGCCAGTTATAGTAACCCCATACAATCTTCCTCATTGGATGCGTATGAAAGAACAATACTTGTTTCTTACTGTATTAGTTCCGGGCCCACGCAATCCAAAATTGAAACTTGATGTGTACCTGCAGGCATTGATATCAGAATTACTGAACTTGTGGGATGAAGGTGTGCCTACATATGACATCTGTTTGAGGCAAGACTTTCAAATGCATGCAGCTTTGCTATAGACAATCAGTGACTTTCCGGCGTACTCTATGCTATCGGGTTGGAGTACTATAGGAAGATTGGTTTGCCCTCATTGCATGGTTAATACTGAGGCTTTCACTCTACCGTGCAGTAGAAAACAATCATGGTTTGATACCCATCGAAAGTTTTTACCCGATAATCATCCATTTCGCCGGAACAAAAAATCATTCACAAAGAATAAGCAGGTTACTGGACGTGCACTAGAAATGAAGTTGAGGGATGAACTGTTGTACGAAATAGATATGTTGGGTTTGAAGAAGGTTACTAAAATTGATGCTGAGGAATCAACAAGCAGACCTTCAAAACGATCTACACAATCTGATTCTGGGCGGAAAAAGAGCAGTATCTTCTAGGATTTTCCATACTGGAGCTCTTTGTTGATCCGACATAATTTAGATGTCAGATGAGAAAAAGATGGAGTACTATTTTGATGAGTTCAAGGTAATCTAATCGATGTGAACACATTTCTCTACGAGGTAATTATTTACTCATAACAAGTATATCTATGTTTGTTAATAGAAAAAGTTCTATTGGGAACCGGCTGAGAAAGAAGCAATAAAACAATTCTAGATGACGAGAGCTGCGATTAGGTATAAGAACCTGGCCAGTAACTTTAAGGATAAATGGTTTTCAAAAGGAGTAAAGCCTAAATTCATTGGTGATTCGGAGTGGTCGGGTTGGGAAGAATATTGGAAACGACCTAAAGTAATTGATAAAGCGAATAAAGCAAAGCAGTCCAGAATGTCGGAGCCTGATGGACCAGGGACAGGCATTGCTACACACTACGGAGGGTCGAAGAGTGCGAATGAGCATGTTATAGCTCTAGTGAGTACTTTTGTAATATTATTGTTAGATTGTATTAGTTATTTGACTTTTGTATAATAATTTGCCTAATTGTTTTGCATGAACAGGCTAAGGAGTTGAATTTGCCTGATGATCAAATTGACTGGGAAGTTTTTCTAAGGATTCATGCTAAAGATGAAAACTACACAACAACAAAGACAAAGCGAATTGTTGAAAGTAATTTTTCAATATTTTGGAAATACTTTACAACTTAAATGTTGATACTATTTTGTGCAGTGTGTACGCTTTTCTTCTAAAAATATGAGTGGACCGGCTGGTTTAATTGTTCTTAATTAGTTATATATCAATTAAAATGTTATTTATACAAAAGTTGCTATATTTTGTATGATTTTATTATGAGTTGGTAATATCTTTGCAGCTACTGCTTATTTACTAGTACTTTAATTTATTAATTATGTGAATTGTGTTTCATTTAATTTATTTTAATTGAACTAGTAAGCTCTATATCTTATGTACATGTTTATTAGTTTCAAAGATGTTAGAACTAATTTACAAATCAGTAACTTAATTATTATCATAAGTTTGTAAGTAATTATTTTTGTACTTGACATGTATTTGGCTATAGGAGAAGGTGTATGAGCTTGCACACTATGAGAGAGAGCTACTAGACTCTAATGAAGAGCAAGATATCGATATGAACTCGATATTCATCAATGTGGCCAAGGAGAACGAACAGCAGCAAGGGGAGAATGATAGGTTTGGGAGATTGATTATCATTATACACACGTGGATCTCACTCGAGCTTGGAGGTGCCACCAAATGCTGACACGGAGGCTATGACTCAACAATTTTCATCTTTACAGAGTGAGCTGGAGACAGAGAGGGACGAGCGTGCTTGGATTATGGAGCAGATGCAAGCTGAGCGTGATGAGAGGCTATAATTGGAACAACGATTGCAGATGCAGGTTGCTGAGTAAGAGAGACAGAAGGAGGAGTTTGCTAGGATGAAGGAACAACTTGACATGCTTATGCAACAATTCAAGACATCACAACCCTCACCATTTTGAATGTAGTTTCTAATTGAATTTGAATATTACATACTGTGTTGTGACTTAACTATGTCAGATTTGGAACTTATTTATGATATTTGAATTTCACATTTTCATTGCATATTTATATTTTAGCAATTGAGTTTCAAATTTGGTCTGATATGAACAGGATTTTGGAAATGGAATAACAAAATCAAGCAGAAAATTAATATTTAAAAAAAAACGTGACGGATTAACGACGGAATAAATAGTAGCTAAGTTCTCAAAAAACAACGACAAACGTGTTCCGTCGTTAATCGCCGACGGATCTGTGATGGAAAATTAGTCTCCAAGCCCTTCAAAAATAGTGACGGAAACAATCCGTGGTTATACGGTGACAGAAAAATCCATCTCTAATCTGTCGCCAATCCGCGACGGGTCTGGGGCTAGTATCGGCGACGGAATATTCGTCATTGATCCGTCGTTATTTTCACTGACGGACATAAAATCTGTCATTAATCTGAATGGCGACCAACAAAATAACGACGGATCTTGTCTGTTGCAAATCCGTCAGGATACGTAAACGGTGACAAAATTTCAATCTACAATGACAGAAATTTCCGTCGTCAAATTTTTGTTTTTTTTTGTAGTGGTAGGTGATTATCCACGTCTTCTCCTCGTTGGAGATGCGCCCAAAATAGCTCTTGATTTGCTTAGGGTTGAGGTCTTCATCAAAAAGGACGTTGAAGTGCTCCACTACTCGTCCCTAATATCTTTCACTCGTTTGGTCGTTGGCAATAATTGAATTGCACGTCTCATCTTTCCATATTTGGGCAATGGCATTGGTCTGCTAAGATGTGTAAGTGTGCCGCTTCGTTTTGGGTTTGTTGTCGGCGGCCGGCGGTGGCTTTGCCTTTGCCCTTGGACGGCTGGGAAGGCTCGGTGGAGGGGCTCTCCTCGGTAGCCAAGGAGGGGTAGGACTCGCCGGCATGTGACGAGTTGAGATAAATTGAATCGAGACCCGTGAGCCTGTAGTAGTCTCCGGACATATAGAAACACCCAGTCGACTAGTAGGGGTCATTTAGATTCATTGACGAAAAAAAAAATCGAAGTAGAATGAGACTAGAAATTGGAAATTGTATAAGAAATTGTGGATGAAATGAGAAGTACTTATAGATGTAAATAATTAAAAAAAAAATTGATTAAACTGTTGCCGGCAATGACCATATGTGCGTTAAAAATTTCGACCGTTGTTTCAAAATTTTCAATTTCTTTTTAGGGTGATCGCGACAGAGCAGGATGGGCTTGAGCCGGCTGGTGTTGTGATAAGGTGTCTCGAGCCCCCTTTGAGACACCCCATTATGGGTGCTCTAATGACTATCTCAATTTTTGTTTTTCCGTTAGACAACTTTATGTTTATTGTTATTGTCTCCCTCAATACTTTACTATTTTATTTAAATGCAAGTACTAAATGAAAATTATTTATGTCATATGAATGGCGACGGGATACTTGATAGAGCCAAATTTGTAGATGAGATGTTCTATTCTATTTTATTGTTTTATCTTCTATTACATTAATAAGAGAATGACACGTGTCATAATTAATAGTTCAATTTTAGTAACACAATAACTTACATGCAGCAGGTCGCACCCCATACGACCGTGCGTGGGGCGCGTGGGGTGCACGCGCCTCACCCATGCGCAGCGCGTGGGGTACACTGGCCTGCTATATTTTTTTTTCGAATTTTTTTTATTTCAGTTTTCTTAAATTCGTTTTTCCAATTCCATTTTTTTTTCAGTTTTTCTTTTCCTTTTTTCTAATTTCAATTTTTTTTTACAAAAATTCACTTATTTTTTTCCACCTTTTTTTTTTGTTTGCCTCTTCGCTTTTTGTTTGCCGCTTCTTCTTTGGTCAAGATTCGAGCGAGGGGAGCCGAAGGCCTCGGAGTGAGCTGAAAAAGTCTAAATTGTTGCACGCCGATTATCCTTATATTAGTAATCGGAGCGAAGGCAGAGCCGTACAATCGGAGCCGAAGGCGAAAAATAAAAAACTGAAATTAAAAAAAAAAAATTGACCGGGTCAACAGGTCAACTCGATCCGGATCCGATCGTTTGGCATGCGACCTGCTGCATGCAAGTCTTCTTCTTTTAGTAAATATATTTTCTTTTTATATACTCTAAATCTTGAACCATGGGTCTCTCAGATGTCATCCTCTCATTAATTAATACAATAAGAGATGAAACATGGAAATGCAATAGAGGATATCTGCAAATTTGCCCCCATCAAAATTATCCTTATTTTATGGGATTTAACGTGATTTTTTATTGTGATTAAAAAAACTTGCAATCTCTACAGTTTAGTCTTTGTTTCACACATTTGAATTGAAATATAGATTTTGTTTTGTTCTTGTTTCCTAACTTGTCAATTTCTTCAAATGTTGCATAATTGAATCAGACAGTTGATCCAGTTGGAGAGAGTGGAAGTGGGAAATCAACTGTGATCTATCTCATCAGCAGAAAACTTATTATGAAATCGATCCTGGTAAATATCACACTTGAATCTTGATGTCATTGATATACAAAAACTCCGAACGAAATGGCTAACGAAGCAGATGGGGCTGGTGAACCAAGAGGCCGTATCATTCATCTATTAATGCAATAATAGTAGCAATATAGAATGACAATAGAAGATCTCATTTGGTGGATCGAACCAGCATAAGTCTTGAAAAAATGCAGTAGCATTTTTGCTTCTTTCAACATACATTAGTCCTTAAAAAAGACAAAATGTTGATCAATTATTGCAGGGGTATGGTAGAAGAGGGAGGGAGGGAGGAGTTGAACTATCAGGCGGCCAAAAGCAGCGCGTGGCTAATTTGCAAGAGCCATAATAAAGGAACCAATGATACTACTGCTAGACGAGGCTACAAGCGCGTTAGAGGTAGAATCGGAGAAGATAGTTCGACAAAGTAATGGTGAAGAGAAGCACATAGGCTATCCACAATCAAAGGAACAGACGCATGCAGTTGCGCTTTTCAGACAGGAAACCATCACAATCTGATTAATAGGATCAGAGATGGCTACTACTCTACTTCTCTCTTGTAGTAGTATATTGCCTTAAAAATCTTTTTCTTGCTGTAATTGGAGGTACATTGTACAAATTCAATTGGAAGCTAAAGAAATTGATAAAAATAAATATTTTTCATCTCGTTCTTTTCATCATGGTTAGGATTAGTGGATGTATATCTGTCTCGTCATTATGATAGTCGCTATATCTAATGTAGATTGGTTGAGATCATTGTAGATGTTCGCCATCTCAGCTCTTCCAGTCACAAACTTTATACTATTAGATTCAATTCTGATGCATATTGTTTATTGTTAAGTTAGTCTAATTATCAAAATTTGACAGTGATGATTCCAACTGTAAATCAATGATGATACTTTTTGATATGGGATATATATCTACCTTGAAGCGGGCCTAAAGATAGATGGGCCCAAGAATAAGAAAGCCCATAAGAATGGACGAGGAAGGGAATTAATAAGCCCAATCCAGGTATCAAAGCAGAGCCCATAACTGAGTAAAAGGAACATCACGAGGTAAGGTTGAACGGGGTCATTTTCTCTTTCCGAAAGATCTAATTGACACTTCACAGCATAATTCACGCTAGAATTTTCAACTTTAAATTTGCTAATGGTATGTAGATCAATCGGCCGATCTAGTAGTACTAATTTATAATTATGATCCTACCAAAATAACTAAAAAACAACAAAAATTGCATAAACCTTAATATGACCTGCATATCCGAATTATCTTACATCAAAAGTATCATAGAATGTTTTATTTGATCAGAATTATTACTTGTAAATTCGTTTTTTAACTAGATTTTTCGGTAATCTGAAGAATGATCCCATCAGGTATAAAATTTTTTACTTGGTTTAAGAAATAAGTGTTCTATCTCATAAATTTGTGGAACAATATTGTCAAATTTCACATGTCATATTGTAGGTAAATAGCAATAGTATAATTTTTTCTAGAGTCAACTTTTGAAATAACCATAAGGGGATTAAAACCTAAATTTTTGGTTCACCTTCTTTGTAAACACAAATTCCGGTCATTATTTGTAATTTGGGACAAAAAATATCCTTAATGAAGGGAGTGCAAATCGGTTTGCGGGTCGCGGGCGGCTCAGGTCAGATCGCGGGCGCGTATCAGGATTTTGGTACAGTTGGTACATTTGGTACGAATTAAGTCTTATTAGTCCCAAATGTGCAAAATTCATTTTGTTTTTTATTTTATTTTTTAACTTTTGTGGAACACTTAGTACAATTTTAATATTATTAGTGTCAATTGTTCCAAATTTGGTACAATTGGGACGAACGGTCTAATTAATTCTACTTGAGCCAAATTATGGTTGTGATACAATTGGTATGAACAGGGTCTAGTTTTACCAATAATAACAAGTCACGAACAACAAACTCGAAAACAAAATAATTCCGACAAACGACGAGGCTTCACGACCACCACCAACATAGTGGCACTATCAAGGCGACCTCAATTGTGACGTCGAAAAATAAGTAAACAAAATAACCGACGGCGGCGCTAAAAAAAAAGGGAATAACATCTCGGCGACAGAAAAGTCCTAAAAATTGAATCGTGATCCAATTTTCCCCAAACTCCGAGCGATTTAGACAAAATTTGGAATGAAATTAATCGGAATTAACTACCTAATGTGATTAACAAAAAAGAAAAACAATTAAATCACTAGAAACAGAGCGTCAATTGATGGAAGGAGAAAGAAAATTGTTGTAAGTTGGTGCAAACAACTCAGTTTGTACCAGATGTATCAATAGTATTATAATTCTGATACATGCCAGCGAATCGACCTACGACCCACACCCTCATTAAAAATAAATTCGTCCTAAAGTGTATATGTTGACCAATTTTTTTTTTTTTATGTCGTGGGAACACGCACTTGCTACTTTCGGTACGCACTGGATAAACCTCTTGTGTTTATGAAGAGGTGCCTAATATATTTGATTTTAATCCTCAATGTGACTATATGGATATATATTTATTTATCTAATTACTCTCTCTTGTTATTTATCGTGATATTTTTTATTAGAAAACGTGGCAAAATCTTTAGAACATTTGACCGAAAAGACTTAAATTATACTCCCTCCGTCCAATTTAAGAGGTCTGGTTTGGGTGCTGGCGCGGAGTTTAAGAAAGCTGATAAAGTGGTGTTAGGCGGAAGAAAAATGACCAAGAAAGGTATTGTTAATGAATGTCATTAAGTTGTTAATTTTTTCCTTTGTTTGCCTTGTTTGCTTTTTTTTTTAGGCACAACATCATTTTTTTTTTCATTCGCTGTCTTTATTTTTTTTTCTTTACTTGTTTTTTTACCTTGTTTTTATTTTTTCATTGACTGCCTTTGATTTTTTTTTCTTTCTTTACCCTTTTTTCACTGCCTTGTTTTTTTTTCCGTTGCAATTGAAATCAGAGAACATAAACTATGCAGAAATTGAAATCAAACAAAAAGAGGAGGGAAGAAAAACAGTTTTGGAGCCAAAATATGAGATTTTATTGATTAAACAAAGCAACAAAGTACATTGATGTGATTGAAATTTCTGGTGGGAAATTTCTCTATAAATACAACCTTAACATCAGAATTTAAGGCACTCAACTACCACAACCTACATAAAGAGAAACTAAATGGTTCAACCAAGAAGAAAAGAGCTAAAACTAGACGAGCTCAACACAATAGCTCAATGGTTACTACAGCGCATTCAAAATGGAAAGTTGATGTATGGTGCAAAGAAGCAAGCTGCCGAGTTGTTTGGAGTCAGTGAGAAGACAATATGGAGAATCTGGAAGAGGGGAGAAGAGCAGCAAGGTCAGGGAGTTCCTGTGAATTTGAGAAGCAAGAAAATAGGGTTAGAAAGAAGGAAAACAAAGCCTTTTGATGAAGAAAGATATAAGGGCCTCTCAGTTCTTAAGAAGACATCACTGAGGTCAATTGCATCAAATATGGATGTCAGTAAAAGCCAAGCTCACATCTGGAATAAAACAGATATCATCAAGCCACATACAAATGCCATAAAGCCATTTCTAAACCCTCAACACAAGCTGTGCAGGCTGAATTGGTGCTTAAGTCAGCTTGGAAGCATCATCACAGAAGGCAAGATCAAGTTTAAAAGGATGCAAAACACAGTGCATGTAGATGAAAAGTGGTTTTACCTTACCAAGGCAAAAGATAGGTACTACCTGGCCAAGAATGAGAAGCCACCAGAAAGACAGATTCAATCCAAGAGATTCATCAAAAAGATCATGTTCACTGCTGCCATTGCAAGGTCAATAATAGATGAAGAAGGCACTGTAATTTTTGATGGTAAAATAGGGATATTCCCATTCATAACAGAGGAGCCAGCTATCAGATCATCCAAAAACAGAGACAAAGGGATCATGGAAACCAAGGCAATCAACAATGTTACCAGAGCATTAACTAGAGGGCAACTACTCAACCAGGTAAACACATAGACATCACATATGATCAAGAAGTGGTATCTGTATCTTAAATGCATCACCAAGTATAATTTGCATCATTTGCAACAGGTATCAAACACTGATCAAGTAATAGTATTTGTATCAGTTGCATCAGAAATTCATCAAAAACTGATCAAGTAGTAGTATCTGTATCAGTTGCATCAGAAATTCATCAAAAACTGACCAAGTAGTAGTATCTATATCAAAACATGCAGTTGGTACCAGCAATCAAACAGAAGTGGCCAGAAATGTCTTTCCAAGCATATCTATATCCAACAAGACAATGCCAAACCCCATATTACAGGGAGTGACCCTGAATTTCAAGCAATTGCACATATAGATGATTTTCATTTTGAACTCATTAACCAACCAGCCAATAGCCCAGACCTAAATGTCAATGATTTAGGCATTTTTAGGAGCATCCAAACACTAAAAGATCATATGGCAGCAACAAATATTGATGAAATGCTGGAGAATGTAAGGACTGCATTTGACAACTACCCAGCAGAGAAGATCAACAAAATTTTCCTAACATTACAAGCCTGTTGTGGGGAGATCATTAAGTGTCAAGGAGGGAACAACTACAACATTCCTCATATGGGAAAGGATCACTTAATTAGGGAAGGGATCTATCCAGACTGTTTTGAAGTGGATGAACAAGTGGTCAGAGATGCATTGGACTACTTAAATGATCAGGGAAATGCAGAAGACAAATGGTACACTCTAGATGACATTACAGTGTCATTGAATCAAGTTAATATTGAAGACTGAAGGGTGGCAAATGATATGCAGATTCAATCACATTAATTGAAACTTTACAGGGACAAACAAGTGTATGTTTTTGTTTTTGGATTTGTTTGGAATGTAAAGTAATCAGTGAATCTGCAAAGACACTTGAATGCTTTTGTTTAAACAGTTTTGAGCCTCCAAACCTAGTGTAAATAACACCAAGTGGTTGCATCAAAGAACACAGAGCATGAATGAATGCTTCATCATGTAAATATGCATTCATTCATCCCTCAGAGCATTCTCATCATAGGGATAGAGCATTTGATGGTCCCGAAACGAGTTACTGGTGTATGGGGGGGGGGGGGGGGGAAATACACCAGTTAGGATTTTAAAAACTTAACCCTTAAAAAATACTTCAACCGAGTAAAACGGACTCAGTTGGAATCTCACAGCTGAGTAAGCAACCTCAGCTGGAAGAGTGCGGCTGTGCGGAATGTGGTGGGAAATAAAACTCGTTATAGCAACACACGTTTTTTAGTGCAGGGTTGGTCAAAAATCAAAACAGTTGAATATACAAAGATGCAGTTTGTATGCTGGTTAGTTTGATCAGATAAGAATGCAATAAGCAACTGAAAGAAAATAAACACAGACACATGGGATTTAACGTGGTTCGGAGATAACCCTCCTACGTCCACGGGGAGATGTGAATCCTCACACCTCAGTCCAAGTTCTTCTGGACAGTTCCACACAGCTTACCCGGGCTGTGCAACCGTTGCAATAAGTTTACGGGTACTTATCAACCTTAACAGTTAAGTTTGCGGGTACTTAACAACCTATGTCAAGTTTGCGGGTACTTAACAACCTATGTTAAGTTTGCGGGTACTTGACAACCTAACTACTCAATTACAGGAAGAGTAAGCTCCTAGCAAACACTTTTAAGGGTGTGGGTGGGTTTTCCAACTACAGCTCGATCACGAATGAGAGCTGGATCTAAGGCTTGAACGAATAAACACTCAAACTAAGATCTAAGACAGAATTTCACTCTATGAACCCTCAGCTACTAATGTTCTATCACTCTTGAACTCTCAGCTGCTGATGTTCTTAGAATATGATTTTTGCAGATTATTCTTGCGCTTGATTTTCTTGTAATTGCACTTCTCTATCTCTTGTCTCGTGTGTGTTGTAAACCTCTCGAATGAGAGAATGCCTCTATTTATAGGCGGAGAGTATCAACTAGCCGTTGGAGGAGCTGTTGATCTCTGATCGATGAAAGCGATGGCTTGTCTCTCATTTCTGCAGACTTTCCCGATATGACATCTGTGCTCTTCTGCTTTCCATCTGAGACAGCCTTGTGTTGGGCCAGATGGGGTAATGACTGAACGGTCAAACCCTCATGTGACTTCCTTTTGAAATTCAAATCTTAACCTTTCTGACAGTCAACCTTGGTTAGTCGGTTGAAAATCTTGATCTTCATCTGAGTGGTCTTCAGCTGATGTTCTGATCTGTTGAACTTTCAGATGACTTTGAACTTCAAGCAGTTGATCTTCTTGTTCGAGTTCTACAACTGAGGTTCTGAAACAGAACACTCAGTTGTCTTCCTTGTATTTAATCAGTTGAGTTTGAACCTTCAGATAACTTTCTTTTCATCTGATGTTCTCTTCCTCTCTACTGCTTCTCATCTGATGAACCCTCAGTTGGTTTCCTTCACAACTGATGTTCTGAAGACTTCCCCCTAATTGCATCGGAACAAAGAGCTCTCAGTTGTATTTTGTGTCAACTGATGTTCTGTCTGAGTGATGCCTTGTTGCCATCTTCAGCTGGAGACCTGTAAAGATAAAATCTTAACTTTGCTCAAACAGCGAGCCTAAATTCTAACATTAGGTTCTGGCAACATCTACTCGGTTGGGGTCAGTCGGTTTTGGAATTCATCAAAACTCTTACTAATAAATTTCCCAACAGCATTCATCAAGCCAATTAGCATCAGATCATCATCATAAATCAATGGCATCATGTAAAATCACAGAATGCCACCACAATCATAAATCAATGGCATCAAGTGTAGTATCTATAGGATTATCAGTTTAAAGATACAGCCAACTACCATCAGATCATCACCATCAGAGCATTCTCATCACAAAATAACAGGCAACGGGCATCAGAGCATTCATCAAGCCAATTAAACTAATCAAGTAGTAGTATCAGAAATTCATCAATCCAGAGAAATAACAGGCAACGGGCATCACCAGCCACCACCCACCAGAAATTCATCAATTCATCAGAAATAACAGGCACAAACAGAAAAGGCATCACCAACGCAGATCAAACCTGATTCTGATTCTGATTCATAATCATAATCAAACTCGCCGGCGAGCCTGGCCTTGCAGTAGACCTGATATGGATCGAGGGTTGCCGCCGCCTCAGTCTCCGGCAGGATTTCATCGGATTTCTTCGCCTGAGCATCAGGAATCGGGGATGGTTCCCACCCCGGTGGAACCCACAAATCCACGCTCAAATCAGGAGTATCGCGCAGGAGATAGTCGGGGGATGGTTCCCACCCGGTGGAATCCATAATTCCTCCGACTCATCATTCCTCCGATCCATGAGAGAGATAGATGGATAGATTCGGAAGACAACTGAGAGAGAGAGAGATGGGGGGGAGAAAGATGGGTCGCGGCGGAACAAAGATCAGAGAGAGATGAGATAGAGCATTAGGGTTTCAGGGTAGAGAGATAGAAAGATGGATCGCGGCGGAACAGACATACCATAAGAGAGAGCGATGAGAGAGAGCATTAGGGTTTCAGTAATGAACTTCAGAGAGCTGGATCGGTTTTGTTTGGGGGATTTTGGGATAGGGTGTTAATTATTGGGTTTGAGTGTAAGTTAATTAACAAAATAGATGAAGGGTTAATAACAGTTGGGTTAGTAATAAAAGTGTGGGCCCAAATAATAAGGGATAGTAATATTGAGTGAAGGATAAAATTATAAGGGTAAAAATTACATAATACGTCATCTTAAATTAGACAAAAAAAAGAGGGCAAGCAGAATATCTTAAATTGGACGAGGGAGTAATCATTTTTACTAATGCAGACGATATAAATCGACACCTGCACTTCAAATATAAAATTTAGTTGAATTTTGTGAATTGTAACTAGTTACTACATTTCATCATGTCGCGATCCCCCTTGCGCGCATCATTAGTGGGCCCGCCTTATTCACGCATTTCGGACATCGTATGCTGGCATCTCACCATCCTCAAACTTACCAAAACTTCATTTCAATCCAAAATGAAATTTACAACTTTGAAGTGAAATAAATAATTTTGATCACAATCTTTCCATTTATATTATACTACTGGAACAGAATTTAATCGGCATGCAAATAAAATTAGAAATTCTTCAGACACAACCGGACGGCTTCTATGAGAGAAATTTCATAAATTTTTTACAATATTCCGTTTCTAATTTTTGTAATTAAAAAACGATAAATTGAGCGCCAAATTTCCTCAATTCTTCCGGCAACCTTCACCCGTAGTGATAGAACATAGCCGGAGCATCAATCTTCATATGCTGAAGATATGGCGAATTTGACTATGCGGCCGGCCAGGATGCAGATTTGATTGGTTTTTTTTTTTCCCCTCTTTTTTAAGCTCATATTTTGACGATTTTTGCGGCTTTGACCACCGGATTCTCCCTCGCTATGGCTTCCCGGCCGGCGGCTTTGTAATCATAGCTGCAGTCGTGGCGATCGGAGTACCGATGATCGGCGCAGAAAAGTTCGCCGCATCGGCATCTGAATCCGGTGAGACCTATCTTTCTCCGGCAACCGGAGCACCGATTTACTTCTCTCTTCATCGGAAGCACCGCTACAGACGCCTCCTTTTTCAGATCTCGACTCGTCCCTGCCGAAGCGAGCTTCCTATCCAGCAAGGAGAGATTAGACGAACTAGATCTAAAGGATTTCTCCAACAAAACGTGATTTAAAGGCTTCGCCACGGGCCCAGCCCCGGTCAACGAAGAGACGGCGGCGGCCGAGGACACGGCGGAGGTGGAAGCCGTCGTTGTGGCGTTGAAACAATTCTGACAAAGATTATTAGCAGCGGAATTGCCTGCGACGCCGCATTTGACGCACAGGGAGATGGTCTCAGGCACGACCTTGAACTCCGTCTCCTCCTTCTCCGTCCTCTGCGCCATTGAGTCGAAAACGGAACCTGAAAACAGAAAAGAACAATTTCGTAGACGATCGTTGGTATACTGATTTCTAGAGAGAAATAAGGAGTTGTGGAGAGAGAAAGGAAGAAGAGAGATGGAGAGAGAGTTGCGGGTTGGGTTGGGTTGGGTTGGGTTGGAGGAGAAGAGAGAAGACGGGGTGGGGGGGATTTTGAAGGGGCGAGTGGTCGGTAATGGTGAGGGAATTATGGCCTCATAGACGCGTATCTGGCAAATTCTTGAGATGAATGGACGCTATTAGCCTCGTGACTTTTTTGGATTTGCGGTGGGTTTAGAGGGGTGTGGTTTTCTTTAGATTAGCACTGACGTGTTATTCACTGCATCAGAGGATTTTTTTATTTTAAGTATTGTTTGGTATGGAGAAAGTAATTATTTACTATTTAATTATTGTTTGGTTATTGATTAGTATTTAATCTCACTTATTCCCCATACTTTGAATTCCATTCTACCTTTTATTGATTATTTCCTTTAAATAATCATTCGAGTCCTTTAATCACGGTATTCCAGGATAGTTGAGAAGTGGTTTGATCAACAATTTGTATTATTGTGGTACTATTGTAATTCATTGTTTAATGGTGTGTGTAATAAAACACAAGACAAGATAATACAATTATTAACGATAAGTATTGATTTTAGATCGATAAATTTTTAAATTATTTCCACCTGCATGTATTAACAACAAACTTACCGCGTAAACGTTTGTTAAATATGATAATTGCATGTAGCCAGGAGTAAAGATTAAGCAAACAACTCAAGTTGTGGCTCTTTCCTAAAAATAGTATAATATTAAAAAAAATAAAAGTAAAGTCATCGCACCCGTCATCATAACAATAGGGGCAAAAGAGAGAATTCAGAGAATTGATAAGAGCGAAATAATAATTAACAAGAAAGAAAAGCCAAAGCGAAAAGGCCTTGTCTCAGCTCCAGCTTTCAGCCGCCCACTCTGACCGCCTCTTTCCTTTTCATTCATGTCGCTTTCCCCACTTTTGTCCGTGTTGCACACGTGCCCTTCAAGAGCGCGTCGCGTCGGCCGTAATTGATCTGTCTACGTGTCTACTTTCTATTGGTGCAGGCGGAGACCTGCTGACCTCTTCTCCACTGGCCCCACGCTGCATTCGGCCGCTCTATGTCAGGAACCCCCCATTTCACACGAGGTGGCGAAGTAAGCTAGGGCGTAAATTAGTGATGCTGCCTTCAGTTGTAGACGATCACAACACCCATGGTCCCCCACTAGCTCATTTGCCTTTCTGTTTTTAGTTTGTGTAGGCGCCGAAGCCTTGTGCGTGGTTCTACTTTTTTTATTTTTATTTTCTTCCTTTCTACTCCATCACTTTGTTTATTTCTCATATACTACACGGATAATGGTCCGAAAAACCCAAATTTGTTTTGGAATTCGAAAATTATATACGATTTTTTTTTTTCGCACAGATAACTTAATCTATTATTTTTTTTTCTAATTTTGCTCTCAATCATCGATTTTCCACAAATTAAATTCTACATGAAAACTGGAAATGATATATTAGACATCAGAGTACACGAAATGACGTCGTTTTAAAAAATTGCACTTAAAAAATAAAAAAATAACCATATTATATTCCAACTCATTTTATAAAATAATAAAAAAATTAAAAATTATCCTTCTTCCCCTCCTATTCTCTCTCTCTTCCTCCCCCTTTCTTTATTTTCTTCACCATCGCCGCCGACTCTCTTCCACCCCCCTTTCTTTATTTTCTTCACCATCGCCGCCGACTATCTTCCACCCCCTTTTCTACTCTCGCCGGAGGGGTGTAATAGAGCACATCGAGATAGATTTTCGAAGACCCGTTGCGTTCGGTGACGTAAATCAGATGATTCTTCTTGTCGGGTCGATACGGGGGGAGAGGGAGCAGCGAGAGAAATATGTGGTTTTGAGGAGAGAAGAGAAGAGGAGGCCAGATTTCTTTGGGCAGGCCGGCTGCAGGGAGGGCGAAGATGTCTAAAGCGTAGAGGGAGGAGAGAGAGAGAGAGGGGGGGAGGGGGGAGAGAGGGGTAAAGATTCCATTTTTTATGGGGGGAAAGAAGATGAAGAAGGGATTGAGAGGGATGTGGTTTTGAGGAGAGAAGAGGAGGGAGAGAGAATGAAGCAGAGAGGCGGGGGCAATGGAGGATGAGATGGAGAGGAAAGAGAGGAGAGAGAGGTTGAGTAGTAGAGGAGGTAGAGGATGAAGTTGGAAGACAAGTGGGAGCAGGAGAGCTGGTCTGCCATGAGTCGAGCTTGCCGATCAGATCGCCGTACATGTCCGACAAGCAATCAGGTAGGGAGAGAGGTGGAGGTCGGCGTTTGCTGGGAGATGGCGGCGGCGGCGGAAGGATTTACTATGTTTCTTATTTATTTTTTATTTTTGATAAAATGAGTTGGCATATGATGTGTTTAATTTTTTTATTTTTAAGTTAAAGTTATCAATACGACATTTTGTCTACTTCGGTGTCCAACGTGTCATTTTCGGCCTCCACGTCGGATTTAATTTGGGGAAAACCTGTGATCGGGAGCAAAATCAGAAAAAAATGGCAGGTTAGGTTATCTGTGCGAATAAAAAAGCTCGTGTACAATTCTCAAATTCGAAAAAAGGTTTGGTTTACAAACAATTATCCCTATACTACAAATTGTGTTTCCTAATAGGCCAAATGACCTGTAAATTTCTCAACTCTTTTGTGAATTTCGGTCCAGCAACCGTGAGATCGATTTAGCCAATTTAATATCGAACTTTCAAATTGGTATCAATTGGCAGCTCCGGTAGGTCTCCGGCCAATAGCGTGCTGATATGGACGGCTGGAAATCCACGCTGGATTTGTAGGAGCAAAAATAAAACGACGTCGTATTATACAACAATAAACGATGTCGTTTTAGTCCTTATTTTATTAATTCAAATATAAGATGTTATAATTTTGCCCAAATCCATTCGAGCCCTAGAATACGACTGAAGGTAAAGGAGCTCGACGACGACGAAGTCTTCTGTCAAGGGAAGAGTGAATAGCGAAGGGCGACGACGGCGAATGGCATCCTCAAGTGGGTTGCCGGCAACCTCTGATGACATCTACCTACCTCAAGTGCGTGCGCCAAATTATTTCCGTCGAACTCGATCTTGCCGCCATGGGATGACGATTTTAATGTGGTCACATACAACGCAGAACCCAGAGAGATGATACTACTGCTGTAAATTTAGAGGGGTGGATGTATGACTGATTCTGATTTATTTATTTTTTGTTGTTTTTGTTTATTATTTTAGATTTTTTTTCTTGATTTTGCCAAATGAAGTTTCGAACAGTCACCTGAAGCTTGCAAGTATTGGGACTGAGTTGATGAAGAGCTATCAGACCATTACAGAGCTCAATTTCTGAGGATTACGAATGAACGTGATAGGGCACAAGAACAACTCCGTCATGCCATGTTGAAGGAGAATTTGAATGCAGAAATGATGCAGCTTCGCGTGGATGAGTGCAACGAGGCGAAAAATACTATTGTCCAGATGCAGAGTAACATGGAAGAGCTCTCTTGCATCATTGCAGAGCAGAAGTGCGAGATGGGGAAGCTAGAAGCAGCTGTTAATTATGAGAAAAAAAAAACTAGGGTTTTCAAGATTGGATTTTGGTGTGTAGTAGTTATAATGGCGTTTGTATTTTGTACTAAGTAATCACATGAATTGTATTTTGAAGAAGTTGACATTAATATGGATAATTTTGTACTACGTATATGTAATTTCTTCAGGCTAATGTGATATGTTATCAGTTTATGCGAATCAGTTTAATTACTATATTTTCTTCAGGCTATTTTTTTTTTTCTGCTAAGGGAAAAGTAAAAACACACTAAGCAAATGACAAAATAATTCTTCATTGAACTGTGAAAAACATATGAGAATGAACAAGCATGGTGCATCACAAAGGCAAAACAGTTGATCAAAAAACAACAACCCATTCACTGTCAAGTACTTGTCCAAAATACATCAAAAACAACAAGTTCCACTACACGCATGACTTCACTTCTTTCCACTTGGTTCTCTTTCAGTCCTACTCTCTTGTGTTGTGGGGACATTAACCAATTCACCTTGCATAGAAGACGATCCTTCTCCATTAAACCTTAGTCTTTTGTATTTGTTCATGTTCACACACTTCTTACTTGAAAGAGATGGCTGCCAAATTATCAATAACAACAATAAGTGTATCAAAAATAAATAACAATAATCTGAAAAGCAGACATTTGCCTTATCCTTACCCGGTAAAAAGTATTTCCACTCTTTTCATTGATGTACACACCAACTCCTTTCATTGCAGTTGCTCTATCTCTGAAGAAAGCTGATTTCCCTTTTTTAGATGAGGATGCGAGATGCTTAGGTTTTGCCTGCACTTGAGTAGTAAGTTTGGAAGGTCTTTCTCTTCTTCTTTATAGATACAAACAAAACCAACTCATAAGATTAACATGAAACTAAAAGAAACCATGCACATGATTGAAGTTAGCAATAGTACCTTTTCAGCAGGTTCCTCCACAACAGTAGCATTCTTGCAACTAGCCTTGTTGTGCCCTTCTTGCTTGCACTTGCCGCATCTAATTTTAATACCATGCTTGGTCATCCTGCCATCTCTCTCCTCTGGAGCTCTAATTCTCTTCTTTTTTTGACCTTTCTGGCATTTTGATCTTCTCAGGAGGCTTCACAACATCACCTGCAACTGCAGGCCACATCTTTTCTCCAGCTGTTGCTGGAATCCCATAATCAAAAGCAGACATATATGTGCTCACAAAATAATACTCAGAAACAAATTTCACTAGGTCCTTCTCCATATACATCATGCAGGCAACTTCATGCTTGCATGGAATTCCAATCAAATCCCATGCCCTACATGCACATGAATTAATCCCAGAGTTGGATGTTTTAACATGGACAACAAACTTGTCTATGTCACTATGAACCTCAAATGTATCATGAATTCCAGCAACAACATGACAGTGTACACTCTTCAATTTGTGCTCCTTAAGCAACTATTTGGCAGTAAGAGCTAACTTGCCTTTCTCCTTGCACATCTCCTTATATTTGTCAAATTGTCTAGACATCAAAGAGCTCCTAATTTTTTCTAACATATAAATCACATGCTTACCCCTAGCCTTGAGTATGCAGCCATTGAAAGTTTCACTGATATTATTGTTAACACAATCACTACAAGGATGAGTGAAGATGAAAGCCTTACAGAACTTGGTAGTGTCCCTTGACATGAAATCTTCATAGGCCTTCACACTCTCATCTTTCAAATCTTGAACTGCTTCTTTGAATTTCCCTTCATATGTAGCATAAGCAGCACCAAAGAACAAATTCTTCAATGTCTGGCCCTTGTGATTCTTCTTCCAGTTCATATAAATGTGTCTGGCACAATTCCTATGCTTTGCCCGTGGTGCCAAGTTTGCAACAACATTTATAAGTCCCTGCAAGCAGACATACATGAGAATGAGTTGTATTATAAAAATTCAGATATATAAAAATAGATGAAATTACCTTTTGTTGGTCACTGATGAAAGTCCAGCCTGTTCCATCTTCAGTACCAAGATCTTGTACTAGACATTGTAGGAACCAAGTCCAACACACTTGATTCTCACCTTCCACTACAGTTCATACAATAGGAAACACGCCATGATTCCCATCTTTACCAGTTGCACACAACAAGAAACCTCCTAAATAAGTCTTCAAAAAAACAACCATCTATGCTAATCACAGGCCTGCAGCTTTTCAGGATCCCTTTCTTTAAAGAACTAAATCCTATGTACATGATTTAAACACATTCCCCTAATTGAGCAGGAGCTCATACCTACCCTCACTATCAACTCTTCTTAACTCAGCCACATATCTTCTCACCATAGCACAGTGAGCTGTCACTGAACCTCTCACCATTTTCTGAGCCATTGTCCTTGCTTTGTACAACCTATTCTTAGGAACCCTAGTCTTGAATCGATCACAAATATTTGTAGCTAAATCAAATATAGGTATGTTGTACCTTAACCTGAAACTATTCAAGTACCTTCTAGTTATCCACTTGAAGCTCAGAAGCTTGTTGGTCAATGTCATCACACAATCATGGTCACCAACATATGATTTAAGCATGAAAGTACCATTTGACTTAACTACACTAGCATAAATCTGCCATGGACAAGGTGGAATACATTTAGCCAAACACTTGGTTTTTGAAACTGCCCTAAAACGTATATACCTTTGATGCTCAATTGCCCAGTTAGTTAAAGCTTCTTTGCACTGGAAACCATCCTAAAAATACATTCCCAGCACACTTTCTAAACTATCATGATCACATCTGGATCATAAACTATCCTTCTCTTTCTCTTTCTCATTCTCACTTCACATTCTTCATCAGTCTCAGAAGAAACTATCTCTTGATCATAATTTTCATACTCAGATACATTGTCATCCCCAAAGTCAGCCTCAAACCCATCATGTTCACTGATGACATCAAACACATTGACAACATCTTTAAGTTTTCTTCTTAGTTTTATGTTTTCCTCATCAGATATGCAGTCGAGGTCAGCTAGACTGACCTCAGATAACTCACTCTCACTAGGGATGTAGTCACCCACATCACTGTTATCATGTTCATCATTCTTTGTCTCAACATCACCATCCCACCCCCAATCACCTGTGTATTCATTATCATGTTCCCAATCTAGAGGAGTATCATAAAGACCCTCACCCTTCTCACCATTACCCTCACCATCATTCTCACCATTACCTTCAGCAACAACCACTCTCTTCTCACTATTTTCCTCACCACTTGCCACCTGCTTCTCACTATTTCCCGCACCACTTGTCACCTCCTTCTCAGCTATATCCACTAGAGCTTTACCACCTTCCACAAATACACTTAGCAATCTAAATTTCCCCACATAAGACAACATTTCCATCACACCTCTATCATCCACTATCCTTATATGCGTGAGTCCTAGGGATTTTATACCACAACTTGTCCCATGCATGAAACCCTAATTTCTTAACAAAGTCACGCAAGTTAAAATAACCAAACCTATCACGGTCTAGCCCAAATTTACCAACAAAATTACCTCCACAATATTGTAGAATAAAATCTTTTAGACGAAGATTACCACCATAATAAATATTCAGTCCAAAATATTGACTGCAAAAGCAACAAAAAAGAATAAGAAGCAACGAAAAACCCAATACAAAATCGATAGTGACAATACAATGGAAAAACAGTAATAAAGAAATAAGAGTTGGACCTAAATTTTCGCCATTATACCAGCAAAAAGCGACTCCTAAAGCGAGTTAGGGACCACTGAAGCAATATCGCACCCACCAAATTTCGAAATCCACCAAACTTGCAATATAATATCCAACCAATGCGTGAATGAATGCGAATCTCCGACAAGAATTGAAGATTCGCAAGCAGAATTTCAAGAATAACAACCAAGAAAAGAAAAAAAAATGATAGAATGGGCGGACTTCGATTTAGGGATTTGTTTAAGGTTCGATGTCTGATAGGAAAAATTCCTCCCAAATTGTTAGTATATTAGGTATTACTGAGGGACCACAAAACGACGCTGTTTAAATTTAATGAAACGACGCCGTTTAAGGGTACATTATCAGCAAATCGCTGAATAAGCGGCACCGGGCCTTTATAATTGCCAACAGGGCTTTAATTTGATATACTTGCCGGAGACCTACCGAAGTTGCCAATTGATACCAATTCAAAAGTTCGATATTAAATTGGCTAAAATCGATTTGACGGTTGCTAGACCGAAATCCACAAAAAATTGAGGAATTTACAGGCCATTTGGCCTTCCTAATATATTCTTCCGTAAATCAACTTTAACATGTCTACCTTTTTTTTTTCATATGTTATCTGATTTAATTAATACTCTTTATTATCGGTCCATCTATTTTGACATGATACGTTAATTAACGAAGATGATAGATATATAAAAAGTTGGCAAGTTCTGTTATTTTTGAAGAGTTTATTATTTGTGTTTTTGATAAGACAATCAATAAAAAAAATGTATCAAAATAGATAGGATAGAGAGAGTATATATCTAATTCATCTAGAGAGCAAGCAATAAGACACATGTTAAGTACTTAAGTTACAAAAGCTGATTCACCAGAGATTTCACAATTTTTCTTTTTTTCATTAGAGATTTTGATTCGTAACCCACCTACATATAGTTCATATGACACCCCCAATTGTAGATATGTAAACTACTTAAAAACAAATATATAATCTTCCACATGTATATTTTGATTTGTGGGACAAGCAATATCTATAAAATTATCATTTTCTTTTTCTATTGAGACAAAATCAAATTAGCATGCTGCGTGAAGGAATAAATACTTGCAGGGCAAAGAACTGTTCACTTCCCGAAATAAGCTTAAATTTTATTTTAAGGAGTCCACCAGTAACATTTGATGTATATCTTCCCCATAAAAATACTTTCATGTATATCTATCGTCTTATTTTCCCACCAGTTAATCGGGGTTTCGTTGTTTTTTACACACTAGTGGTTTCGTGGTTTTCAATTAGTAGAGCGTGAAGTCCACAAACATCGGCAAATCATGAATGTGTCAACCTAATTGAAAGGTTACGACTCAAATTAAAAGTCAAACATTTTAAACTACGAAAAGCTTTTACGATTACGTTAGGAAATTTGGTGATCATATGTATATCGTTGACGGTTCTTGCTGAATAGTAGAGAAAAAAAATTGAGTTAAAAGAAGCGGACTAGTGGAAATAAATTAAAGAGGTAATTGAGAAGGTAGAAAGGCAGGAGCAAATTGGGGGGGATTATTGATTATTAATTTACACAAAAACTCGCATGCGACTTGCCGTCACCATGCGACCACGCGTGTGGCGCCTGGGCCGCACGCGCCTCACCCACGCGCTGTTTTTTTTTTTTTTTCCGATTTTTCCAGTTTTCCAGTTTTCATTTTTTATTTTATTTTTTTTTTCAGATTTTATTTCATTTTTTTTTTTGTTTGCCTCTTCGTTTTTTTGTTTGTCGTTTCATTTTTTTGTTTGCCGCTTCTTCTTTGGTCAAGATTCGAGCGAGGGGAGTCGAAGGCCTCGGAGCGAGCCGAAAAAGTTCAAAATGTTGCCCGCCGATTATCCTTATATTTGTAATCGGAGCGAAGGCGGAGCCGTAAAATCGGAGCCGAAGGCGGAGACGAAAAAAAAAACTGAAATTAAAAAAAAAAAAAAACTGAAAAAAAAAAAAAAAATTGACCGGTCAACGGATCAATCCCGAATTGACCGGGTCAACCCGGCCCGGATCCGATCGCATGGATCCGATTTCACTTGACCCGATTGCACAGGAGATCACCCTATTAACTTATTATTGTGCATGGAAATCAATGGGCAGAGATGATAAAAATCCAGCTATAGGATCCAACACCATCCACAGAATTGACATGCTCATGTCATAAAAGATAACTACAATTGCATGTGTTCTTCACGTGCCCCCTCATCAACAGATAGTAGTAGTACTATATATTTTTTAAATTAGACTACTATAATTAGCTTATGAAATATTTCATTGAATTAGTGATGTATTCGATCAATAATAAGGAGCGAGTGGTGGCATTTTATAACACATTCGCCAAAATAAGAAAGAAAGAAAGTAATTGTCTTTGCAAGCGGAGTTATGGGGTCCCACTGTTAGTAGGCTTGACTAGTTGGGCCCAAGTTGGCGCTGGTCCGGCTCACACCATTTCAATTTTAAGTGGATGTATTCAATCAAGAGTTTATGGGATTTTAAGGAGTTTGAAAAGTCTGGACTTTTTAAACTCCTTAAAAATCTAGAGGTATTCAATCACAACTTTCCAAATTTAATAAAAGTTTGATGGTATTCAAACTTTAATGACTTTTTAATGTTGTTGACTCTGGTGGAATTTAACTTGATTTCAACTAATTTTTGTATTGGACGAATTCTGACCTTCAACCACGAGAATTTGAGATTCCATGAAATACCAGCGTCGGCGCCTTCCCAGAACCCGCTGGGGTCTATTTGACCCTCGGCTGGGACCCAGCTACGGCTGGAATTTGTTTGATGCAAATATCCACAAGAACTTTAAGAGCTACAATAGAACATAATCAATACCGATCCTTTCAAGGGCTAACTTGCTTGATGCAAATATCCACAGGAACTGAGGATTTTGTTATAGACACTTTAAAACTTCGTATCCACATTGGTCCATATCTTAGAGAGTTATTGAAAGACCGAACTAAGCGAAAGGTAAGCATACAGATTATTTTATTTTGCTGTGGTTGCAGCTTTGGTCATGATATAACTAAATTAAAGAGGTATTGCATGGAGCGAATAGCAATATCCTCTGGCTTTAGCGGGATTTGGCATTTATGTCTGCAATATGTTTGACACAGGTCAGGTGCTTTTCTTAAGCTGATATGTTTTCTGCACTCTGTTTTTCTTGTTATTCAAAGTATATTGGTAAAAATATTTTGGCTCATTAGTTTGTACTTACTTGATACAATGTTCTTCATTTTTCTTAGGCCTCGAGGGTATTGAAAATGGAAAGATTCAGCCTGGAACACTTATTGGATCATTTTTGTGGAGTCAAAGCAAACAAACAGTATGATATCTTGCTGTTATAAGATATTTATGGTCTTGTTGTTATAAGATACAATAATTCTATTTGGACATACTATATCTGGACATACGTGATTGAAATAAGAAAAAAAACTGTCCGATTGTCTTCAAAATTTCTTTCCTACTCAGACCTCCTTCCGAAATATTAATCTCATGCACATTTGCTCCTAAATTTTACTCTATCCACACCCAGCTCCTAAACTTGTGAATTTAAACTGGATGAAACATTATAATTAAAATTTAAAAAGAATATGTTTATTAATAACCAAACCGTCTAAACTACGAAATTAACTTTTTAGTTAAAAAATTTCATCGAATCCCTATTTTTACCATCGTATGTCTGAACATGGTATGTCCAAATAGCACTACCCTAAGATATATGCTGTGAATATCATATTTCTGGATGGCACCCACCCCTGCATTTGAAGACCAAATGCGCACCATAGACAAGAGAAGTACAAAAGGGAGAGAATAGTATTTAACAGAGTGCATCGTGAACTGATTTGGGAATTTATCCCGTCGTGGACCAACGATGGCGGCTGGCCAGCAATCGCTGGCTTTAAGTGTCGCGATCGCTGAAGTCCAGCCGGCGCTGAAATCCATCGACTTCAACTCCAACGAAGTCGTCCAAATCCCACGCAAACTTCATCAGAAATTCCTCCCGACTCCACACGGAGTCAATCAACTTCAAAACTCCACTGACTTTTCAAACTCTTTAAAACTCACAGAGACTCCCAATCCAATACACCCCCCTAAATTTCAGGGATCGCACTGGAATTCCGAATCCACCACGAATCATCCATTGGAATCTGAAAGATTTTTTGTTGTGATTTTTAGAATTGAATATCCTAACAACAAAGCAACGCAAAGCACCACTTTCTTCGTATTCCATAATCCGCAACTAATCAAATCTTTCATCATGAAAGAATTGATCCCGTTGAATCAGACACAGTTGCCTGCTTCTCACAAAGAAGTGTAATGTGCAAAGAAATCTGCAACAAAAAGTCCGAATAAAGATATGCAAGCCTCTCCAAAAGTCGGAGTCATGGATTAAGTCATGATAAATTTCCTAAAGCCTCAAAACTGACCCAAAACAAAATAAAGATATTATTGCTAGATCTAAGAAATCCATGTCACAGAATAAGTCGAATACATAAAACTACCTGAAATAACCACCTTAAACAAACACATAACCAGACATAAGATCATTGCAGGTCGGAGGGAGGGATTGTCCCAAACAACGTAATTGGCTACTCGGGCATAAAAAAGGGCACGACCTCACAAGTTGATTGCGATCCAATTCACCTATTGCTAGAGATGAAAACAAATGCATTCATATTCAAGGAAACCAAACATCTGCATTTCTATATCTTGTGGATCTTATCTGCCTTAACGACTGGGTTGGCCTTGGCTATAGCTTCCTGACCAGCAGTACGGTAGTCGAAGGAGCACTGGTGTTTGTCGGTGTAACGGTGAAGAGCACAGAAGGTATTACCACATCGACAATTGAAACCTGTTAAGCCAACCCGCTTCCGGCATGTGCCGCACCTTTTTGGACCTTCTTTCATTTCCTCAGCATGCTCGCTAGCAGGAGGTACAGATGATGATTGTGGTGATACCATCACGACACCTGATGTGAAATTCTGTGTTTCACTAATTACAGCAACATCTGATTCCCGACCACCAGCAGTTGAACTCCCATCCACGATACTCTGGATCGAAGAAGCAGCAAGCTTTGCTTGCTCGTGCTCCAAAGCAAGATCCTTGTAACACTTGGAGCACATATTCATGGTAGTTGCTGTCCCAAAGAATCCACAGTTATTCACACACAGGATAGGAGCTTGAGGAGTTTGGCAACCAGTCTCGTTCTGTTCCATTTTTTTTTCCTGAAATAAAGCCCACATGACAAACTACTCCATCACATTCATTACAGAAACTCATCCAGACCACATAGTGCACAAAATTTGCTGAGTTTGACTAAAAAAATAATCCTGTAGCATATGATGTCATCACATAATACCATATTCAAATCCACCTTCATTGATTAAGGACTTGCACGTACTTTAACATAAACTGCTTATTTGAAGTATACACTTTGAACTTCTCAACAAAGCAGGAATGAATGACAATTTAATGTTAAACATGATCAATTTTGCACCCACAAGACCATACCTGTACATTGCACGAGTAACTCATGATATGAAGCAAGTTCTTATGCCCAAAACATCTACAAAGTCTCATTTCCAATAGTGTGATATGGCAATGTTTGCAATTATTTTCGTCTAGCTACATTTTCCTAGGTAATAAAAATATAGATAAAAAAATAACAAGTTAACAAGACATCATTTTTTTAATAAGGCAGTCCCATAAAAACATTCAGAGTAGTTTTCTTGCTCAGTAACTCAAGGCTGACTATAATAGTAATATCTTCTGCATCTAGTGAACACAACTATAAAACAGCAGCTTAGTTTACCATTATAGACAGAAAACGGCGGGGGGGGGGGGGGGGGGGGGTGGAAGGGTAACTTGGCAAACACATCACGGATAAAATCTAGAAAACAAAGCTAAAACTTGTCAGCAGATTCTGTAGAAATAACTTGCAATAGAAAACTAGAAAATGTATTCCAAACAGAAGGAAATACTGATTAGACCAGATAATATATTTATAAACTATTTGTTGTCAAAAACAGCAACATACTACGCAATCAAGAGCTGCTATAATCTGTCTGATCCCTACGGACTACAAGAACGTCTAGCAAAATTATACTGGACATACAGGAACACAAGCTAACAAAAGCCTCGATTCATCAAACTTATTTTATAACCTTTTCGACCCTCAGTCACTGTCTAACTTCTTTCAAAAATTTAGACCTCAAAGCTTTTCAAAAGAACAAACAGAAGAGCGAAGATGGATCTAGTACTAAATCATTTCTGCGATTGTAAGCCATGCTTGAGTATAGATTCCGTAATCTGCATATGTAATTGGAACACTTTGCACCCTAGCTGGAAACAAGTGTTTATCTCTAAACGCATAATTGATAAATCTACTGAATCGACTTCATTTACTTGCAACCTTGACTATCCATTACAACAGATTCAAATTAATAAAGACCATAATCCGAGCCTTTCCTCACTAACAGCAAACATATCATACACACGGCGGATTTGAATATGCGATCTGATACATCAGCTACCAACTAATTACTTAGTAGATTAAACAGACAGAGAACATGCGACGCGATTAATTGCTCTGAATCGATCGCTTACCATACAAAGTCAACCAGAATATGCTAATTAAGCGTTAAAAATTATATAAAATAAAGAAACAGTAAAAGTCATCAAACTGACCTGTTCGCCGAGGGAGGAGACAAGACAGAATATATTTGTCAGAGGATCGTTTCTAATCCCCTGCGACTAATCAAACGACAACGAATAACAAACATAAATATAATAAATCAAACAGAGTCAATAAAATATCGAGAACGGCTTTTTGCAATCGAAGCTCTAATTAATCTCGAAAAAAATAAATAAAATAAAAAGCAAACCACAACCTAGAAAATGAGAGACGGAAGCAAGGGAGAAGGACTAACCCCAGGAGCGAGCAGGAAATGAGGAGAGAGAGAGAATCGCAATTGAAATCGGGGAGAGGACGGATAGGAGTTTGTTTATATATAAAATGTGAATATGAGGTGGTAATTGGAAGTTTGTGGTGTAGGTAGGCCGGCGATACATGCCGTGTAATAAGTGGTTGATGGATCGTATAACCAATAGGAGTAGGGCTGCATGGTTGGACCGATTAAATTTTTGTACATTCGGATATTATAAAAAATTATAATTATAATGTGGATTGAGAGAGAGAGAAAAGGATTGCGACCTGCAAATGGGATTAATATTTTTATTTAATAAATTCATGATACTTTAATGGGCGTTGGATACGTGGCAATAGTCGGCTTGTTTCGTCACGGTTCCTACGCAATATTTTAAAAGCCGGATAGCACCCGTCAATTGAACCAGAAATCGGGACTATGAGCATTCACAACATAGGTAATATAGTCCTACCGTGATAAATAGCGGTGAAAATTTTATAATGACGAAGTTTTTAGCCAATATCCAAAGATTGATTATGATTTAATTTTGAAAAGTATCGAGCTAAGAATTTGGTAAACATTATCAACTTTACTCACTATTCACGTGAAGAAGAAAGAGAATACATAATACCCTATATATAGTCAGCTGGATGACAGCCTGGACTAACTAAGCTAAGGAGCAACTTAACAAAAACGTAAAAGAGAAAAACACGACTATTAGCTAAAAACAAGAAAGAAGGAAATAAAGATAAACGTGCATGCAGTGAGCATGCAGTGATGCATGAATCCTTCTCTCTCAAACATCTTCATATCATAATACTCCCCCTCAAGATGGAGTGTAGATGCTTGTAAACTCCATCTTGCTGAGCAGATTTTTGAAGCTTGGAGCAGGCAACGGCTTGGTAAATATATCTGCAAGTTGATGAACATTCTTGATGTGAAGAGGTTTGATCACTCCTGCAATGTGATGATTTCTGATAGTGTGGCAGTGTATCTCTATGTGTTTGGTGCGTTCATGGAAAGCTGAATTGGAGGTAATGTACACCGCCGCCTTGTTATCACAGAAGAGTGGTATTGGCTTAGATTGAATCACTCCAAAATCTTCAAGTATATTTTTCATCCAAACTGCTTCACAACAAGCTTGTGCCATGGACCTATATTCAACTTCTGCCGATGATCTTGATATGGTATCTTGTTTCTTGCTTCTCCAAGAAATCAAAGAAGTATGAAAGAGCAATATCCTGTTATAGACTTTCTAGTATCTGGACAAGCTGCCCAATCAGCATCTGCAAAGAAGCTCAGATCAAGAGATGACTTACTGGAATAGAAAAGTCCATGTCCAATAGTTCCTTTCAAATATCTAAGAACCCTCTCAGCTGCATCCATATGTCCTCTGCATGGTTTAGCCAAGAATTGGCTGAGTTTGTGCACAACAAAGGTGATGTCAGGCCTGGTAATGCACAAATATAGCAATCGACCAATCAATCTTCTATACTCTTTAGCATCAGAAAGATACTCTCCCTCCTGTAAACTCAATGTTTTTCCAGACTCCATAGGAGTTGATGCAGGCTTGCATCCAATAAGTCCTGCATCAGTGATCAAGTCCATTGCATATTTTCTTTGGCAGATATAGATTCCTGTAGAGTTTCTTGCCAATTCTACTCCAAGGAAGTATTTAGGTGTTCCAAGATCCTTATACTTGAAATAAATTCCCAGAAATTTCTTGAACTCACTTACAAGTGATGCATCATTACTGGCCAACATAATATCATCAACATAAACCACCAAGCTCAAGAAACTACTTCCTTGTTTCTTGTAAAAGAAAGAATGATCTGAAGGAGACTGATGAAGTCCAAACTTAGCAAGAACCTCTGAAAATTTGAGATACCACTGTCTAGATGCTTGTTTGAGACCATACAAGGATCTCTTGAGTTTGCACACTGATCCTTTTGGATATGGCTCCCCCTCAGGAGTGAGCAACCCTTCTGGAATTTCCATATAGATATCTTCTTCTAGTTCACCATAAAGAAATGCATTATTAATGTCAATATGACAAAGAATCCATCCATTGATTGCAGATAATGCCAGCATTACTTTAACAGTGATCAGCTTAGCTACTGGAGAGAATGTGTCAACATAATCGATGCCAGCAATCTGTGTATAGCCCTTTGCCACTAATCTGGCTTTATATCTATCCAATGATCCATCTGCCAACAGTTTGATCTTAAAAAGCCACCTGCAACCAATTGCTACTTTGCCAATAGGAAGCTGAGTGATAATCCATGTCCCATTTCTAATCAATGCATCAAGTTCCAATTTGATAGCTTTTAACCACTCAGGGTATTTTGCAGTTTGAGCATAACATGAAGGTTCAGGGATAGCAGTGATACAACAGATGAAGAACAGATAAGCTATGGTGAGTTTGGAATAGGAGAGATATTGATTAAGAGGGTAAAGAGAAGAAGAAGAATTAATGGAATTACACACAAAATCAGAAAGATGAGTAGGAGATTTTCTCACTCTTCCTGACTTAGTGGTAATAGGAATAGAGGGGTCAGATATGGTTGCTGGAATTGAATTAGCATCTGGGGTAGTTATATCTAGAGTGGCTGAAGATGTAGGAGAAAAGAAGGAATAACAGGAGGTGAAGGCTCAGAAGGCTCAGAAGGAATAACTGGAGGCGTAGGCTCAAAAGGAAAAGAGGATGGTGACAAATAAGACAAGGGAAAAACATTTTCATGAAAGATTACATCTCTGCTAATGATGACAGAGAGTGAATCCAAAAGAAGAATTTTATACCCTTTATATCCAGAAGGATATCCAAGAAAAACACCTTTTGTTGCTCTAGGTGAAAATTTATTTCTATCTCTGTCAAGAGTAGAAGCAAAACATAAACAACCAAAGACTTTCAAATGAGAGTAAGATGGAATTTTCTGAAACAACAACTCATAAGGTGAGATATGAGAAGGTAAGACAGAGGAAGGAATTCTATTTATGAGATAGGAAGCTGTGAGAATGCATTCACCCCAATATTAGACAGGAAGATGAGATTGAAATAAAAGACTTCTAGTCACATTCAACAAGTGTTGATGTTTTCTTTCAACTCGAGCATTTTGCTGAGGGAACCATAGTTCCAAATTGAGAGTAAAGGGAAGTCATATTGAATTCTGGTGCATTGTCACTTCTAACACACCTGATTTTCTTATTAAACTGAGTTTGAATGGTATGGAAAAACTGAGTGAGAACACTCTTGACATCAGATTTGGCTTTTAATAAAAAGGTCCACACAAATCTAGAGTAATCATCAACAATAGTTAGAAAATAGGTGTATCCATCAGGAGTTGGTGTTTGGAAAGGTCCCCACACATCACAATGAATAAGATCAAAGATAGACTGAGCATTATGAATAGAATCAGGAAAAGGTAATCTCTTCTGTTTAGCAATAGGACAAACCTCACAAAGAGAGTGTTTACAAGACTCAAGATTCAAAGCTTTTGACATAAGCTGAAGTTTATGGAAAGATAAATGCCCTAATCTAGAATGCCAAACATCGACAGACACAACAGCAGCAAGGCTTATAGTGGTGTTGACTGAAACTGAAAGACTTGTATCCAACATGTACAGGTTTCCAACTCTTCTACCCTTCCCAATCTGGTTCCCCTGTGAAGCTTCCTGAACAATACATATAAAAGGAGTGAATGTGACATTACAGTGAGAGTTATGAGTGAGGGAACTGACTGAGATCAAATTATAGCTGAAGGAGGGAACAAACAGGACATGATCAAGATGAATAGAAGGAGTCAAAACAACTGTTCCAACTCTAGGAACTTGGACAGAACTTCCATTAGGTAAATTCACAGAAGAGTTCTCAACAGCATAAAAATTACTAAACATACTCAAATCACAACATACATGATGAGTAGCTCCAGTATCAAGCAACCAAAGAGAAGAAGATTTAGTAACTGCACCAACAAAAGGAGGAAAAGAAACTGTACCAGTGAAAGCAGGAGAAGAGGATGAGTTTTGGGAAGATGAACCAGTAGGTTGTGTGGAAGGAGGAACAGACTGATTAGGCTGAAGTTGAGACTGAAGAAACTGAAGAAGTTGTATGCACTGCTCATTGCTCAAGGTAGGATTAGGATTAGCAGAACTGACAGCCACAGTATGATTGCCATCAACTTGATTACCAACATTATTTCCAACGTTTGTAGGAGGTACAAAATTGTCTTCAACTTGATTTACAGATCTATTTTGAGTAGAAGATCTACCATATCCTCTCCCCCTTCCCCTAACAAAACCAGGGGGATAACCATGTAAATCAAAACACCTATCAATTGTGTGATTTGGCTTGCCACAGTGACCACAAACAATACCATCACGACCTCTACCACGACCATATCCAGCAGCATTAGCAAACATACCAGGTTGTTCACTAGAATTTTGAACAAATGGAGCAGAATGAACATTCATACCACCATCAATAGACCTCTGTCTCTCTTCTTGAATAGCAAGGGCAAAAACTTTTGACAAAGAAAGAGTAGGACTAACAGACAGGACATGAGACCTCAACTGAGCAAAAGAGCTGTTCAAGCCCTGGAGAAACTGTAAAGAGCACTCTTGCTCTTGATATTCACACCACTTCTTAGCATTGTTACATCGACAAGTAGAGCATGTACACCATTTTACAGGTTGAAAATCTTTATATTCATCCCATAACACACGCAGATTAGTATAATATGTACTGACATCACTAGATCCTTGCACAAGGCCAAGTAATTGTTGACGCAATTGATAAATGCGAGCTAAATCACCATGAGAAAACCTATCACGAAGATCTACCCAGATCTGAGCAGCTGAATCAAGATACATCAAACTAGAACTGATTTGAGGCACAACAGAATTACGCAACCAGGAAACAACCATACTATTACATCGCACCCACTGAGCATATAACAAATCATCCATTTCAGGTTTAGGCAGAGAACCATCGATAAAAGCTACCTTGTTTTTCGCAATTAGTGCAGTAAGCATCGATCGATGCCAAGTGTTGTAGTTTGGACCAGTAAGAGGTTGAGTGACCAGAACGACGCCGGGATTATCGCTCACCGGCAAGTAGTACGGACTCGACGTGTCTTCACTGACAGGAGGACCATCCCCACGAGGACCACCATTACGGCGATTAGCAGCCATAGAAGAAGAGGTAAAACTAAAACGAAAAAAAGATTAACACAGCGGATTTCTGCTCTGATACCATGAAAAGTATCGAGCTAAGAATTTGGTAAACATTATCAACTTTACTCACTATTCACGTGAAGAAGAAAGAGAGTACATAATACCCTATATATAGCCAGCTGGATGACAGCCTGGACTAACTAAGCTAATGAGCAACTTAACAAAAACGTAAAAGAGAAAAACACGACTATTAGCTAAAAACAAGAAAGAAGGAAAGAAAGATAAACGTGCATGCAGTGAGCATGCAGTGATGCATGAATCCTTCTCTCTCAAACATCTTCATATCATAATAAATTTTATTATTTAATTTATTTTTTATTTATAATAATAAGAATTCAAAATAAATTATCTAAAAATACATAATTAAAATCGAATAATTTTATTGAATTTAAAAAAATAGATAAGAAAAATATAATAATATTGAAATACAGAGTTAGTTGGGCGGACCGAAACGCGTCCAAATTTCTTCAATCAAATCGTCTGTAAGATAATCGTGGGCTTTTGCATCTTGAACGTGAGATCGTCTCTCAATATATTGTGTGAATGCACGCGTTCCACCCATGATTATTGGTGTCGTTAAACATGGATTTTCACCTATTTTGAAGTTTAACTGTTAATATTTTATATTGGTAAATCGTGTTTGCAAGTAAGTTTGAGCTTATGTTTTGTTGTTTTGAAAGAATTTGATACTTGCTTGTATTTTGGTATTTTTGTAGGATTTGGATGATAAAAAGAAGAGAATTGAGCGTGGAAAGTGAAGTTCGATTTGATACGAGCTCATAGACAGAAACGGCTCGAGAAACATAGTAGGAATGAAGAAAAACGAGTTGAAAGAGGCATGCGGTCTGGCATGCGACCGCATGTTTAGACTGCATGCAATGTAGAGAGAAAGCCAAGAAGTTTTAGAAGTTGAGTTATGCGATTGTTAAGGTACCAGATTCACACTCAGAGTGGTGACCAAAGTTGTGACTGAAGTGCTCACAACTTGGGACAGAAGGCAGCGGAAATAAAATGAACACAATGGATAAATTTTCACAAGATTATCAATTAATAATCTTGTGAAGTGCCTATATATAGGTGAACAATGAAAATACTTCGAGTAAACAACGGTCACGAAAAGAAAGACAATTCAACACTCCCTTCACAAAAGGTTATGACTGAAGCTGCCTCAACTATTACTCGAAGAAAACTCTACAAAAATACTGCAGAATTATTTCTAATCTATGCACGTAGTCTACATCTTGGAGGCCTCAAATTTCTTGTTACATTTGATCTCTATTTATGGAGGATCACAAACTTCGGTTGCACTCTTTATAATTCGCATGATCCATGATCTCAACCCATGATTTCCATCAGCAGTGCCCATGACTTCAGGAACCACCTCTCTTGAATTCTCTCAACAAACTCCAACTGCTTCAAGCACGTTCTTGGCAGCTACTCCCACTCTTCATGCAACCAACATGCTGACTCATCTCACTTGGACTAAGTCTCCACACGTTTTTAATTCCCATACTCATTATAAAATACTTGACTAGGTCTTCAAGTTTATCTCTTTACCCACAATCCACTACTTTAACACAAAGTAAATAAAAGAAAGACAAAACAAAATACATAATAATTAACTAATTAATTACTAAAAAAACGTTGGGTCAAAAATAACACCAACATATTGCATACTAAACTGCATGTGGTGCCGATTTCAGCTGTAGTAGGGGTATGCAGTCCGCCATGCAACTGCATGGTAAACCCAAATACGCGGATTTCCTTTTGCTACCCGATTTCTCTCCCTGCTCGAGGTATATTTGTCCCTTAAGTATAAATTCATTAGTTAGGATTTAGAATAAACACCTTTGACATACTTTTGCATCTTTTATATATTCTTGGCAACTTTTGGAGATTTGAAGAGCATTGGAGAAGGTAAGAGATTCAATTCTGAGAACTTCATTACGGTTTTTCTATCTTTATGTTTTTAATTGAATTCTTGTGTTGTTTTGTCATGAATATGTGTGGCTAAACTTCTCGTTAATTATCTTATGGTTAGAAAGTAGATGAATACTTGATCTTGAACTTTAATTTTAATTGATTAATCATGATCTTTTCTATTTTTCCATATTCTTGTGCTTTTTCATGCATGCTTGATTGCTTGATCACCAATTGTGCATTCTAGTTGTGTTAATTTGATATCAAAAGAAGATAATTAATACTTGAACCGATAATAGAGAACATCCTTTTCAATAAAGTCGAAAGATCTTGAGACTAGGGTGAAGATAAAGAATCTTATGAAGCAATTAGGAGTTATAAGTTAGTAATTGATTGGACACAATAATTACTAATTCATAATCTGATGGTCCCGAAACGAGTTACTGGTGTATGGGGGGGGGGGGAATACACCAGTTAGGATTTTAAAACTTAACCCTGAAAAATACTTCAACCGAGTAAAAAGACTCAGTTGGAATCTCACAGCTGAGTAAGCAACCTCAGCTGGAAGAGTGAGGCTGTGCGGAATGTGGTGGAAATTAAACTCGTAAAACAACTCACGCTTTTATGCTCGGTTGGTCAAAAATCAAAACAGTTGAGAATGTGCAAATGAGGTTTGTATGCTGGTTAGTCAGACAGTTAAGAATGCAAGAAATAACTGAATAAAGAAAAACACTAGCACACAGAGATTTAACGTGGTTCGGAGATAACCCTCCTACGTCCACGGGGAGTTGTGAGTCCACATAACTCTGTCCAAGTTCTTCTGGACAAACCACTCAGCTTACGCGGGCTGAGCAACCATTAAGGATAAGTTTGCGGGTACTTATCAACCTTACAGTTTAGTTTCCGGGTACTAAACAACCTAACTACTCAGTTGCAGGAAGAGTAGGATCCTAAACCTTTTCAGGTGAAAGAAAATGGGATTCCAACTAAAAGCTCTAACGAGAAGTGAGCTAAGATCTAACTCTCTACAAACTCTCACTAAGTGATGTTCTCAAGGTTTGATCTAAAGACACAAAAACTATCTAACTCTCGAACTCTCAACAAGTGATGTTCTAAGAGATTCAGTTCAGCTCGTGAAGAATATTGCTCTTTTCTTTTCGCTCTCAGATTTCTTCTCGCGTGTATTTCTTCTCTTGTCTGTGTCTTGTATCTTTCAAATGAATTAAGGCCTCTATTTATAGGCGGAGAGTATCAACTAGCCGTTGGAGGAGCTATTGATCTCTGATCGTTGAAAGCGATGGCTTGTCTCTCATCTCTGCAGACTTTCCCGATATGGCATCTGTGCTCTTCTGCTTTCCATCTGAGACAGCCTTGTGTTGGGTCAAATTGGGTAATGACTGAACGGTCAAACCCTCATGTGACTTCCTTTTGAAATTCAAATCTTAACTACAGACTTCCCACAGAGGGTAGTCGGTTAAGATTTTCGATCTTCAACTAACTTGTTATTCAGCCGATGTTCTATCTGACAACTAACAGTTGAATTCTCAGCTGACTTCATCTTCAAGCTGTTGATCTTCTTGGTTGAGTTCTACAACTGATGTTCTGAAACTGAACACTCAGTTGTCTTCCTTGTATTTGATCAGTTGGGTTTGAACACTCAGATGACTTCCTTTTCATCTGTTGTTCTCTTCCCCTTTACTGCTTCTCATCTGATGAACGCTCAGTTGTTTTTCCTTCACAACTGATGTTCTGAAGACTTCCCCCTCTTTGCATCTGATCATATGAGCTCTCAGTTGTCTTTCATCACAATTGATGTTCTGTCTGAGTGATGCCTTGTTGCCATCTTCAGCTGGAGACCTGTAAAGATAAAATCTTAACTTTGCTCAAACAGCGAGCCTAACTTCTAACATTAGGTTCTGGCAACATCTACTCGGTTGGGGTCAGTCGGTTTTGGAATTCATCAAAACTCTTACTAATAAATTTCCCAACAATTTCCCCCTTTTGATGATGCCAAAACCACTTACAACTTTAAACCACTATTGATCCAAACCTCACTAACTTATCTAAAATCTCAGCTGAAATTCTAGACAGTCTATAAGATAAAACATCAAAGGGTTAGCACAGTTATAACATGGTATTTAAACGACTTTGTGATTCAGAGCTTGGACAATGAGGGATTGTTCATCAAGGTGAATCTTATAACTGAATAGTTTTCATTACAACTGATTGTTACAATACATAGGCTCAAAAACCAAAAATTACAACAGTTGCTAGAAAACTAACTGAGCTAGTATTGTAGCCCATACTTGCAAAAAATCCTTACAAGAATTTCTCTCTTAGCAGGTGACTCCTTGGAAATGTCCACTCCATGCTCCTTGCAGACCTGCCTCGCCTCAGATGCGATCTTCGTGTGGTTCGGGTTGCTGGAATCCGGGAGAAAAGGTGGCCGATAAGTAACCCTCTTGGGAACTCGAACAGTGTTCAGGTCCAGGTTGGCTTCAATCATGGCTCCTGAATTGACTGAACATGCCCGGGTCACCTGAGTGCAACTCGGTCAGCGCCTCCTTGAACGCTTTCCTTGGGTCGTCAGTTGCGTAAGCCTTTCTGTAATAGAAGTCGTTCACGAACTCCTGCTTGAACAACTCCCACTCCTCATTCCACTCGGTCGGAATCCACTTGTCGGTATGCCTAAACTGACTCTCAACCTTGGACTTTGGAGGCAACCTTTGTTGCTTCAACCGAGCTTCTGCCTTTGATTGGATTTTGTTGATGCGGCGTCGGCTGCGGGAGGCAACGTTGCGGTCCAGGTTCTGAGACACCTTCTTCAGCTCAACCTCGAACTGGTTCACCCTCCTTGCCTGGCTGGCGGCAAACCTTTTGATCCAGTTCGGGTTCATGTAATCCTTCTCCTCTACAGCCATAGCCTTGGCCGCTGCTATGCACTCTTCGGTTGTTATCCCGTCGAGTTCATTATCCAGCTCGGCTGCGATCTCGGCTATGGAGCTGTAGGAAACTCCAATCTTCTCTGCCTGCTCCAAGTCTTTAGTCATTTCGGCTCCACCGACTTCGGTTGACTTGGCAGCAGCAGACTTCCTCCTTCTCAGCTGAGATTTGGATGGTTGAGCAGCTAGCACTCCTTGTTCTTGGGTCTCTTTTTTCTTCCTGTGCTTCACCCTCCATCTCCTTCTCTTTCCCCTTTTTGGCATCAGCAACAAGGCTTGCTACTGATCCATCCAGAGAGTTGAGTTTATCCTCGGTTGATTGAACACGGTTGAAGAGTTCATCGACCGCACACTCCAGCTCCATCTTCTTTGCCAGTTTGGAGTCCTGGCGCTCTTGTTCGGCCTTCTTCAAGACAGAGAGGTTGTCGTTGACCTCTGTCTGAAAGGCAACGAACTCAGCCCAACGCGACTCGAACCGGGACTCTCATTCAGCATCCTGCGTCTGTTGGGACTTGGCCAGATTTGAGTCAGCCAAGGACTTGAAGACATTCACTTCCGACTTCAAGCCCAACAGAGTGGACTTCAGCTCTGACATGTCCTGACTGGTGGAGGAGGAGAAATCATTCAGCTTCGTCTTCAGTTCGGCATTCTCCTCTACCAGTTGTTGGAACTTCGCTTCTTGTGCTGCCAACTCCCTCAGCTGGTCATCTTGTTGGTGCTGGAGGTTGGCGAGCAGCTCGGTCCTCAACTGGTTGACCCTCTCAGCTACCAGCTCGCAGATTTGTTCTGTTGATGGAGCGAGCTGAGCAGCTGGAAGGGCTTGAGCGGACTGAGCTAGAGGCTCAGCTGTGACCATGGCTTGTCTGTTTGCCAGGTACAGCTTCAGTTCTTCCTCCTCTTTCTTCACGGCGGCGGCTGCTGCATCGACATCCTCAAAGAAGTCAGCTGATTTTGCCAACATGCTCTCAAGGAAGTCAACACACTCCTTTCCAGCTGCCTCCCTTGTGTCCGTCCCTTCAGCCAGACTCTGGTCCATCCTTCTAGTGAGCAGCGCGATCCGGTTGTTGTATGCCACCTCCAAGTTGGAATAGTTGAAGTAGGCTCGGATGCAGGACTCATCAGACTTCAGCCTATCCCAGCTCTGCACTCTGATCGTGTCCTCCTTGACATACCAGTGGCTGAAGATCAGGTGGAACTGGTATAGAAGCTCGGTTCCCAGAGTGGCAAAGATAGGCATGTCGCGAGCCGCAGCGAACAGACCTAACAGCTTTTGAAAGCAGTAGGCCACCGTGCCTTCGTGCTCCTCAGCAACTGCCTGCAGGTCCTCCGCTTCGTTGATTGGAGAGAGGGTGAGATTGTATGGTTCTGGTTCAAGAGGTTCATCGATGTTGGCCAAAGAGTCGGTCACAACATCGGCATCGAGCTGAGAGCTCGGAATTTTGGATTCAGTTGGGGAAGAGGGTTCAATGGTTTCCTCAACATCGGCCGAAGGGGCGGTCATGATGTTGGCATCGAGCAGAGTGCTCGGAATTTCTGGCTCGATTTGGGTAGAAAGAGCAAGAGGCTCTGGGGGCGGTACGGCATTCTCTCATGCCGTGGGGGAGGTGGTAACATCTTCGAGGTCCTCAGATGAGGAGGATGCATCCGACGTCTCCATGCCCTCTGCCTCATCAGCTCTGGGGGCTCGAGGTACGATCTCGAATGATGCGGCCTCAGCTGAGCGGCTGGATTCGGAACGCTCCTCAGCAGGTGTTGACTCAACCTGCGCTCCCTCCTCTGCTGGAGCTTGCTCCTCAGCTGGAACCTCAACTGGCTCATCAGCTGACTCATCAGCTGGAACATCAGTTGGCTCATCAGCTGGCACCTCAGCTGCCTTCTTGGTGGACTTCTTGAACCTTACCCTTAACTTTTTCTGGGCAGGTTCGTCAGCCGACTCCTTTTCAGCGTCAGCTCGGCGACGTGAAGCTTTGGATTTGGCGGGGCGAGCAGCGGCTTGTTCCCCCTCAGCTATTGACTCAGCTGGCTTTCCCGACTCCCTCTTGTCCTTAGGAGTGTAGACACTCCTCAGCACCTCCTGTGCTTTCTTGGCTGTCGGGAACAGCAGCAGCTTCTTCAGCGGCGTCTCCTCACAGTCAGCCCAGACCATGTTGCGGTCCTTTGTTGCGAGGAGGATGAGGGCGGAAATCTTGCAGCCGAAGTTGAGTGTGCCCTTCACACTCAGCAGCTTCTCTCCAGACTCGGTTGTAGTCTTAGAGATCTTCGACTTCTCCACCATCAACTGGTTCAGGAAATATTGGAACTAGTTGATTTGGTGTTGGTACTCCAGGGCCACCAGCTGCTTCAGTTTGGGTCGGCTGATGTCGCCGAACGCGCCACTGTATCCGAACACTACCTTCGACACGGCGTCGAACAGCAGGCGGTGTTCCGGCTTCAGCTTTGTCCGTTGCATGTTGCTCCTCAACCGCTCCGGCTCGATCAGAGCATCCTGAAGAAATTCATCCGCCTGTTCATCGGTAATATTCTCCAGAAACTCGGTGGCGGTGTGGTTGATTGGTTTTATGTACTGGAGGACATCGGACACGTCGATGGGAAAGGAGACACGACGTATCGTCCTTGCCGGAACATCTCTTTGACGGCAGGATACCTCCGTAGAAACTCCCTCTGAACTGTCAAGGGGGCGAACAAGATTGACGTAGAATTCTCCGACTTGGCGCCTGAGCAAGTGGGAGGGGCAGAGCTTGGCCCATTCCAGGAGTTCGTTCTCACAGAGTGTGTTGGCGAGCGGGGCTAGGACCGGCGACTCCAGATCCTCGTCGGAGAGGATCTGCTCGAAGTGTATCTTCGATACCAACATATCGAATGATTCTTCATAAGTGGTGGGGACGAGGGAAGGTCTGGATGAAGCCATCTTTTTACTTTTGGGGCCATTTAAGATCACTGCAATGAGAATATATATAGGAAAGGAAAGAAGATCTTTTTGCAGAAACGGGTTAGGCAAAAACTGGAAGACGATGAATAGTTATAATTGATAAGCACAAATGAGAAAAGTAGGAGATATCTTCCTGATTTTTCGCCTTATAAAGGTCTTTGACTCGGATGAGATCGACGGCTGGGGTTAAATGGCGCGAATCCATCAACGGCTGAGATTACGCGACTGTTGACTAACTTTGACTTGACGTTTTGATCCGAGTTCCAACCAGCGCGTGAGAAGGTGTACAGTTTCATGTCAGCCCAGTCGCACTATAAAGTAGGCTATGGATGTTTAGCCGTACTTTACATTTAATGTGACATGATGGCTATTTTAGTGTAACTGACTAGCTCAGGAATGTTTGAATTTATTTCAAACATTCTCATTTAAGAACATAACACCTTCAGTCATAAATGTTACCTGCCAGCTGATGTCGATATCAGCTGTATACCTCAGTTGCCGCATACCATCAGCTGACTCGAGTTCGTCTGTTCAGCTGACGTCTGATCCATTGTTGCAGCATACCATCAGCTGACTCAGTTCGTCTGTTCAGCTGATGTCTGATGTCTTCAGTTTGCAATCCGTATATGACATTCCCCCTTCATCTGAGCTTCCCCCTTAGATAGATGTCTGTCTCTTTACCTCAGCTGGTTCCTTATCAGGTGGATCTAACAATCCAAGTAAATCACATAGCATTTTGAACCGCGCTTCGGCTAGAGGTTTAGTGAAGATATCAGCCCTCTGAATCTCAGTTGGGATCTTCTCCATGGACACATCCTTCTTCTCAATGTGATCTCGGATGAAATGATGACGGATGTCGATATGCTTTGTCCGAGAATGGTGAACATGATTCAGAGAGATAGCTATGGCACTCGAGCTATCACAATGAATGGGAACCTGTCCAGTTGCAACTTCATAATCTCTCAGCTGTTGCTTCAGCCACAACACTTGCATGCAACAGCTTCCAGCAACCATATATTCTGATTTGGTTGTAGAAGTAGCAACACATGCTTGTTTCTTGGAGAACCATGAAACCAGCTTGCTTCCCATGAACTGACAGTGTCCAGAAGTAGACTTCCTGTCCAATCAATCTCCTGCTAGATCCGCATCTGAGTATCCGGTCAGCTGGATATTGTCGTCAGTTGGATACCACAACCCAACATTGACAGTACCCTTCAGATACTTGATGATGTTCTTTGCTGCCAACATGTGAGCTTCCCTTGATTGGACTTGAAATCGAGCACACACTCCAACTGCGTAAGATATGTCTAGCCGGCTTGCAGTTAGGTATAGCAAAGAACCGATGATCCCTCTATACTTGCTGGCATCCATGAGCTTTCCTTCAGATCCAGGTTCAATCTTCCAGTTAGTATTCATTGGGATCCTTGTTGTCTTACTTGTCTGCAATCCGAACTTGGTGATGAGCTCCTTTGTATACTTAGACTGATTGATGAAAATCCCTTCTGGTGACTGCTTCACTTGTAACCCAAGGAAATAATTCATCTCGCCCATCATTGACATCTCGAACTTCTCCTTCATGAGATCTGAAAACTTTTTGCACAGCTCCTCTGACTTGGAACCGAATATGATGTCATCCACGTAGATTTGCACTACAAGTATATCATCTCCAACTTTGATAGTGAACAGGGTTTTGTCAACTGATCCTCGTTTGACTCCCGAGTTCAGTAGAAAACCACAAAGAGTGTCATACCAAGCCCTTGGTGCTTGTTTCAAGCCATAGATGGCTTTCTTCAATTTGTACACTCTTCCATCTCTAGTTTCAAAATCAGGAGGCTGTTCAACATACACATCTTCCTTGATATCTCCGTTGAGGAATGCACACTTCACATCCATCTGATACACTTTGAACTTGTGATGTGCGGCATAAGCTAGAAAGATTCGGATGGCTTCCAGCCTTGCAACTGGCGCGAAAGAGTCTTCAAAGTCGATTCCTTCTTGTTGACAGTATCCTTGAGCTACCAATCTTGCTTTATTCCTCACAATGAATCCAATGGCGTCTCTCTTGTTTTTGAAAATCCACTTCAATCCAATCACCTTGACACCATTTGGTCTTTCTACCAACTCCCATACACAGTTGCGTAGAAACTCATTCAGTTCTTCTTGCATGGCTGTTGTCCAGTGGACACAGTTGAGAGCTTCCCCAACATTCTTTGGTTTTGGTACATTAGCTACAAAGCAAGAAATCATGGCAACATCTCCAGCTTGCTCGAATTCCTCAAGAACTGCTAACTCCTCAGCATATTGGGCATAAGTGTTGGAATCTTCCTCGGTTGATTCTGGCTTTGCAACTCAGCTCCTTGTACGCACACCCTCGGTTGGATCTCCGATGATGTCGTCAGTGGAATGAACTTCATACCATCTTCGGTTGCGTCTTCCTTTTTCTTCCAACTGTGGTTGTTCTGAAATCTGAGTTGGAGTCTTCTGAGCTGGTGAATGATCAACTGTTGAGTCTGGATCCTCAATATTGACATTAGTTTGAACCGGACTCGGTTGGGCTTCGGATGCTGATGCAGTTGGAGGAGCATCAGCTGAAGTTCCCCCTTAGAATGAGCTGGGGTCTTCGCATTCATCTTCAGAGGAGTATGGATCCTCTTCCTCAATTGCCCAAACCAGTGGTTCAGCTAGGTTCTTTTCCCTTAGAGCTTGCGATCTGGTGAGAACATGTGGAGCTTGTATATCTGCCTGTTGTTCTTTGACCTGTTCCCTGTACTCAAAAGTAGATTCATCAAAACTAACATGAGGTGTTATTTCCACAACACGAGAGCTGTTGTTGAAAACTCTATATGCCTTGATCCAAGCAGCATATCCAAGAAATATGCCCTTCGAAGCTTTGGCATCAAAAGTTTTCAACTGAGTCTTCTCATTGTTGTGAATATAACACTTAGAACCAAAAACGCGAAAATAAGAAATATCTGGCTTTCTGCGTCTCCATAGCTCATATGGTGTCTTTCCCAACCGCTTGGTTAGAAGAGACCGGTTCTGAGTGTAGCATGCAGTGTTGATTGCTTCAGCCCAAAATCTCTTTGGCAGAGCTGAGCTGGCTAACATGGATGTGGCTGCATCCTTAAGCGTTCTGTTCCTTCGCTCAGCTACTCCATTCTGTTGCGGAGTACGCGCGGCTTATGTCTGATGGATAATTCCATTCTTCTCGCAATACTCGATGATGGTTTCATTGAGGAACTCGGTTCCACGATCAGATCGGATAGACATGATCTTCATCTCTTGTTGGTTCGATATCCGATCCATCAGCTTGGGCAGCTCATCTCGGGTTTCACTCTTGTGGCGCATGAAGATGGTCCACGTATATCTTGAGTAGTCATTAGTTACAACCAGGGTATACTCGTTCCCGTTCATGCTCTTTGGTGTAACTGGCCCGAAGAGATCCATATGGATCAGCTGTAATACTCGGTCGGTTGAGGGAGTTGACTTCAACCGGAAGGAGGATCTAGCGAGCTTTCTCAGCTGGCATGCACTGCAGATGTGTGTTGTTGAAAACACTCGGTTTGGTATGCCTCTTGCATGTTCTTGTCTGGCAAGTCGGTTCATCGTCTTGAAGTTCAGATGGTTGAGCCTTTTGTGCCACAACCAGCTCACATTAAAACTGCTCTTTGATAATAGGCAGGTGTCAGGGAGGCTGCTGTTCCAATCAGCGTAGTAGACATTCCCTGTTGGTGATCGATTTCCAAACAATATCACCTGCTTTGATCCGACATCTTTAACCCTGCAACCTTGTGCATCAAACTTGACAGAGAAACCATTATCACAGAATTGGCTGATGGAGAGCAAGTTATGCTTCAATCCATCAACATAAGAGACATTAGAAATTGAAACATGATTGGTTTCAAGGGTACCGTAACCTCTGGTGTAACCTTTTGAGTTATCACCAAAAGTAACGGATGGACCTTCTTTCTCCACGAAACTTCCAAGCAAATCCTTCAGATTCGTCATGTGTTTCGAGCATCCACTGTCCATTACCCATATTGTTGCAGACGCCTTCTTCTTCCTCAGCTGTTTCTCCTGTACCTGCAAAGAGAAACTCGCTTAGGTCCCCAATTTCAGTTGGGTCCTGGAGGGTTAGAACCAGTTCCCCCTGGAACTGTGCGTCGCTTTTCCCTGTATGCTCGGATGGATTTATCATTCCAGATCACTTTTCCTTGATCATCAACTATAACAACACCTCGGTTATCCTTAGGCTTGTTGTTAGTAGTGATGTTCTGTTTCTTGGGAGGAGTTGGATTTCTCCCATGTTGAACTTTAGGAGATGAGGCTTTCCCCCTATTTTGATGGCGATTTTTATCCGGTTTGATTTGTCTGAATGATCGGATGCCATGTTGGAATCTTTGTTGCTGATTCTGATTCCAACTCCCTGAGGGTTGTCTGTAGCTGTTAATGCCCTGTTGATGATTCATATTATGGCATGAGTATCTCCAGTTGTTCGACATGTTCCTCATTGGTTGACTCGGTTGGAACCTTTGGTTGAACTGGGAATGGAACCGCTGATGATTCAGATGGTTGAACCCATGTCGGTTTTGCGGTAGGTTCCATTCTTTCTGATGTTGACTTTGAGGTTGATGCAGAGGTCGGTTCTGATTCTGAGTTCGGTTGAGGTTATGCCTTCGATGCCTCTGATTTCTCTTCTGACTTTTGGAACATTCCCCCTCGGTTGATATCCCAACCGATGGAACATTTTGTCCTACATCTACTACTCCTTTTCCCTTCTCAGTTGTAATTCTATTGGTCGGTTGAACTTGCTGAGAGGTGGAGGTTGGATTAGCTTCTGGAGACTCAGCTGTGTATGGCTCGACAGCTGTGACTTCTACGGCTTTGATGAAGGTTGCTGGTGGAATTCCAGTATCCTTGACAACATTATAGCCGAGTCCTGACACGTCATCCATCTGTCTACTGTAACTTATAAGGTTTTCGATGATCTTGGATGACTGATACAGCTTGATTAGATTGTCCTTCTCAGTTTGCAACTGTTTGAGGAGGACGGTTATCTGCTCGGTTTTTTCATCTGACTTCTTTATCAACTGGTCAATCTGAGCCTCTTGATTTTTCAACTGATCTTGTTGCTCCTTGATTTGTTTCGTCAACTCTTCATCTGTTGGAGTCTTCGCCTCATTCAGTTGACTCTTGAGATTTTCAATCTCCTCGGTTTGGCTCTTGATCAGATCGTCCTTTTTGGTTAAGGAATCTTCAAGTTTGGTGAACTGAGCTTGAAGACTCTTAAACTCAACCGATTGCTGATGCAGTTCCTCACCGAGTTCTTGGAAATCACTCCAGGAGGGTTCCAACTCGTCGTCCAGAGATTCCTGCATGTTAGAAGTATTGGAAGAATTTAACTTAGCAGGATTAGAGTGTACCTCAATATCATCTTGGTCGGTTCCAAGTGCCATGAGGCATTGATCCTGACTGATGGCGTTGTTGGTAGAAGTCAGCTCATCTTCATCTTCAGTATCAGTGAAGATATCCATATCGTCAGCTGCTTCTTCTGCTACCATGGCCTTGTTCTTTGCAGCTTGCTTGGCCCTCAACGCTTCTCTTTCTTTCTTTGAGAGGTCTGGACAGTCAGCTTTGAAGTGTCCTTCCTTGCCGCATTCAAAGCAACCATTGGAGACTGGCTTTGAATTGTCTCGAGTTCGGTTTGATTTGTAGAATCGTTTGTATTTTCCGAACCGAGTGTCCATGTCTGCTAGCTTCTTTGACAGAGCTGCAATGTTCTGTTGCAGTTCCTCTCTGCTTGGCTCCTTTGCAGTCGTGTCAGCCGATCTGGTTGGCCTCGATGATCTCGATTTGGAGTAGTCAGCTCGAAGAGCAATTGACTTTGAGGCTGAACCAACATCCTCAAGTCTACTCGTCTGAACTGAGGACTGAGATCTCCTTCTGTTCACCTTATACTCATTTCCTTTTAAGATTGAGAACAATCTTTCAGTTCCCATTTCACCAAGGTCAGCTCGGCTCTCGTGGATATTGGTGAATGTATCCCACTCAGCCGGCAGAGCTTGCAACACTTTGAGATTGATTTCTCTTAGTGTGTATTTTCCTCTTCGGATGGACTGGATTCTTCTGATGATGTCCATAAACCGGAGCTCTAGCTGATCGATGGTCTCATTAGGTCTCAGACTGAAGTTGTCGAAATCTTGACATGCATGTGAGAATTTGTTCTTCTTCGTCTCATCGCTTCCTTCACTCAGCGATGCCAGGATATCCCACATTTCTTTGGCAGTCTCACACTCCTCTATCCAAGGCAGATAATCTTGTCCAACTGTAGACATTATTGTGCTTTGAGCCTAGATATCCAACTGGCTCACCTTGGCTTCCTTTGGAGTGTAGTCTTCCGGCTGTTTCTCCACAAACTCTACAACTGTATCCCCATCGTTGGGATTTGTAGGAGTGCGAGTGATTCTCTCTTTGATGATGATTGGTCCGGATGAGAGAACTTGTTGCATCCTATGATGCTTCGACAGTAGGATCTTCTTCATCCGTGTTCTCCATGATGTATAATTGACTACAGAGAACATGACGACGATCTTGTCCTTGACGTCCATCTGCACACAGCAACAGAACGAATATGCAAGCAGATATGCACTAGCGTGAAAAGATCTGTTCAGCTGACCACTGAAGAAGCTTTCTCGAATTCACACCTTGTGAAACAGAGTCAGCAGTCTTTTGAACCACTGCTCTGATATCACTTGATGGTCCCGGAACGAGTTACTGGTGTATGGGGAGGGGGAATACACCAGTTAGGATTTTAAAACTTAACCCTGAAAAATACTTCAACCGAGTAAAAAGACTCAGTTGGAATCTCACAGCTGAGTAAGCAACCTCAGCTGGAAGAGTGAGGCTGTGCGGAATGTGGTGGAAATTAAACTCGTAAAACAACTCACGCTTTTATGCTCGGTTGGTCAAAAACCAAAACAGTTGAGAATGTGCAAATGAGGTTTGTATGCTGGTTAGCAGACAGTTAAGAATGCAAGAAATATCTGAATAAAGAAAAACACTAGCACACAGAGATTTAACGTGGTTCGGAGATAACCCTCCTACATCCATGGGGAGTTGTAAGTCCACACAACTCTGTCCAAGTTCTTCTGGACAAACCACTCAGCTTACGCGGGCTGAGCAACCGTTAAGGATAAGTTTGCGGGTACTTATCAACCTTACAGTTTAGTTTCCGGGTACTAAACGACCTAACTACTCAGTTGCAGGAAGAGTAGGATCCTAAACCTTTTCAGGTGAAAGAAAATGGGATTCCAACTAAAAGCTCTAACGAGAAGTGAGCTAAGATCTAACTCTCTACGAACTCTCACTAAGTGATGTTCTTAAGGTTTGATCTAAAGACACAAAAACTATCTAACTCTCGAACTCTCAACAAGTGATGTTCTAAGAGATTCAGTTCAGCTCGTGAAGAATATTGCTCTTTTCTTTTCGCTCTCAGATTTTTTCTCGCGTGTGTTTCTTCTCTTGTCTGTGTCTTGTATCTTTCGAATGAATTAAGGCCTCTATTTATAGGCGGAGAGTATCAACTAGCCGTTGGAGAAGCTGTTGATCTCTGATCGTTGAAAGCGATGGCTTGTCTCTCATCTCTGCAGACTTTCCCGATATGGCATCTGTGCTCTTCTGCTTTCCATCTGAGACAGCCTTGTGTTGGGTCAAATGGGGTAATGACTGAACGGTCAAACCCTCATGTGACTTCCTTTTGAAATTCAAATCTTAACTACAGACTTCCCACAGAGGGTAGTCGGTTAAGATTTTCGATCTGACAACTAACAGTTGAATTCTCAGCTGACTTCATCTTCAAGCTGTTGATCTTCTTGGTTGAGTTCTACAACTGATGTTCTGAAACTGAACACTCAGTTGTCTTCCTTGTATTTGATCAGTTGGGTTTGAACACTCAGATGACTTCCTTTTCATCTGTTGTTCTCTTCCCCTTTACTGCTTCTCATCTGATGAACGCTTAGTTGTTTTTCCTTCACAACTGATGTTCTGAAGACTTCCCCCTCTTTGCATCTGATCATATGAGCTCTCAGTTGTCTTTCATCACAATTGATGTTCTGTCTGAGTGATGCCTTGTTGCCATCTTCAGCTGGAGACCTGTAAAGATAAAATCTTAACTTTGCTCAAACAGCGAGCCTAACTTCTAACATTAAGTTCTGGCAACATCTACTCGGTTGGGGTCAGTCGGTTTTGGAATTCATCAAAACTCTTACTAATAAATTTCCCAACATAACCCATGGTTTATTTGCCGCGAAAGCGGATTTAAACTAATTTTGGGATCATCTTAGGAAGCATTGCTTACTTTATGTGATTAATTGATTAAAATGAGTTGAGTTTAAATATTCGTTGAAATCAAAACCATAAGATTATTTCGTCTTCTTTTTATTCCAAATTTGCTCTTCGTGTTGTTTGATTTAATTTCATTTTATTAATGTCAGTTGTTAAAACCAAAAATCTTTATTCAAGAGTCAAAATAATGAATGTCTATTGAAAACAGTATTTGTGAATCTTAAGTTCAATTTCTGTGGATTCGACCTTATTTACTACAATTTGACTGTACACTTGCAATGTTAATGAAATAGCAAACAGTCGCCCTGTACGCTCGATTCCAGGGTGAATTGACTTGCTCAGTGTTCTTTATCTTCGATGATCATGTTATGCATAATGATGCAAGCATACATGATGTCGCTGAAGTGTTCTAAAAAATACAACCGAGCAGGGTCCTTTATAATTTTCCAACGAGCTTGGAGGACACCGAAATCTCTTTCAACGTCCTTCCGTGTTGCTTCTTGCATCTGAGCAAATCGGCATCTCTTTGGATCTATTGGAGCTCGTACTGTCTTCATGAATGTAGCCCACTTCGGATATATGCCGTTGGCGAGATAGTAGCCCTTTAAATGCTCACGGCTGTTTGCGTCGAAGGTGACTGGCGAGGCTTTCCCATGGAGATTGGAGAACATCAGCAAAAACGTCAGATTGATTGAGCACATTGACGTCGTTGTTGCTGCCAACGACACCGAAAAAAGCATTCCAAATCCACAAACCTTGAGAGGTGAAGTGTAACGTGTGATGACCCTTTTGTTAGGTTGTGTACACACTTAACAAGCCGTTGGACAATTCTTCCATGCCCAGTGCATGCAGTCGATGCTTCCAATTATACCCGAAAAGTCGTGCCTCGCCTCGTGCATTGCTACGAGTTTGGCGACGTCAACGATGTTCGGCTCCTCAAATATACGTCACCAAAAGCAATTTTGATGGCCTTACAATTTTTTTTGAGAATTTCTTTGCTCGTTGTCGGTCCAACGTGCAGATATTCGTAGGTTCCACCGTTCGCGAGTTGTCTCAAAACAACAGTGCATTTTATCCATGGGTGAAGCCCCAATCTTCCAGTTGCATCTGACGTTTTTCAAAATAAGGTCCCGAGCAACCAAAGTGGCAGCTATCCTTAGGAACAACTTCTTGCTCATGCGAAATCAACGATGAAATACATTTTAGCCCTAAATCGGATTATCGGCAAAATAATCACGAATAAGGCGCTCTAAGGCCTCCCCCGTCACTCGTATGTCCTTCTCGATGACTCTGCTTCCTCTTCATCTTGAAAGTGTTGTCGGTAGAGATTGACTTGCTGACCCAACTCGAGTGCCCTCTCATGACGCTCCTCTTCTTATTTAAGATAGAAGAATTCTGTTCCAAGACATGTTTCTACTTTAATATAGTTTGAAAATTGAAAGAAGATAATGAAGAAGAAGAGAGTAGATGAAGTGTGAAATAAGTAGAGAAAGAATGTGATATTTATAGGGGGAAAAAAGAAACAACCATTGCATTCATCACATTACCATTGATTTCAATTTTGATTTTGATTTTTCTTTAATTATAATTTTTTTAAAAGGACAAAATGTTGAACGGCTGTCACATGTCCTCTCCTTCATCTCGCTCGGCCAGACGTTGGGGAGCTCGAGCATTCGCCCGCGTTGCCGCCATAATGGGCTTCGCCCACGTCTCGGTCATTCGTGGCGTGTTCGAACGGTAGCTCGCCCTCCCTTTCAACTGCCGTTGGGAATGCTTTAATACCAGTTCGATTTAATACTAACTACCATATAATCCGTCGAAAATCGACGGGCAATTATATTTAGTAAAATAATAAAATTATTAATTGTTATATGTGATAGCATAAAAAAATTGTTAATTATTTTTATTATTTTTTCTAATGTCCTTTAGTATATTTTACTATATGTTAATTCGATTATAAAGTAATTTTACTATATGCTATCGTCCGTAACTCATATAGTTTTACATTACATATTTGGACCTAGTTTACCTTCAATTTTATAGATAAATTTCAAATCTCACTTTCTTCCCAAAATCGATGTGGGATAACAACATATTTGACTCTCAAAGAGATTGTCCCACGTCGATTTTGTATGAGAATTGTGATGGATCTTTTGACAACAAATAACTATTTGTCCTTTATTGATTTAGAGATGATTTTTTTTAATATTGTCTATAAGAATGAATGTGACGCTAAATATCCTACATTATCAGATTAACATACAATTATTTTTTGCTTAAGTTAAACCGCCGATTCGCAATTGACCCGTCTACCTCCACGGTTCAGGGTCCGAACCAGTTCGTCGAGCATAGTTCTGATTTTTGTGCACATCTCTAATCTAAATAATAAACGATAAAGAAATAAATTTCTTAGAATTTATATAGATTCAATTAGAAAGTGATTGTAAATTCATTCTCGTCCTCAACCCCTATAATAATATTCGCTATGAACTCGATTAAATTTTATAAAGTATTTATAGGTTTTCCCATTGGAGTTTTATTGAGAAAAACAATGTGGGAGAGTACAAGTTTTTTTAAGTTGAACCACATGTTCGCAATTGACCTGTCTAACCCCACGCTTCAGGGTCAAAACTAGCCCGACAACCATGGTTATGATTTTTGTGGGAATCTCTTATGTAAACAATCAAAGATAAAAAATAAATTTCAAGAATAAATTTAAAAATTGTAAAGTTAATAAAATCATTTATAATTTATATAGATATAATTAGAAAATAATTGAATTATTCGTTCTCGTCCTCAATCCCAATAGTAATATTTCGCTAATTATCTGAACTCATTTAAATTTATAAAGTATTCATAGACTACATATTAATTGTATTTATAGCCTTTTCAATAGGTGAAATTTCATTGAAAATCTATGATAGAAATTTAATTAATATTTAAAGTAAATTAGTGTATGTATATATAATGATGATATTGTAACTCTTCCACCTTCTTGAACTTAACTAGTGATAATTTTGATCGTTTCGTTTTGGAATAAAAATTTGGAAATATGATATCGAACATAGGCGAGATTCGATAGAAAGAAAATTATGTATCCAACCAGCTAATTAATTGGTCAAATTAAAATTTATTACTTTTTATCAAATTAAATAAAAAATTATTAGAAAATAAACTATTTTGGTGGTGCAAAGAATGAGAAAATAAACATTGATTGTAGGTATTTATAAGTTTCTTAATAGTTGGAGTCTCATTAAAAAAAAACAACGAGGGATGGAAAATTTATAATTAAATATATAATATAATAATATAGATATGATTAATGAAATCAAATATTAGAGAATTTGCATAAATAGGAATGGAAAGATTTGAGAAGTGTCACATAGGATTTTACAATCATCCATCTACTCCCACGGCTCCGACAATATGGATTTAGGGATTAAGTTCACAGTATATAATAAATAAAAAATTGTATTATTCAGAATACTTAAGAAAAAAGATGACATTCATTTTCTTTGTTACCTTAAATTAATATTTAATTATATAAATAGATATCCTACAACGATATTGAAACATGTTTATTGAGACATATCTATCTATTATATAAACGAAAACGACTCTACGTAAAAAAATCCTATGTGGCACCCCTCATATTCCTCTATTCTTAATTATCTAAATTCTAAATTTTTCTGAATTTTATATTTATCATATTATATTCTATATTTATATATATTACATGGAAACAAAATCTTAAAAAAATTGACAGTTCAATTTATTTTTTTAGTAGACGGGCCGATTCCGATGAAAACCGTGGTGACTCATACTTGAAATTTATTTATTTTATTTTTTATATTACGGGGTGATTCTGACTTAAAACCGTGGGTAGAAGGCTCGACTCTGATAAAAATCGTGGGGTAAACGGGCCGATTCCGATGAAAACCGTGGTGAACGAGTCACTTCTGACACATAACGGTGGGGTTAGACGGGTCAATTCCTAACTGATAGTTCAAGTGATTTTTTTTTAATTTTCTATTGAATTCATAATGTAGGATTTAGGTCACTTGATATTTTTCAAAATTACTTTTCTTCTCTAATTCAATATGAGATAGAGGATATTTTCTATCAGAACGATCCACCTCATTATCCTACGTCGATTTTGAGAAGAATTTATGGAATAGTGATTTCCCGTCGATTTTCGACGGGTACGCTAGTTTAATAAGCAATATTTACAACAAACATCACGAATCTATTCCCTGAATCCAAAATCACAAAAAGCAAAACAGAATACTCCGAGTATCATTTGGGACAATCATGCATATTAGTATCAAGATTACCATATATAATCAGCAGTAGAAAAATCTAAAAGCAATTATACAAAAGGAAACAATTGAGACTAAAATAAGCAATATTTATAAAACAAATACGAAAAGACTAAATGGATAGAAGTTTTGATACAAATTGAGTAAATGAAGGTAAAAAATAGATCAACAAAACTCCTATTCAGATGGAAGAACTTGTTCTTCACAACCAAATCAACAAAGAATTAAGTGGTAGTCATCTGTTAGAAAATGAAGGTGATTATATTATGGTTTGTGTGTGGTGGGTGATTTTGATGAAGTGGTGAAGATGAATATTGTAAGTGTGTAGAATATAGAGATGAATTTGGAATGGAGCTCTTGTCTCCTAGAAGGCTATAGAGAGTATGAATTTTTAGAAAGCTTAACTTGTTTATTAGTTCTTGGCTTTGGCTTATGGCTTATGGCTTACATTACAAATGATACAAAGCTCATATTTATACTTGTGAAGAGAATTCTCTAGATTTCATATAAATCTAGAATTCTGTACTACTTTACTAGATTAATAATTCTCTAGAGTATTCTTGAATATATTTATATAAATATCTTATTTGAATATTCTAGAATACTTCTTATCTAGAATATTTCAAGATCTACCTAGAGACTTATAGATTTCTCTAAAATACTATTGTTTTATATCTATTTAGATAATTCTAGATAAATGCATCACCTTTCAATATCATCAAAATTCTCTTATTCTAGACGTGGTAATATACAACGACAAAAGCTCAAAAACAAAGTTTTACTTTATTGCTGATGAAGCAACTCTGGCGCCAGAACATCAATTAGTTCAAGAAAAACTAATATGAAGGAAAAGAAGAAACTTAACCTAACAATCAACTAAAGAATATAATTACGACAAAAACTCTGCTCTGAGTGCGATGATGGAAATGAACTTCAAATAAGAAGTCCGAACCAATATCTCTCCATTAATGAGATCTCTGAGCAAATAAGAAGATGCATGAGGTGCTCTTTGCTCTTTCCCAGCAAAGGAGTGAATTAAATTAGTATGACTCTCCATTTGCTCTTTCAACCCCAAGTTTGCTTATGGCAGAATCAGCATCGTATCATCTGATAAGTGATCAGGATAGCTGTCATGAATTAAAATTAGAAGGCGATTTCAGAACTTGAATAGAACATTATATGCTAGTAAGCAAACAATAAACCATGGAAAATAAGACATTTAGGTGATCAGGGGACATTGATTTTAAATGGCTACATTATCGATCAGGATGTTAAGTGTTTTAAAAAAGTGCATTTATTTATCTGTTATAATTAAATGCAAACATGAGTTTGGAGCATAGAGTAACAAATACTTGCTATCTCGAGTTTCAGAATTACTTTATGTGGATTCACATCAATTTTTTTTAACCTCCAATACTCAAAATCGTGGCTTCAACGTGAATTGAAAAATGAATGTCAAGAATTAGGGTAAAGAAAATTTAGATTTATGAAATAACAATATTACGTGAGGGAAAAGAAAACCTAAAAACCTAAACATGAGATAATAGAATAAAAATATACTCCATTCGACCCCCAAAATTATGCATAATTTTGGGGCACAAGTTTTAGGAAAATCCTGAAAAGTGACATGTGAATAGAGAAAAGTAGATAAGTGGAGATCGGGCCCACATTATAAGGATAATAAGTGGATAGATTATTTCCTAAAATGGACTATGCATAATTTTGGGGACATACGAAAAAAAACACTTTACATAATTATGGGGGTCGGAGGGAGTAATAAATATCGATTTTTAATTCAGAAAAATTTAGATAAATAGAAATCGATGGATTTGGCGGTGCCACATAGGGGTTTTCAAAGCATGAATCGTTTTCCTTTTAGTAATATAATAATTCCTCTGTGTTAAATTAATACTATATCCGTTCACGAAATTATGCATATTTGGGATGATATGGGTATTAATAAAATCCTGAAAAGTGAAATGTGAGTAGAGAAATAGTAGAGGAAAGTCGAGAAAAGTAGGAAAAAGTAATAGAAAGTGGTGAGTCAATGTGATAGAAAGTGTAATATGAAAATGATAAGAGTAATAATTAAATCCTAATAGAAATATGCATATTTTTAGGGTACAGATGAAAATAGAAAATTTTGCATATTTTTCGTGGACGAAGAGAGAAGTTTAGGATGTCTTGTGATAATCTAATACAAATTTTAAGAATATGATTTATTTATAGTAGTTACATAAAATAAATTTTTAAATTAATATTTCTCAAACTAAATAATAATGAGAAGATAGAGAGTACTTTATTATGTGGCACAATCTGTATTGCGTGAGTTTTTTTCTCTGTTCGTGAATAGGTATTGTATTTGGGGAGAATGCATCTACAAAGATGGTGGGTGGAAAGAATTGGAGTTATTCTCCTGTGCAACCGGTCTCACATTGTGAGACTGGTTCGTGCACTGCACGTGTGTGCTTCCCACGCGTGGCGTGTGATGTGCACACGTATATTTTCTTTCGATTTTTTTTTGTAATCAGCTCATATGTACTGCATCATGTATTTATATGCACTACACTATATAATGATATGCAATAATTTGGATTTTTCGGCACGCTCTGAGGCTTTCGGCTCTTCTCGCTCGAATCTCAATCAAATAAGAAGCGACAAACAAAAAAACGAAGAGACAAACAAAAAAAGAGGGAAAAATAAATCTGAAAATCTAACAAAAAATCGAAAAAAAAATGGTTGTGCATATGGAAACACAACGTGGTGCATCTCAGTAAATATGATTGTGCATATGGATACACTATGTGGTGCATCTAAAAAAATAGAGGAATAAAAGTTAAAAATTGGTGTATCTCAATATATATAGCTGTGCATATCATTATATAATGTAGTGCATATAAATACACTTGACAGTGCATATGAGCTAAGAAATAAAAATTAAAAAAAAAAAATCGAAAAAATAGGAGCGCGTGATGGGCGCACGCATATAGTGCACACACCACGCACGTATGAGATGCGCCTCATCTGTTAATTTGCCAAAGACTTTTATATACCCTAGTAGTTGCATAGGAATTAGGAAACTGAAAAGTCATCTTATAATAATAATAATAATAATAATAATAATAATAAAATTCATTCCTGAATATGTGGAATAGCTAATATTAGGGGAGAGAAGGAATGACTAAATCCTTGCAATCTCATGGGATCAGTCATTGCTTAAGGAATGATCATTCCTTAGGCTATTACTATCGCGGCTCCAAGGAGGGTGCTCGAGCGCCGATCGAGCAGGGGGTGGCTCGAGCACCCTACGTGGCGGGGAGAAGGAGCTCGAGCAGGGCTCGAACCTTCGAGCATGGCTCGAGCGGAGGTGGTGGGGAGGGGGGGGGAAGCCGAGGCGGAGGCGGAGGGGGGGGGGGGGGGGGGGAAGCCGAGGCGGAGGCGGAGGTGAGAGGTGAGAAATGGCGGAGGCGGAGGAAAGGAGGAAGAAGAAAAAGGCAGAGGGGGATGGCGGAGCAGTTGGCTCGATTAATTTTTTTTTAAGTTTAATATATTTGATAATATTAAATATTAAATATTTGGAAGATGTGATTTATTTATTTGTAAATATTATATCATATACCAAAAATGGGGTAAATGTAATTTTTTTCAATTATTTTAATTATTGTAAGTTTTTTTATTTTAATTAATGTAATATTTTATTTTATATGAATTAATGTAATGTTTAATGTTATTTTTATTAATGGAATTTTATGAATTAATTTAATGAAAATAGGGAATTGTTTAATATTGTGCTGGAGCACTCTTAGAGCACCTTTGGGATGCAGGGATAGAGGTCTCTAAGGGTGCTCTAGTGCTAGAGCACCCCTTAGAGCACCCTAATGGTCTCTAAGGGATGCAGATAGTCTTATGAAAAAAATGCACAAACCGTGAGATTAGGAATAGAGACAGAATGACCATTCTATTCTCATTTTATTTCAGCGTACCGGCCATCACTTTATAGTATAATCAATTTCATACCTATATGTAGAGACATTAATCGAACCAATCTTTTTGGTTTCGGGCTAGTTTTATTATGTTGTCAAACTATTCGGTCCGAATTACCCGGTTAACTTTTTTCGGGTTAAAAATATCAACCCTAATCCTAATCCTTCGATTTTTGGATTGACTCGTCATGTCACAAAGTTTGTAAATAAAATTAAAAATGTACATATTTTCTTGAATATTTTTATAATTATCGCAAAAATCTACATAGATAAAAAGAAATAAGAAGTAACAACACAAGCATACAAGGTTTTGAGAATGGCGGTCCGCGATATTCTATTCTATAATTTCTATCTAGGACAAAAGATATGCGACATACAACTACGAGTAGCATTATGTATTATTTATTTATTTATTGTCATAGCCCCAAATCCCGAGGGACGGTAAAATCGGGGTGCGACTAGGGATTGGATTAAAGAAGCGGGGAAGAAGGGGAATAAATAAGAATGAACAGACATTAATAACAGAATAACTTCTATGAACAAGACTTTATTGAAGTAGAAAGAGTTGATCTCGAAGGATCACTCGACAAGGTTCTCAAAAAGAAACTAAGTTAAAAAGTAAAGAACTTAGACTAAAAGGTTTATATAACAACAAAATAAAGAGTTTGGAGTTTGGCAGCGGAAACATAGAACTTAAACACTACAGTTCTTCTCTTATTCATAATCCTACTCAACCTCCGCCGCTCCCGTCACTTAACCTGCACATTTAGAAAACACATGCAGGGCAAAGTATAAACATACTTAGTGGGCACTTTGCCGAAAACATATATTACGAGTATAGATAAATCAGACATCTCATTAAATAGCACATCGGGGTTTGTAAATAAAATACCCGTGTCTACTAAACATTTTCTTTCTCATTTTCACAACATAGCTTGATCAAGCATTTTTCTTATAGATGTTACGTTCAACTTGCCCAATATTTTTCACCGCGGCTGGCTACCCCTCAACAGGATACCACACACACCGGCTACCGTGTACACTAACTCTGGAAAGCAGTCGGCTAACTCAGAGTCCGATCGATTTAGTTAGCAGTCGACTAACTAATAATTCTAGATAGCAGTCGACTAACTCAGAAAGGCAACAAGAGAACTCACATAAAACAAATATTTCATGCCCTGATTATCACTTTAAAAACACAATTATCAAAGCTGTAAATAAAGATTTTCGAGCATCGCTCATTTTATTTCGTATATAGAAAAGCCCACCTTAAATGATTACAGAACTATAATACGAGCTTCCGACTCTGGTCTTCCGTCCTGTCTTCTAAACTCGACTTCCTCCTTTGAACGCAAAATAATAACACTTTAATAAGCGGTCGAGACAATAAAGGAAAAAGGAAATCGAATTCGTTTTAGACTTTTAGGCCTTTGCACTTAACTACATTCTTTTGATTATCAAAGAAAACGAGACTCGAACAATTCTCGTTAGAAACTGACTCGGCTCATTACTCAACACTTAAGTCAGTTAATAACGAGAGTTGATAACTTATAACGACTTAGAAGTTCACAAGGAACGAAGTTAAAAAGGATTCAACTTAAGAATTTAGCTTTACAAAATTTCCTGCACAAAGCAGAAGTTTTGGAGTTCATACAGAATAGATTCCTGCGAAACAGGGGATAAAACTTATACCAAAAGAAAGCTACGGATGTCTAGTTTATTTTCCAATTTACGGATCTCGATTTCGTTAAGCGAGCTAAGAGTTATGACAGTTTCCGTAACGCATCGCAAAACAGTCCGCGTGGAACCCTAGTGCTCGTTAACTCGACGCACGACTTCCTAGGTTCGATTTATGTTAAACCACTTATATACTCACGAAATTTTTGTTTCAAGGCAGTAAATACGAACAATCATTCATCATGAACTCCTTCACATTTCTCGATTACAAACACGACGTACATTTCCTCGTCTTTTCAACTACCAATTACTAAACCATTTAAATTCGAATTCAATTTTATTCTTCAACTTCTAACTTATAAATTATAACTTATATCATCTCATATCTCGGATGAAATATCTTCAACTACAATATCGTTTATCAAACGACAACAATCATTAATATCAAATTGGTTTTCCTTATTCGCTTTCCTATCGACACTTAGACTCGTTTCTTCGTCTCTTACCAATATTTCAACTTCTTTAGAATTCGTTCAAATTTTCCGATTACGATCATTAACTAACAAGATTAACATATTCAAATCATAAACCTAAATCATTATCCAATCTCGACTTATCGACGATTTTTCGTCTCCTAATAAAAATTCGACATTCTCCGATTTTGCTCAAACTTTCCAATATCGTTCATCAACTATCAAGATTCACTAATACGAAAACCATAAACTCAAATTATTATCGAATCTTATCTTATCGTCGGGTTTTCGTCTCTTATGTTTTCTATTTTATTTTTAGAAAAATACCATTAAATTATATAATCATCCTCATACTTACTACATATCGTTTCTATCATCATATCATACAAAACATAACATTTACTACATCAAATCCTCACTTCTTCATCTCTTACCTTTTTAATTTTGTTTTTAGAAAAATATCAATTAATTCATATGATCATCTATCAATGCATAGAACAAGAATCCACCAATCAATTCTCAAAGAAAATCGAACTAACATCAAACCCCTAAATTCCTAAAATTTTCGGTAATAACAATTAATTAAGGGGGATGATTTCCACATGATTTCTATCCATGAAATCCATTCCTAAGCATACTATAACATGTATTAAACATAAAATCATAATGCTATCATCCTCAAACTTTTCGGAAAAAAACAAGACTTGAGGGAATGAAGTTTTGTTCGGTTCAATCTCGAGAGGAAGCTCTTACCTTGTCGACTATGAACTCGGAAATAAGAATGATCAGTAGACGAGTGACTTGTGGAGCTTGGGAGCTTGAAGGATGACTAACAATGGAGGATTTGAAGAACGAAAGAGAGAGAGAGAAAAGAGAGAGAGAGTGGAGGTAAAGGGAGAGAGAAATGAGGGAGAATGGTGATGAGGTGTTAAGATAGAACTTGATAAAGTGGTAAAAGATCTAACAAGGGTGAGTCACCACCCTAAATGGCGGTTTGGTGTGATTTTTTTAGCCGGAAATATCTCGTTTTCGGGTCTAATACGACGTATTAAAAATCGAGAAATTAAAACCCTAAACCGTTACGTTTTTTACGAAATCTAATTCGACTGCTAGATTAGAAATAAATCACTTACTCGGAAAGCATATTTCGATTTCCGAAATTCGATGAAAAGTCGGGATAAGACAGTCCAAAATTCGCCCGGAAAAATAATAAAAACTGACTTTCTCCGGTGAACTCGTATCGAGGAAAAAGTGAATGTAAAGTCTAACGGTTTTTCGATCTGAGTTTTCGAACAAAAATTTTATCGGACGCGAAAACCCTAATACAGTAGTCGTTCGACCGACTTCTGGAATTTATTTTCAGAAACGGATTTCACCGTTAGTCTTAGAATCGAAAATCCTTAACTTAGGCGTTCAAAGCCTTAATTAATAATTAAATTTTTACTCTAACGACGGAAGAAATATCCGGGGTATTACATTTATTTATTTAAATACTTCAGGATTATTCGAGTGGTCTCGGACCGGGTTGGCCCGAATAACCCTTCAACCCTAGCTAGCAGGCCAACCCAAACAAATTGATCATGTATTCAGGTTGTAAAAATTCAATCATAGCCCTTTATTTTTTCGGTTAATTTAGATCAACCCATCGAGTTCAGACTTAATTGACATCGCTATATATGTCCTAATTAAATAGTAGCTTAGTTTTTTTTAATATATATATACACATCATATTTTGATTGGTCATTTTCTAGATTTTAAAATATAATACTCACAATACATATTAAATTTTCTTAACAAACTCCCCCGTGTGTGGTCAGTATTTGAGACGTCCAAGAATACTTATCTTATTGTAGATTTATATGCAAAAGCTGTCAAATTTCCATATTTATAACTTAAATATTAAAAAATTTATGCTAATAAACTATTAAAGGTATTATAATAATATTAAACTAATAATAAATAATAATTATTATTTTTCTTGTTAAAATTATTATTTTTATTATTGTAGTTAGTATAAAAAAATGAGTGAATGAGTGATAGAGCAAAATCTCCCCTTAGATTATAATATTTGGCAAGGAACATAATATGGTAAAATTATAGCCAATTTCATGACTTATGGACAATTATACCCTTACTATAGGGTGAAAGTTTATTTTCAGTTTTTCATCCCAAATAAAAAAACGTGATATAAGCATTTCATTTCCCACCATTTCATTTCATCTTTCCTTTTTTTTTCTCTCTCTAAAATATTTTTCCCACCAGAAACCCTAAATTTCGTCCGCCACCTCCATTTCTTCCACAATTTTCTCCGCCCGTCGTGCCACCCCAACTTCTGCCGTCGCGCCACCACCTCCATCTATGGCTTCTGACAGCGGAACACCCACCAAAATCCGGTGAAGAAGAAAACCACCCACCTTGAAGAAGAAGAAACCACCCAACTTGAAGAAGAAACCGCCCACGTTGAAGAAAAACCGCAGCCTTTTCTGAACCAGATTCCGGCGACCAAGCAACCGCCAAAGACAACGAACTTCAGTCAGATTCCGACGAGCAAGCAACACGAGAGAGGAAGAAAAAGAGAAAGCAAGATAAAACCGGCGAAGCCCAATCGTTGAAGAAGAGAAAGAGGGAAGAAAAGAGAAAATGAAAGAAAAATCAAGGAGAAGAAGAAGAGGAGGAAGACAGTCGCGGCGACAGCGAAGCAAGCGACGACGGCGTCGGCGCCGGTGAGGAATCCGGCCTCCTCTACGAGAAAGAAAAGGTAAAATTTGAATTTTTCATATCCCGGGCTTGATGCGAATTGATAAATTCTTACGATTTGTGTTTAGAACTTGTTTGAATGTCAAGATCTGGTTTTTGGTTTCTCATATTTGTTTAGAACCCTAATTCGTAACATGTTTTTGGGATTCCGGTTATAACATGTTACGAAATTACAATTTTGCAACATGAGTGTGCCTATTTGAAGGTTTCGAAACTGAAAATTTTAAGTATATAATGTTGCGAATTTCACAATTCGCAATATAATATACGAATTTCGCATATAGCGTTATGAATTGTGAAATTCGTAACTAACTGTGCATTTTGATTTGTTTAGTTACAAAATTACAATTTCGCAACATGTGTGTGGCTATTTAAAGATTTCGAAACTTAAATTTTAAAGTATATAATGTTGCGAATTTTGAAATTCGCAACATAATATACGAATTTCGTATATAGTGTTACGAATTGTGAAATTCATAACAAACTGTGCATTTTGATTCGTTTATTTGAAGTTACGAAATTACAATTCGTAACATGTTTGTGGCAATTTGAAAATTTCAAAATGAATTATGTTATGTTACGAAATTAGCATTCGTATTGAATATTCTGTTGCTAGTTCATTATTTTGTAACACGTTTCTTGGAATTTAGGTAATAAAATATTACAAAATTCGTATTTCGCAATATTTTGTTACGAAGTTTGAGGCTGGAGTTACGAATATTGTAATTCGTAACTAACTGGGCATTTTGATAAGTGTATTTGACCTTACGAAATTAGAATTTCGTGACATGTTTGTGACAAAATTGTGATGCTAGGTGTGTTTAAAAATTGTGCTGTTACGAATTGTGTAATTTCGTAACATTTATGAGTTCAACATATTTTATATTCATTATTACAACTGTAATTTCGTAACATGTGTTACATGTTCTGAATTACTGAATTGGTTTAATTGTTTGTTTATTGTAGATCGAATGGACATTCAAGAGAAAAAATCTTGCAGTCAAGCACCACCGAATCATTCTAACCGGTGGTGAGTGCAGAGTGAACGATATTAGGTATGTGTTTGAATCCTTCGGCAACAAATCTATCCGGACGTTGAAGCAATCAACAATGAATTCGTATCACAGTAATAATTCATTGTTACGAATTAAAGCTTTTGTATAACATTGTTATGATTTCATGTTACGAAATCAAAATTTCGTATCAATCATGTCATAATTCAATGTTACGAATTTAATGCTTTCGTATCATTTTGTCATATTTCCTTGTTACGAATTTACGATTTCGTATCACTTTGACATAATTTCATGTTACGAATTCAACTTTTTGTTTCAATCGTGTCATGATCTCATGTTACAATTTTCATATTTCGTATCAATGTTTGTAGGAAGTTTAATTTCTTATGTGTTACTCCGTTACGAAATTCATAATTTTTATGTGTTACTCTGTTACGAAATTATAATTTCGCAACACAGACTCCTATTTGAGATATGTTACAAATATTGCGAAATTGTCATTGTGTAATATTTATATGACTTTCCAATTGTCTTATTCCATTACGAAATCAATACTTCGTAGCAGACCACAACAAAAAATCCATAAAAATACAACAAAAATACGATGTCATAAAAAATACCAACAGTCAACATACATAAACCATAAAAACTATCAACCAAATCTATTCGGATCTTCACAAGTTAAACGAGTATGCCCCTCAACTAAAGCATCTACATCAAATACATACATTCTCATAGTCTCGCCTACAGACGACTCAACTAAAGCATCTATATCAAATGCATATATGCTATTATCTTTTTTCAGTCGCACCTCAAGTTTACTCAAAAATTGTTGAAAGCTTATACCCGTTTAAGGAATGTGAATATACTCATTTCTCCCACCTACATATATATTCTCATTCCAATGCCATCCATGCGCAACAATTAAGCACGATGGACTCATCTACATAAAAGAAGTAAGATTTAAATTTGTTACAGTGATATGAAATCAACAAATCGTAACACAAAACCAAAATTGTAAAAACTCATTCTGTTACGAAATAAGTAAATCGTAACAAAAAAATTGGAAACATTCGTTTCGTTACGAAATTAAAGAATTGTAACACACTAAATTGTACGAAACGTTAAATTCGTAACCTATTAATCAAATCTTAACAATTACAAAATCGTAACACCACACTACATGATTCGTAACATAACATGTTACGAAATTCTACTTTCGTAACTTCAAGTAAACTTATGAAAATGTTAAGCACGATGGACTCATCTGCATAAAAGAAGTAAGATTTAAATTTGTTACAGTGTTACGAAATCAACAAATCGTAATATAAAACCAAAATTGTAAAAACTCATTCTGTTACGAAATAAGTAAATCGTAACCAAAAAAATCGTAAACATTCGTTTCGTTACGAAGTTAAAGAATCGTAACACACTAAATTGTATGAAATGTTAAATTAGTAACCTAGTAATCAAATCTTAACAATTACAAAATCGTAACACCACACTACATGATTCGTAACATAACATGTTACGAAATTCTACTTTCGTAACTTCAAGTAAACTTATAAAATTGTTAAGCACGATGGACTCATTTGCATAAAAGAAGTAAGATTTAAATTTGTTACAGTGTTACGAAATCAACAAATTGTAACACAAAACCAAAATTGTAAAAACTTATTCTGTTACGAAATAAGTAAATCGTAACAAAAAAAATCGTAAATATTCGTTTCGTTACGAAATTAAAGAATCGTAACACACTAAATTGTATGAAACGTTAAATTCGTAACCTATTAATCAAATCTTAACAATTACAAAATCGTAACACCACACTACATGATTCGTAACATAACATGTTACGAAATTCTACTTTCGTAACTTCAAGTAAACTTATGAAAATGCACAGTTAGTTACGAATTTTATAATTCGCAACACTATATACGAAATTCATATATTATGTTGCGAATTGTAAAATTCGTACCATGTATACTTAAAAAATTCAGTTTCTAAACCTTCAAATAGCCACAAACATGTTACGAAATTCTACTTTCGTAACTTCAAATAAACTTATGAAAATGCAAAGTTAGTTACGAATTTCATAATTCGCAACACTATATACGAAATTCGTATATTATGTTGCGAATTGTGAAATTCGTAACATGTATACTTAAAAAAAATCAGTTTCTAAACCTTCAAATAGCCACAAACATATTACGAAATTCTACTTTCGTAACTTCAAATAAATTTATGAAAATGCACAGTTAGTTACGAATTTCATAATTCGCAACATAATATACGAATTACATGCTAAAGCTGTTACGAAAAAATAAGTCGTAACACCAAAGCAAAATCATAACAACAAAGCAAAATCGTAACAAATCATTTCGTTACGAAATTCACAAATAGTAGTAAAACACTTACGAAAACAACAAATCGCAACATAAAAAAACAGCATACCAGCATCCAACCGAACAAAACTCCTTCAATCAAATTCAAAATTGAAAAATATAGTCAATCAACACCAATCAAAGAGAAAACAAAATGAAAATACAGATACAACACACAGCTAACAACATAAATCAACAACCAAATCAAACAATCAAAATTAATAAGAAACAAAATACAAATTAATACCTCAAAATGTAATAGATTCACAATATCTACGACGGTGACGAGAAGCTACAACAAAATCGACGACGGCGGCGAGAAAAGAGCTCAATGCCGGTGACGGGAGGGGCGACGGCAGCGGCGACAACAGATATATTAGGACGGCGGCGATGATAGAGAGATGAACAGCAGGGCGGCGGCGACGAGAGAGAGATGAACAGCAGGGCGGCAGCGAGAGAGAGAGAGAGAGGCGGCGACGGGGCGACGGGAAGAAAAGAAGAAAAAAAATGAAGTAGAAAAGCAGCAGGAAGAACACGATGATAAAGAGAGAGAAGAATAAAAGAGAAGAAAGAGAAAGAGGAAAAGAGATAAAGATGATTGAGAAAAAGAGAAAAAGTGAAAAGAAGGGGTATTTTTGTCTAAAAAACACATTTATAGCTATAATTTAACCATATTAAGTTACTTGACAACTATTATAGTCAACCTAGTCAAAGTGGCTATAGGGATGGATTACCTCTAAAAAATATTATTATACATATCAATTATAAAAGTAATAAATAAATATTAAAATATTAATTTATTATTATTTAATTAATATTATGATTATTATTAAACTAATTTTATTAATTATGAAAAAAAAGAAATAAAAAATTATTCTCCTTATGTATATTAGGCATAAGAATATCATTCTTTATTCCAATCATTTCCCATCATCTCTTCATTCTCCGAGCTCAGATATGAAAGAATGAACAGAGATTCCGAGAAGATTTCATTCCCACTTAATTCCATTCATGCATGTCAATCATCCACTAAAAATATTTACACTGAAGCTCACAATATAGAGGTTAAACTAGGGATGACAATTTACCCGCGGGTAACCGATACCCGCGGATATCCGACCCTAATAGGTGCGAGTTTGAGGGGCATTTGATATCCATGGATAGCTTCATGGTTAAAATTCACTATCCATTTAGTTCGCGGGTACGGGTATGGATAGTTACTATTCGTACCCGCGAAACCTGTTAACCTACAGAAAATGCCCACGAAATATCCACAAAATACCCGACTACTACCCAACTATTTTATTTTTCTTTCTAAGCCCAAATATTATTTAATATATGTAATATATATTTGGCGCAACTCCAAGCCTAACCCAATACCCCTAAAAACTTATTATTCAAAAGCCCAACCCAATACCCCTTCATACTATCACCTAACCGTAATACCACCCTACGTCTGTTGTGCCTCTATTCTTAATTTTTCAAAATCGAAATCTCGTCTCTCTCCTCCTCCCAACTCAAAATCTCTCCTGCTTTCGACTCTCATTCTCTCCTACATTCTACCGTCGGCGCGCCGTTTAGCCGCCGCCACCTCTGCTTGGTCCGCCTCCGCCTTCGCCTCCGCCTATTCTTCCTCCCCGGGTCGCTGGCAAGAGAGTACTGAACGATAATCTCATGATATTAACGTATTGATTTAATGTTACTACATAGTTGTGCTGAAAGTTTTAATTGCTTTTAGTACATTTGGTTGCTTTTGTAATAAAGACTTCTGTTAAATAGTCTTCATCTTGTTCCAAAACCAAAATGTGTTAATTTTCTTAGAATAATCTCAATTAATATGATAGTTAGCTCCTCGTTTAGTCTATATGAAAAATTCTATTTAATCTGTAAAAAACACTTCCATAGCACGTCTGCATTACTAGTTGTTAGTAATATTATGTGGCAGATTGGGGCCCAAAGGTTGATGTGGTTGGATTTTGCTTCCTTGATCTTGCAACAAATTATGAGCCAACCGCCAATCCCTTTTAAACTGGCTTAAAGCTGGTCCCTTTAAACGGGTAACGGGTTGGCGGATACCTAACAGATGACGGGTATCCGCAAGTGGCAGGTATGGGTGGACGAAAGAATCCGTCACGGATGGCGAGTTGGGTGGCGGGTACGGACATGGATATCCACTATCCGTGCCCACCGTATCCGATTGCCATTCCTAGGTCAAACCACTTTTTGGTGGGCCTGATGGTGAGCCCCTTAAGCAAAGACAGCTACACGAGAGTCTCACAACTTTAAGTATTCATTTTATTTATTTTGCAATTTTAGAAAATTAATTTGTAGAAAAATAATACTCTGAAAATTAAAAAAACATAAAGATTTGTTAAATTAGTAATTTGGATACAAACGACAAACAAAATGGTATCGGCTCGCTCTGAAAAGAAAAAAAAATTATCATCCAATCCTTTTTAACCAACGATATAGCTTGTGAATGAACATGGCTTTAATTAAGAGAAATTTCGTAAGTTAACATCCTCATTTGCTTGGTACCAGTACCATAAGTCATATCTTTTTCACCTTTTTGGGATTTTCAAGGATTCCAGTCACTTTTTTTTTTTTTTTTTTTAGAGCACTCACAAATGATGTGGCTTAATGTTAGTGGTGTCTCTTAGAGTTAATTAATCAATTTCAATAGTGTTTAGCATCAAGATTTCGTATTCGAAATTTTCCATTGATTTGAACCTTTAAGAGAGTTTCCCAAGCAGCCATCCTCGCTTTGCAAGAGTTTCGCGCTCACGATAGTTAAGAAAGATTAGAATTAATGTGTGAGAGAACGATCAAATTTAACCGTAGGTTAGGAAGAGGGAAAAAAATGGGTCTAGTCTGATCTCACTGATGTTTAGACTTAGCTCATGCGAGCCGGCCCCCACCCCCACCATAACACACAAGTCTCGTCTGAGACGGGCTTGTACACGCTGTGATTGTCTATCTATTATCTATGTAAATTTCTTTTTTCACCTTCTCCAAGAAATGTTAGTGTTTCACATTAAGGTTAGTAATGTTATGGTTTTACACGAGTAAGTATTGGAACGAGTTAGTTATAATTTGTGCATGTTATTTCTGAAAGACAATTACGATTATAATCATGAATTACAGTTCAATTTTGATATTCAACAATCAATTATTTGATGTTTTCAACGAACATAAACGTATGCGCAATTCGGCTCTTATTAATAAATTAAAGGTCAAGTGATATTTTAATCATCGCCTTTGATTTAACTTATTCTAATTTTTGCACTTTTTCAAGGTGTTACAAGCATATATTCGCTGAAATTAGAATAACTTACCAAATCTGTCGGCGACCAAAAGTTTTGATTAACTTTACCTTTTTCTTTGAGAACATCAAAATTTCAAATTTCTATTGTAAACAAATCCGTTGCGTGAGCCCTAATTAATTGGAGAAAATAAATTAAAGGCGAATTGATCATTTTTATTCTTTTTCCTTTCGTTCAATTGTATTATTAAAAAAAATATGGGAAAGTAAAACAAAAAACGCCAAAAATAAAGGTGACAATGCATTTAACAAGAAGAATACGATACTTCGCATATAAAATAGGGCAATTCACCCCTTTATTACATTGGGAGAAACAAAAAACTGAAAAGGCCAAAAAAAAACCTCACAGTGCGACTTAATTATGCAATTATTTATTAATGCCCCATAAGCTTGATTAGTTCATGTAGACGGCGAAGAAGGACATGATAGTGGCTCCAACCAAGGCGCCCATCGCCGGCAAGGCGACGACAGCGGCGTCTGGGCTGGGTGCTGGCGCCTCGTGATCAGCAGCGGTGGCTGCGACCGCGCTGACGGAGGCGGCGGCGATGATGGCGGCATATGCGATCTTCCTCATGTCCATGGTGGTTGGGACTTGAAAAGGGTTGTTGATGATGATGATGATGTTCAAATGTACTTTGCTTTCTTGATTTGCTTGATGATTTCTAGTTATTGCGACGATACCTTTTTATAACAGTTTAATAACTAATTTTAGAAAATCTTGGAGTAATTTTCGATGGCATATTTTTTTTCTTACTATGTTTACATTGTTTTCGAGCATTGGATATCCGGTAGCCTCGCGGGTCAAATGTAGGTTTACATGCGATTAATTGATCGTTGTCTAGTGTAGAAATTTTATTAACTATTTATTTTTTATTTTTAGGATATCGGTATGTGGAATTTTGGAATTGATATCATACCAATCCATAAATAATTAGCATCATATAAAACTACTGTACTGTCCCGTGCCGTGAACATTTCTTAATTAACGTGCTATATATATTTAGTAAAGCATATAGGATTAAATTCATAGAAATAAACTCATATTAAATTTTTCATTAACTTGCGAGTGATTTCAGAAAAGTGTAGTTATGATGGAACCGACGATAAAAATCAACTTGGTTAGCAGAGCAAGTTCAACAGACATTCCAATTAATTTAATATATATCCAACAGTCATATACTACTATATATATTCAACTTTTGAATTTTGGTTCATCCTCTTCGTAAACACAAATTTCGGCTATTATTTACAATTTGAGATAAAAATACAATTAATTAAATATATGCGGATTTGTTCGCAGGTCGGGTCTGGTCGCGAGCAGGTATTAGGATTTTGGTACAGTTAGAACATTTGATACGAATTTAATCTTATTCGTCTTAAATGTGCCAAATTCACTTTGTTTTTTTTTCCTTAACTTTTGTGGTACATTTGGTACAATTTTAGTTTTATTAGTGTCAACTGTTCTAAATTTGGTACAATTGGGACAGACGGTCTAATTTATTTTAATTATGCCAAATTATGGTTGTGGTATAATTGGTATGAACAATCCATCTGTACCAATAGTACCAAGTCGCGAACAACAAATCGAAAACATGCATCAAAAATAACTCCGGAGAACGACGATGAGGCTTCACCACCGCCACCACTATTAGAGTTGCAATATTAAGGCGACCTCAATTGTGACATCGAAAATAAAAAAATAACCGACGATGGCACCGGACAACGAGAATAACATCCCGACGATGGAAAAGCCCTAAAAACTGAATCATGGTCTGATTTTTCCCAAAATCCAAGGGATTTGGATGAAAACTGGGATGTAATTGATCGCAATTAACTTCCTAAGGTGATGAATGGAACAGAAAAACGATTAAATCACTATAAACGAATCTTGATGGAAGGAAAAAAATGCTGGTAGTTGATACAAATGACTCAATATGTATCAGATGTACAAATAGTACCATAATTATGATACCCGCCGGCAAACAGACCTGCGATTCGTGCCCTCCTCATTAAGGGTGGGTCATAATTTATGTTTGTGAAGACGGTGGGTCAAATATTGGATTTTAATCCTCATTATTGCTCTATGAATATATATATGAATATATATATATATATATATTCGTTACACTTTAAAATATTTATATTATGGAAAACCAATTATTCAAAGCATATACTAATATACAACAGAACCTTTTTAAATTAATACTCGATAAATTAATAATCTCTCGAAGATAATAATTTTCTCTGGTCCCGAGTTTGGCATTGGACGTAAATTAATAATTTCGATTAATTAATAAGTTTTGAATACCCTTATATAAATATATGATCCCAATAAATTTATAAATTAATAATTTTTTAAAATTACAAAGATAACTAGGATAACTTAGTAAAGTACTATAAATTAATTGTTTTTTGCTATATATTGAAATTTGTATGGAAATGAATTGAGGTTTTGACGAATTAAATCACGAACTTTAAGTTTTTTGCAATTTAAACCCATACTTTAAATTTTGGCGAATTAAATCGTAAACTTTTCAATTTTTGCAGTTTACAGCCCGCTCCTTCAACCAATTGTCTACATTGTTTCAACTTCGGCGTTAATATATTTATACCAAACATTATGTAATTGTGAAATATTTTTATCTTTCCCACCTACAACCCTTAATTTCCAACTCTCTCGATACAACCTCACATATATAAATTGATACACCTCACATTCAGTGTTTAATATACTTACATCGTCATTTATATTTATTCTGAATATTATAAATATTTATGTACAAAATAGTATAGTATATAAACAAATACTTATGTTTTAATCACACAACAAAAAACTTAAATTTTCTCAACAATGAATCTTGAATATGTAACAAGTAAACAACAGTGACCGCGTACTAAGAAGACATTAATGTGTTTAAGAAAATAGATGATTAATGTACTTAACACATCAAGATTATACAGCTCCAAAAATATGGCCAACAAAAGACACCATGATTACATTAATTCACAAAAAAAGTTAGCATACAACAGCTGAAAACCAAAAGGCGTGATAGTGTATTTTTGATGGAATAACAATAATTTTGGAACATTTAAGTGTTTCCAATACTTAGTCAACTTTTTTTTAATCCATCAATCTGCCATACCTAGTTGTAATTCTCTTGTGTTCCCTCCTCATATCGTTGTCCAGAAGCCCTCCCTAGTTGTCTAGCACCTCTCACTCTTCCTCGATGGACTCTGCTTGTAGTCAAATCTCGACTTCCTGAGCCACTACCAACATCACAGGTAGAATTGATCTGGCAAATTTCCTTGTTGGTTGATGTCTGCAAATCATGATCAATCTCATCAGCAACAACTCAAGTTGTTCAAATGCATGAAAATGAAATGCATTTGTTATCGGTTCATACCCTTATATGTGAATTACCCGAATGACCAACAAAAACACCAAAATCCTATCTTGCCTGTAACAGAAAGGACCAATCATCAAACATACAATCATATTGTATACATGTATTATCCATCAGTTATCGAATTCAGAATAAGTGGATTGCAATTATATGTGCTCTTATATGAATACTTGATTACTTTGTACTCGACGTGGTTGTTGCGCATTCTAACTTTTTGTCTGCATACTGAAGCTTTGCCCTTCTTCAGTTTGGGATGAAGTTTTGAATGGCCATCCACTTTTCACCTACCAAGCAATAAGAAAATTAAATTAGTGCGATCGTATCGAGAGAGTTAGAAATTAAGGGATGTAGGTGGGTGTAGTGGGAGAAATCCGTCTATCTAGTCGGAGCCCAATAAGTTTTTCTAATCGGCCCAATTAGCTAGGCGGATTAGCCATCTAGCCCGATAAGCCATATATCGATATTGACTACCTAAATGAGTTCAACTGTCTAGACGGACTAATTGGACAAACACCTTTACTTGGCCCAACAAGCTAGGCGGTATTAGCCGTCTAGTCCGATATATTATCAATTGACATTGAACGACTAGGCGGAATATATTTGCTCGGCCCAAGCCAAACAGGCCTCGTTGGTTGGCTTGGCTGACTAAGCGGACTCAAGAGGCCTAGTCCGATAGCCCGCTAGGCTATCTAGCCCGATAACTATTCCAATTCTAGCCTGATAAGCTATTCGATAACCTAGTCCAACTCCGCGCTCAAGCCCAGGGGTGTCAACGGCTAGTCGAACAACTTGACCTAGTCAAAAGTGATATATCCTACTCGTAACAGACAAATCATATATGATGTCAATATCCAACGTGTTTCATAACCGACTAAGAGGAAAAAAAAGAGGAAACCCTTAACCATAATCGGATACTAGTCACCTATATATGTCAATCGGCTAAGTCAGTAAGGGGCATTCAAACTCATTGGCATCCGGCTATCTATTGCTCATTCTCTTTCTCAACTCCGCTTACATCCGGCTACGTCGGCTTACTTCCGGCTACACCCTCTTACTTCTGACTACGTTTGTTTATATATCGACAATGACTATCTGCCTATCCGACTGCCATTCTCTTATACTCTTACTCCACCTACATCCGCTTACCTTCGCATCCGCCCAATTCCATATCCGACTGCAACCTTTCCGGCTATATTTGACATCCGGCTAAGACCTCTTCGGCTACATTTAATATCCGGCTACGACCTCTATCTGACAACATTCATCATCCGTTTACCACGGCCTAGCCCATTTAGCGCGTCCTGGCCGTCGTGTCTTCATCACTATTGTTCTCTATTAACGATTTATTTATTCTTATCCATTTACTTATTGCAATTAACATTCATTTATCTCCGGTTGGTTACATCTATCATCTACTTACATGAACATCGGAGGTCATTCGGCCAACACCCCCACCGGTGCTCTGTGAAGGGCTCTAACGTGTTATGTTGATTTCAGGTTGCTAGTGCCCGATCCATCCGGACGTGCTTGACGTCATCATCAATTGTAGATCTAGCCTCTACAATTTGGCGCCCACATTGGGGCCCTAGCAATCAAGCGAATCAACGCATTTTCCGTAGATCTCTTCGACCATCAATTATGTCTGACGGACGTGACGGATCTGAAACTCCTGACGCACCCAACATGATTGCTTAGGTTGACCTAGCCGCCCAGATCGCCTCCCTCACTGAGCAAATGAACCGGGAGTGGGAGAGATGCAAGAAATTGGAGAGGAAAAATGCTAACTTGTATGACCGTCACGATGCTTTGGAACCTGTAGAGATCATCGAACCCCCCGGCTTCCGGGCCCAAGTGCCTGCCATGCAGCCTCTGGGAGACACACTGATCTGCAATGATGGATCCAACTCTCTCGCGATGGACCCGTCACCTTCGGTAAGAAATCGTAATATCATTGGTAACCCAACTGATCCGGTTCGTGGTATTTTGAATGCAGGTATCAACGTTCCGCTGTGTGCGCTTGAGCAAGCATGTGATCTGGGATAAACTAACCCGGATGCCACTAAAATCGGAGGAATAGCCCGACCAGATGGAACAATCACCACCGGAGAAAAACATGCCTGAACCATCTTCACCACTTCCAATGTGACAGCAAGCAATGCCGTCGTAAGAAACATGCAACCTACCATACCGGAGTTCAATAAGACGATCATTCCAACCCAAGTCAATCAACAGGCTGTCGGACATGGTCAGAGGAAGATCATTCAAGATCAGTTGTTCGTTAATGAATTCGTCCAGCCAGCCACGACTGGCCAGTATGCAATCAGAGATGAAGACTTGAAAAGAAAATTAGCCGCAATGGAGGCCTTGATCCAGCAAATTCCTGGCGTGCCGGTACCCATCCATAAAAGTTCAGAGAACTGCTACGTCGACTCACTATTTGTGGATGAAATTGCCTTGGTCGAAATACCTGTGAAGTTCAACTTTTCGAGCATGCAGATGTTCGACGGGTCCGACTGACCACATCGCTCAATACAAGCAAATGATGTTCACCGCTGTAATTCCTCGTGAATTGAGACAGGCCTGCATGTGTAAGGGGTTTAGTTCTAGTCTGACAAGACCAGCCCTCCAGTGGTACATTAATCTTCCTAATTATTTAATTTCAAGTTTTGCTTAGTTAACGAATATTTTCGTACAGCAATATGCTAGTAGCAGGAAACTTGAAAAGATATCGGAGGACCTTTGCATTGTGGTGCAACGGCGTGGCGAGTCTCTGCGAGATTATATTGGCCACTTCAACAAGGAGAAGGTGTCCATAACAACTACAACACCCAGATGGTGGTCACTGCCTTTCGAAAGGGTCTCTTACCCGACTCGGACCTATACAAGGATCTCACCAAATATCCTTGTAGAACGATGGAAGATGTCCTAGCCAAGGCATGGGCACAGATCAAGTGGGATGAGGATCAATATAACCACCACCGATCTTCACCAAGAGAAAACACTAGAAGATACTCCAGAGTGGATAGGAGGACGAGTGATAAGCGGTCTAAGCCTTACCCGCCTCCACAGAAAGAATACAGAAGAAGACAATATGACTGCCCTTCTGGAACACGACCACGTGAAATGACAGACATACCCGAGTACAACTTATCCATCTCACCAGCAGAGGCGGTCTTAGCCCTCAAGGGACTTGGAAATAAGGTCAAATGGCCAGAAAAGATGAGGACACCAGCTGATCAGAGAGACAAGTCGAAATGGTACGATTTCCACGCTGATCACGAACACCGAACAGAGGATTGCATCGCGCTGAAGTTAGAATTATCGCACCTACTGTAGCAAGGTCACCTGATCAACCTCCTTACTGACAGAGGATGCCAGACTTTGCAACAAGCCCAAGGTCGTCAGCAAAGCAATGCAGATGTCACCCCGCCTAGACTGCCGACACTTGATCGAACGGTGAACGTGATAACCGGTGGATCAGAAGTCAGTGGAATCACTCATTCAACAGCTATGAGACATACCAGACATGCTAGTCATTTCCAACCAGAACATGGTGAAGCTCAAACAAGCAATGCCATCCTGTCGGCACAAACTATCACTTTCACCACATCTGAATCAACCAGGCTACTTAATCCTCATCATGATGCTTTAGTAATCTCAATTTGTATTGCAAATTGTTTAACCAAGCGTGTACTAATAGACAACGGCATCTCTGCCAATGTCCTTTTTCTGTCTACATCAGGGAAATGTGGATCGACGAAACAAAGATCATCAGGAAGGCGACAATCCTTATCGGCTTCAGTGGAGAACAAAAGAGCACAATTGGTGAAATCGATACGCTGAAGGCGGTCCCATCCACATATCACCAAGTCTTAAGGTTCCCGACCAAATGAGGAGTGAAGAAAATTCGAGGAGATCAAAAAGATTCCAGATCTTGCTACCAGACAACCATGAAGGCTAAACAAGCCACCTTTAGCAATTACAGCAAGGAGAATCATCTGAACCCCAGCCAAGTCAGCAAGCTCAACCTGACGAACCTGACGCGGTGGAGCTAGATGAAGTCTCCATTCACCCAGACTTCCCAGACAATAAAGTCTGGATTGGAGCTCAACTTGAACCCGACCTCAGAGAGAAGCTTATTCAATTTCTTTCTGAACACTATGATTGTTTCTCTAGGTCCCATGTGGACATGACCGGAATTGATCCTGATATTATTGTTCACAGGTTGAACGACGATCTCGACTACGCTCCAAGGAAGCAAAAGCGAAGAAAGTTCGCTCCAGAAAGGAATAAAGTCATCAACGATGAAATCAAACAACTTCTGGACACTGGGCTGGTCAGAGAGGTCCAATATCCCGACTGGCTAGCGAACGTGGTGGTCGTTAAGAAAAAGAATGGCAAATGGCGAGTGTGCATAGACTTCACAGACTTGAACAAGGCCTACCCTAAGGATTCATTCCCACTGCCTTACATAGACATGCTCGTCGATGCCACAGCCGGACACGAGCTACTCAGCTTCATGGACGCATACTCCGGATACCACCAGATACTGATGCATCCCGACGATCAGGAGAAGACGGCCTTCATGTCCAACATAAGCATCTATTGTTACAAATATATGCCATTCGGATTGAAGAATGCGGAAGCAACCTACCAGCGTTTGGTCAATAGGATGTTTGAGAAATTGTTGGGGAGGACAATGGAGGTCTACATTGATGACATGCTTGTGAAATTTCTATGAGCAGAAGACCATATCGACCATCTCCGACAATCCTTCAACATACTTCGTGAGTATAACATGAAGCTTAATCCGACTAAGTGTTCTTTTCGTGTAACTGCAGGAAAGTTTCTTGGCTACATGGTGACCCAAAAAGGGATAGAGGCCAACCCGGCTCAAATCGACTCCATACAAAGAATCACATCCCCAACATGCGTCAAGGATGTCCAAAAGCTTACAAGAAGGGTGGCGGCCCTTAGCCGGTTCATCTCGAGATCGTCGGAGCGGTGCCACCCGTTCTTCAACACATTGAAAAAATCCAAGACATTTGATTGGACACCAGAATGTGAGGAGGCACTCAGCTAGTTGAAACAGTACCTAACAAGCCCGCCACTCTTATCCAAACCCAAAGACGGTGAAATGTTATACATCTACTTGGCGGTATCAGAGACAGCAGTCAGCGCAGTCTTAGTTCGAGAGGATGAGGGGAAACAATCACCGGTCTACTACGTTAGCAAATCCTTGTTGGAAGCAGAGACAAGATACAGCTTGCTTGAGAAGCTTGCCCTCACCCTCATACACGCAGCAAGGAAGCTTCGCCCCTACTTCCAGTGTCATCCAATTGTGGTCCTTACAACTTACCCTCTCAAGACCATTCTTCACAAATCAGAGCTATTCGGCAGACTAGCCAAGTGGGTAGTCGAGCTAAGTGAACATGACATATCCTACAAACTGAGGGCCTCACTCAAGTGGCAGGTATTAGCTGATTTCATAAACGATTTTTCGCCTAACCTTTCAACACAGGCAGACAAAGAACTATGTTGCCTAGCTGAGGATGGAACGTCCGGAATGTGGAAGCTCTTCGTGGATGGTTGGAGCAACAAACATGGAAACGGACTTGGGCTCATCCTCTCATCACCCCAAGGCGACAAGATAGAACAGGCAGTCAAATGCAGCTTCAAAGCAACTAACAACGAGGCCGAATATGAAGCTATGTTACCCGGCCTCGGATTGGCTAAGGAGATAGGAGCCAAGAAGATCAATGTCTTTAGTGACTCCCAACTAGTAGTAAATCAAATGCAAAGAACCTACCAGGCTGGGGACAATAAGATGACAACTTACCTGGACAAGGTGAAAGAGTTGCAGTCAAGCTTCGATGAGTTCACCGTCAGCCAGGTGCCTAGAGAAGATAATAGTCACGCAGATGCCTTAGCCAATCTCGGCTCCTCTATCCAGACTACCGTCTCCAAAACCATTCCAATTATCTACCTCCAATGGCCGGTAGTCTGGAAACAAGAAGAAGAACAAGTGTTCGACATTTCAGACAGTCGTACTTGGATGACCCCGATACTGGAGTACTTGGACAAGATGTACTTTCGGACGACAAGAATGAAGCACGACGAATAAAGGCCCAGTCTGCACAATTCTCCATCATCCGAGGTAAATTGTACAAACGATGATACTCTGGTCCATACTTAAAATGTATTAACCATGCAGAAGCAAAGTAAAACCTGGCCGAGTTGCACAGCGGAAAATGCAGGAACCATTCCAACGGGAGGAGCTTAGCTCACAGAGGTCTAACAAGTGGATACTATTGGCCCACAATGAAGTCAGATTCAGCTGATTATGTCAAACGATGCGACAAATGCCAAAGGTTGGCCCAAGTATCTCACCTTCCACACGAACCATTGATTTCCATCACGTCAACTTGGCCCTTCATGAAGTAGGGAATGGACATCGTGGGCAAACTGCCTACAGCACGAGGACAACTGGAGTACGTGCTGGTTGTAATAGACTACTTCAGCAAATGGATAGAAGCGTAAGCATTCCACACAATCACGGATAAGGTCGTGAAAGGATTCATTTGAAAGAATGTGATATGCCGGTTCGGAGTACCAAAAGAGATAGTGACCGACAACGGCTCTCAATTCATCAGCTACGACTTCCAAGACTTTTGTGAGTCATGGAATATCAAACTCAGTTTCTCAACGCCTAGATATCCTCAGACGAACGGCCAAGCCGAGTCATCCAACAAGACAATAATCAACACATTGAAGAAGAGACTTGAAAAGGCCAAATGGTGAGTCATCCAACAAGACAATAATCATCCACTTTTCACCTACCAAGCAATAAGAAAATTAAATTAGTGAGATTGTATCGATAGAGTTAGTATTAAGGGATGTAGGTGGGAAAGATAAAAAATGTTTCACAATTAATAATGTTTGTAAAAATATATTAAGCCGAAGTTGAAACAATATAGACAATTGGTCGAGATGGTTTGTACTTTTGCTTCTAACAAGAAGCTCGCGTGTTCGACCTCTTTGAGATGCATTTAGATTTTTTCTCATCATATTCTCTCTCTGCCATGTGACAACCCAGTCGCGTGTTCGACCTCTTTGAGACACATTAAAATTTTTCTCATCATATTCTATGCCATGTGACAGCCCAGTCAACGTCTGAGGTGTCCGATAGAATCCATATTAGATTTCCGGCGCGGGAAATATTGAGTGGGCTTAAATTGCAAAAATAGAAAAGTTTGTGCTTTAATTGCCAAAATTTAAAATTTGGGTTTAAATTGCAAAAACGCTTAAAGTTCATGATTTAATTGGTCAAAACCCCAAATGAATTTCATCTATAACTTTTGAGTTAAGTAGTAGAAAGGCTCCTATAGAGCTAAGTAGTATAATTTTGTACCCTAACTTAATTTACAATAAAAGAGGCTATATTTGACTTGATGAGACTAAAATACACTTGGACTTACTTTTAAAATTTTACCTATTACCATCTTTCAAAATCATTTTCAAATTTAGTTTCTCTCTCTATCTCTTTCTCTCTCTCTGCAAATTTCTCTTCCAACCCCCACCACCACTTTTTTTCTCTCGCTACCGCCGCTGCTCCGCCACTCTATCCAACAACTACCACCACCGCTCTTTCTTCTCTTTCTCTCTCTTTCTCTCTCAACCTCTATCCTATTCTTTCTCTCTCTAGAAAACCAGATCTACACCGCCGCCTCATTTTTCTTCTTCTCCGTCGGTGTCCCGCTTCACTGCTTCTCTGTTATTGTGCTCTTTTCCTTCTCTGCCGCCTCAATCACCCACCGTGATTTCTCATCCGAAAATTTTCGCAGTTGTACAATTTATAGATACCACGACTTTGATTAAAGTCGTACACTCGTAGCAACATTTATTGTTCATATGAATGAGGTAAGATATTCGGAATATCGTACTTTTGTTGCTACGATTTTGTTAAACTCGTACTTGATTGGTAGATATTTTGGGGAATATCGTTGCATATTTGGTATGATTTGACAAATTCGTGCGTGTATTTTTGCTTAAAATTGATACGATATTATGATATGTTTGTGTTTTGGGGATTTCATGTGTTTACGATGTTACGATATTAGAAATATCATACTTTTGTGGCAACGATTTTATTAAACTCGTACTAAAGGCTAACCAATTCAAAGATATTTTGTAGCTACTTTGATGAATATCGTTACATATTTGGTACAATTTGATAAATTTGTGCATGTGTTCTTGCTTAAAATTGATATGATATTACGATTTATTTATGTTTTTGAATTTTATGTGCGTATGATGTTACGATATTTGAAATATCGTACTTCTGTGGTTACAATTTTGTTGAACTCGTATTCGAGGTTGATCTATTCATGCATGTTTTGTAGCTATTTTGGGAAACTCGTACGATTTTGTTAAGAATGCATGTGTGTAATTTGTTATAAGATTTGTAAAATCGTACGTGAGGGTAAATGCATGTGGGTATGTTGTTACGATATTTCCAATATCGTACTTGCTATGTGACGATTTTGTCAATCTCGTACATGAATACACATTTGACACATTTGTATCTCAATGTTTTCAAGGTTACGTGGACACCTGTTTGACCGGCATTGACTACGTAATTGAGATATGTTTGAGATTTAAGGATGGAATGTGTGCAAAGTAGTACTTCTGTAGATACAATATTGTTAATCTCGTATGTGAGGGTGAACAACTGATACCACGAAATACGAATTATCTATGAATGCATGTGTAGTTAGGGTGATTGGATGTGTGTATGTTGTTACGATATTTACAATATCGTACTTGGTCTGTTACAATGTTGTTAATCTCGTATGTGAGGGTGACTAATTTATAGCACAAAATTTGAATTTTTTGTGGTTTTGTGAAAGCATATGTGTACTTTGTTACGAGATTTGTAACATCGTATGTGAGGGTGATTGCAAGTGTGTATGTTATTACGATATTCCCAATATCATAGTTGGTATGTTACGATGTTGTCGTACTTGGTCCGTTATGATGTTGTCGTACTTTTGCTTCTAACCAGAAGGTCGCGTGTTCGACCTCTTTGAGATGCATTTAAATTTTTTTCTCATCATATTCTCTGCCATGTGACAACCCGGTTGCGTGTTCGACCTCTTTGAGACACATTAAAATTTGTCTCATCATATTCTATGCCATGTGACAGCCCAGTCAACGTCGGAGGTGTCCGATAGAATCTGATGGTCCTGATACGAGTTCTGGTGTATGGAGGGGGGGAGGAGAATACACCAGATAGGAATTTTAAAAATAACCCCCGAAAAATACCACAATTGAGTAAGAAGATTCAGCTGGAATCACAACTGAGTAAGAAAACTCAGCTGGAAGAGTGGTGCTGTGCGGAATGTGGTGGATACAAAAATAACTCGTATAAAATAACTCACGCTCAGATGCAAAGTCGGTCAACAACCAAATCAGTTGAAATGTAAAGATGCAGTTTTGAGTGCTGGTTAGTTGGACAGTTAGATATGCAGAAAGTAACTGAACAGAAAACACAAAAGCACAAAGGAATTACGTGGTTCGGAGATAACTCCTACGTCCACGGGGAGTTGTGAGTCCACACAACTCAGTCCAAATTCTTTAGGACAACTACCACAAAGCTTACGCGGGCTTTGCAACTGTACAGATAAGTTTGCGGGTACTTATCAACCTTTCTACTCAATTTCGGGAAGAGCAGGATCCTAACAACCTTTTTAGGGGATGTGTATAAGGGTGGGTTTTCCAACTACTACCTCTAACAAAGAAGTGAGCTAGGATCTAAGCTTGAACGAATGAAGACTCAAACTAAGATCGAAAACACCAAGACAAATTCTAACTTTCTATGAACTCTCAGTTGGTGATGTTCTTAGAAAGTGAATAATTGCAGTTTAGCTTGTGCGCAGTATATCGTCGTTCTTTCGCTCTTCTGTCTCTTGTCTTGATGAATGAATGAATGCCTCTATTTATAGGCGGTGAGGATCAACTAGCCGTTGGAAGAGCCGTTGATCTCTGTTCTGTGAAAGCGATGGCTTGTCTCTCATCTCTGCAGATTTTCTCGATTTGGCAACTGTGAACTTCTGCTTTCCTTCTGAGACAACCAAATGAGGTAATGACAGAACGTCAAACCTTCACGTGACTTCCTATTTAAAATTCAAATTTCAACCTTTGTCTTTCAACATTGGTTAGTCGGTTGAGACGTTTGATCTTCATTCGAGTGGTCTTCAGCTGACGTTCCATCTGATCGCTACCTTCATCTGACATTTTGTCTGAAGAGGAACAGTTGAACCCTCAGCTGCCTTGAACTTCATGTTGTTGATTTATCAGAGTGAGTCCTGCAACTGATGTTCCATATCCGAGATTCCATCTGTAGTTCTATCCGAGTATAGCTATGTTGCCGTCTTCAGCTGGAGTCCTGTAAAGATAAAATCTGAACATTGCTCAAACATCGAGCCTAAATACTAACATTAGGATATGGCAACATCTACTCGGTTGGGGTCAGTTGGTTTTGGAATCAATCAAAACTTTACTAAATTTTCCAACAATTTCCTCCTTCTTGATGATGCCAAAACCCTACTCATCTAAACCTTACTAACCTATTTATAATCTCAGCTGAAATTCTAGACAGTCTATAAGGTTAAACAACAAAGGGTTAGCACAGTTATAACATGGTATTGAAATAACTTTGCGATTCAGAGCTTGGACAACTGGAAAATTGTACGTCAAGATGAATCGGATATGTGATGAAAGTTTTCATTACAACTGATGTGTTTACACAGATATGCATAGAAATCAATTACATCAGTGGCTCAAAAACTCTATCTCGGCTAATACTTCAGCCCATACTTGCCGAAAATCCTGACAAAAATTTCTCTCTTGGCATCAGATTCCTTCGAGATATCCACTCCATGTTCCTGACAAACTTTTCTGGCTTCAGCTGCGATCTTCTGCCTGTTGGGATTTCTTGTATCAGGAATGAATGGAGGAAGATATGTAACCTTTTGAGGGACAGGGATGGTATTCATGTCCAGCTTTGCATCAATCATAGCTCGTCTGAATTGGTTGAACATGCCCGGATCCCCAGAGTGAAGCTTGGTTAGGGCTTCTTTGAATGCTCTTCTTGAATCCTCAGTTGCGAACACCTTCCTGTAGTAGAAATCATTCACAAATTCTTGTTTAAATGATTCCCAATCATCATTCCATTCTTCTGACATCCATTTATCAACATGCTTGAAGCGTCCCTGGAGCTTGATCTTTCCCGGCAGTCTTTGCTGCTTCATTTTTGCTTTAGCCTTCACTTGATGTTTCTCAATGCGTCGTCGGCTTCGGGAGGCAACATTTCTATCCAAGTTATTGGTAACCTTGGCAAGCTCTTCCTCGAACTTGTTAACTCTTGTTGCTTGGTTGGCCGCGAATCTCTTCACCCATTCCGGATTTATGTAATCCTTCTCCGGGACATCCATAGCTTTAGCAGCAGCAATACACTCTTCGGTTGTAATACCGTCAAGTTCAACATCGATCTTGGCTGCAATCTCAGCTATGGAGTTGTAAGAGACTCCATACTTCTTTGCCTGCTCCATGTCCTTAGCCATTTCTTCTCCCCCGACAACAATAGAGTTCAGCTGTTCTTGTTTCTTGTCGGTTGGCTTCTTCGGAGCAGACTTCTTCAGCTCGGTCTTCTTCAGCTGAGATTCCTTCCCGGCTGGCATATCTTCTTCAGCTTGCGTCTCATCTTCCCCCTTTTTGGCATCATCAATAAGGCTTGCGATTGAGCAATCTAGAGAAGTGAGGTTTTGTTCAGCCTGCTGGATCCGGTTGAAGAGTTCATCTACAACACATTCCACATCAACCTTCTTCGCCAGTTCCTTATCACGACGCTCTTGATCAACTTTCTTCATTGCAGCGAAGGTTTCAGTGACTTCTGTTTGAAAAGCCACAACTCAGCCCATTTTTGTTCGAACCGAGAATCCCATTCTTTGTCTTGCGTCTGTTGAGATTTTGCAAGATTGGATTCTGAGATGGACTTGAACACGTTCAGGTCTGATCTGATTCCAAGAACTGTTGTCTTCAGGTCATTGATGTCTATGCTGGTGGATGTTGAGAAGTCATCCAGCTTCATCTTTATCGCATCATGTTCTTCCAGCAACTTCCTATGTTTCTCATCCTGAGCTTCTATCATCCTCTGCTGTTCTTCGCGGTTGAGCTGGATGTTGGCTATCATCTCCTTCCTTAGCTGATTGACTCTCTCAGCGATCAACTCGCATATTTCATCTGAGGAGGGTGCTTGTTGATCAGATGGTGCTGGCTGTTCAGCTGGTGCTGGCTGTTCAACAGCAACCATGACTTGGCGATTGGCCAGGTACTGTTGAAGTTCTTCTTCCTCTTGCTTTGCTGCTGCTGCGGCTGCGTCAAGATCATCTACAAATTCAGCAGACTTGGCTAGCATGTTGTCAAGGAAGGTGACAAGTTCTCGATCTGCTGTCAACTCTCTTGTGTCTCTTCCTTCTGCCTTGCTGATATCCAGACGGCGAGTCAGTAGTGCGATCTTGTTGTTGTACGCAACCTCGAGGTTGGTATAATTGAAGTATTCCCTCGGACGGGACTCATCTGCCTTGAGCTGGTTCCAGCTGTGTATCCGGATGGTATCTTCTTTGACATACCAATGGCTGAAAATGATGATGAATTGATACAACAGCTCAGTTCCGAGCGTGGTAAAGGTGGGCATGTCGCGCGCGTTGGGGAACATACCAATCAGCTTCTAAAAGCAATATGCCAACTTGCCTTCATGTTCCAACGCGACAGCTCGACGATCAGCTTCTTTGTCAATGGGGGAAGGAGAGAGATTTTCAAAGAGAATAGGTTCAAGAGTTTCCTCAACATTGGCCAAAGAAGAGGTCGTAATGTTGGCATCGAGTGGGGAGCTCGGAATTTCTGACTGAAGATCAGTTGTGAGAACCTCTTTGTGTTGTACGGCATCAGCTCCTGCCGTGGGGGAGGATGGAACATCTTCGGATTCCTTGGATGAAGAAGCTGCATCCGAGGACATGTTCGGCTCATCTTCCGGATCGGTTTCCACTCCTTCTATCCCATCTTGATGGGGAGACCTCTCCTTCCTTGTTCCACTTTCGCGAGGAACAATTTCGAAAGCAGCCTCGTCAACTAAGTGACTCGACTCAGATGGTACCTCCTCAGCTGGTTTTGCAACTGACGGTTTGATACGAACCTTCAACTTCTTCTTAAGCGGCTCTTCCTCTTTATCCTTATCTGACTCATCTCTGAGTCGGCGTGCAGCTGTTGATTTTGAAGAGTGGCCGGCAGCTGGAGGCAGCTGAGATTCCATCTGCTCCTCAGCTGTATTCTCCACAGCTGATTTCACAACTTCCCTTTTGTCTTTTGGAGTGTAGACACTCCGAATCACATCAAGAGCTTTCTTGGCTGTTGGGAACAACATCTGCCTTTTAACTGGTGTCTCCTTACTGTCTTCCCACACCATGTTCTGATCCTTTGTGGCGAGAAGTATCAGGGCAGAGATTTTCACTCCAAAATTGAGAGTTCCCTTAACACTCAACAATTTTTCCCCAGAATCATTTATAGTTTCTAAAATCTTCTGTTTCTCCATCGTCAACTGGTGTTCGAAGTACTTGAACCGGTTGATGTTGTGCTTGTGCTCCAAAGCTATCAGCTGCTTGAGCTTGGGTCGGCTGATATCTCCAAAAGCACCGCTGTACCCAAAGATAACCTTGGATTTAACATCGAACAGAAGTCGATGCTCGGGTTTCAACTTTGTTCACTGCATGTTGCTCCTCAACCTTTCTGAGGTGATAAGAGCATTCTCAAGAAAGAGATCTGCATCTGCATCTGAGATGTTCTCTACGGTATTCGTGGCAGTCAGATTCGGTGGAATGATGGATCTTAGCATCTCGGAAACCGGTAGGTACAAGTTGACACGGCGGACAGTTCTGGCAGGGACGTCGCGCTGTCGACATGAGATTTCTGAAATGAGGCCTACTCCCTGTTCGTGTTGCAGGTTCATATAAAATTCTCCGACCTGTCGCCTGAGTAAGTGGGTGGGAAAGAGCGTTGCCCACTCAAGAAGATGATTATCCCTGAGAAGATCGGCGAGAGGGGATAACTCCGGTGAGTCTAGTGCTTCTGTTGACACAATCTGCTCAAAGTGGATTTTGGATATCATCATATCATAAGATTCCTCGTACGACAAAGGGACAAGTGCTGGTCCTGATGAAGCCATCTTCTTTCCTTGCGATGAAGCTTTCGGTGCCATTATGTATTCTAGAGAAGTTTATATATAGAGAGAAGAAAAGAAGAACTTAGCCGAAAATGGTGAAACAAAATCAAAGACGAAGATGAACAGTTACGCAGATAAACACAAGTATAGAAGGTAAGAAATCACTTCCTGATTTTCCGCCTTTTATAGGTTAGTGGGTCGTTTGAAATAGATGGCCAAGATTGAATGGCACGAATCCATCAACGGCTGAGATCTCGCGACTATTGACTAACTCTGACTAACGTCACATTCCGAGTTCCAATAAGCGCGCGTGAGAAGGTGAACTGTTTTTGTGTCAGCCCACTCGCACTATAAAGTAAGGCTATTGATGTTCAACCGTACTTTACATTAAATGCGCTATGATGGCTATTTTAATCTATCTGACATGCTCAGGAATGTTTGAATTTATTTCAAACATTCACATTTAAGACCTAAACACCTGCAGACATAAATGATACCTGCCAGCTGATGTCGGAATCAGCTGTGTTCCAATGTTGCGGCATGCCATCAGCTGATCCGCGTCTGAGATTCCCCCTTCATCTGAGCTATCCCTTCAGATGGATATTTATCTCTTCACCTCGGTTGATTCCTCGTCTGATGGATCCAACAATCCAAGGAGATTACATAACATCTTGAATCGTGCTTCGGCTAGAGGTTTGGTAAAGATATCAGCTCTCTGAATCTCAGTGGGAATCTTCTCCACAGATACATCCTTCTTCTCAATATGATCTCGGCTGCAATCTCGGCTATGGAGTTGTAAGAGACTCCATACTTCTTCGCCTGCTCCATGTCCTTAGCCATTTCTTCTCCCCCGACAACAATAGATTTCAGCTGTTCTTTTTTCTTGTCGGTTGGCTTCTTCGGAGCGGACTTCTTCAGCTCGGTCTTCTTCAGTTGAGATTCCTTCCCGGCTGGCATATCTTCTTCAGCTTGCGTCTCATCTTCCCCCTTTTTGGCATCATCAATAAGGCTTGTGACTGAGCCATCTAGAGAAGTGAGGTTTTGTTCAGCCTGCTGGATCCGGTTGAAGAGTTCATCTACAGCACATTCCACATCAACCTTCTTCGCCAGTTCCTTATCACGACGCTCTTGATCAGCTTTCTTCATTGCAGCGAAGGTTTCAGTGACTTCTGTTTGAAAAGCGACGAACTCAGCCCATTTTTGTTGGAACCGAGAATCCCATTCTTTGTCTTGCGTCTGTTGAGATTTTGCAAGATTGGATTCTGAGATGGACTTGAACATGTTCATGTCTGATCTGATTCCAAGAACTGTTGTCTTCAGGTCATTGATGTCTTTGCTGGTGGATGTTGAGAAGTCATCCAGCTTCATCTTTATCGCATCATGTTCTTCCAGCAGCTTCCTATGTTTCTTATCCTGAGCTTCTATCATCCTCTGCTGTTCTTCGCGGTTGAGCTGGATGTTGGCTATCATCTCCTTCCTCAGCTGATTGACTCTCTCAGCGATCAGCTCGCATATTTCATCCGAGGAGGGTGCTTGTTGATCAGATGGTGCTGGCTGTTCAACAGCAACCATGACTTGGCGATTGGCCAGGTACTGTTGAAGTTCTTCTTCCTCTTGCTTTGCTGCTGCTGCGGCTGCGTCAAGATCATCTACCAACTGGAAGAGTGGAAGAGTGGTGTTGTGCGGAATGTGGTGGATACAAAAACAACTCGTATAAAACAACTCACGCTGAGATGCAAGGTCGGTCAACTACCAAATCAGTTGAAATGTAAAGATGCAGTTTTGAGTGCTGGTTAGTTGGACAGTTAGATATGCAGAAAGTAACTGAACAGAAAACACAAAAGCACAAAGGAATTACGTGGTTCGGAGATAACTCCTACGTCCACGGGGAGTTGTGAGTCCACACAACTCAGTCCAAATTCTTTAGGACAACTACCACAAAGCTTACGCGGGCTTTGCAACCGTACAAATAAGTTTGCGGGTACTTATCAACCTTTCTACTCAATTTCGGGAAGAGCAAGATCCTAGCAACCTTTTTAGGGGATGTGTATAAGGGTGGGTTTTCCAACTACTACCTCTAACAAAGAAGTGAGCTAAGATCTAAACTTGAAAGAATGAAGACTCAAACTAAGATCGAAAACACCAAGACAGATTCTAACTCTCTATGAACTCTCAGCTGGTGATGTTCTTAGAAAGAGAATAATTGCAGTTTAGCTTGTGCGCAGTATATCGTCGTTCTTTCGCTCTTCTGTCTCTTGTCTTGATGAATGAATGAATGCCTCTATTTATAGGCGGTGAGGATCAACTAGCCGTTGGAAGAGCCGTTGATCTCTGTTCTGTGAAAGCGATGGCTTGTCTCTCATCTTTGCAGATTTTCTTGATTTGGCAACTGTGAACTTCTGCTTTCCTTCTGAGACAACCTTGTGTTGGGCCAAATGAGGTAATGACATAACGTCAAACCTTCACGTGACTTCCTATTTAAAATTCAAATTTCAACCTTTGTCTCTTAACATTGGTTAGTCGGTTGGGACGTTTGATCTTCATCCGAGTGGTCTTCAGCTGATATTCCATCTGATCGCTACCTTCATCTGACATTTTGTCTGAAGAGGAACAGTTGAACCCTCAGCTGCCTTGAACTTCATGTTGTTGATTTATCAGATTGAGTCCTGCAACTGATGTTCCATATCCGAGATTCCATCTGTAGTTCTATCCAAGTATAGCTATGTTGCCGTCTTCAGCTGGAGTCCTGTAAAGATAAAATCTGAACATTGCTCAAACAGCGAGCCTAAATACTAACATTAGGATATGGCAACATCTACTCGGTTGGGGTCAGTTGGTTTTGGAATCAATCAAAACTTTACTAAATTTCCTAACAGAATCCATATCAGATTTCCGGCGCCGGAAATATTGGGTGGACTTAAATTGCAAAAATAGAAAAGTTTGTGCTTTAATTGCCAAAATTTAAAATTTGGGTTTAAATGGCAAAAACATCTAAAGTTCGTGATCTAATTGGTCAAAACCCCCAATAAATTTCATCTATAACTTTTCTCACAACACTCAAAGCTTCGGTGTGACATTTTCGAATTGCAACAAAAATTATAAAGGATTTTCGACGCTATTATATAGTTCGAAACAAGTTTGTATATAGATACTTCCTTAAAGAAAGTCAAACTAACCTATAAACTACTGGCTAAAAATTCAACTATTACCTATAAAATACTCTCTCGTCCTCGAAAATTATGATGAAAAGAGATTTGTACGAGTCTAAAGAATGTTGCCGGATCTCACAAATTTTGTGTTTAGATTGTGGGTCCATTTTTTTTTTTTTTTTATATTGATTCATAATAAGAATACAATTTTGAAGAACGGTTCAATATAGTAATCAGATCTAAATTGAGGACGAATAGAGTACCATATTTAAGACGCAGTTATTGGGTGGGGGGATTGGGCAATTAAAATTTATCCGTGAAAGATACCTCATCCAACGTAACAACACTATATTGTCCCATTGGAGATGACCTAGTGGTAAAAATAAGAGTTAGACTGAAAGATCTCAGGTTCGAACTCCATAACACGCCTCTATAAGTTCAACCCGTCACACTTATACTTGAAAAGTGTGGTTTACCTGCCCTGTGTGGTTTGCAAGGTTACTGCCCAAGGGATATGTTGTATGGTTTGCAAGGCTACTGCACAAAGAATATGGGTTTACCCAGTGTGCACAAGGCAGGCTACTATACAAAGGATATGCCATGTGTAGTTTGCAAGGCTACTGCACAAGTGATATGGGTTTATCCAGTGTGCACCGAAGATACTGGCTACTAGTTTCTACGACATCTAAAAAAAAATCGGAAGGATATGAGTTTACCCAGTGTGCACAGAGCAGACTACTGCACAAGGAATATGAATTTACCCAGTGTGCACCGAAGATAGTGGCTGCGAGTTTTCACGACATCAAAAAATTCGATCCACAATGCCGCAGCCAATCGAGAATTTGAGATTGATAAATTATTTTGACAATAACTCCATTAAGTAAGTTATTATAATCATCTAAGATACCATATGCATGCATATGGTTTGTGCCCTTACATATACGTCGGTGAGTTATTTGGACTTTGGACTTCGATTGAATGATCATTTGCAATAATTTAAATCATCATGTCCTAAGGAGACATCCTATGCGTCTTCAGTTCGTAAGCAATGAGATTCGAAGATCAAATCTCACTGTCCCTCTTTTCCCAAAAAAAAAAAAAATATATTATTATGATTAATGTGATAGTAAATTAAAATAAAGGGATACCATAAAAGTAATAAAGGGTTAATTATATTTGGACGCACTTTTTTCTTCTTCTTTCTAAATTGTTACTCCTTCTGTTATGCTCATTTTGTTAACTTACTGTTCGACACGAAGATTAATAATAAAAATAAAAAAATAGAAAGTGAGTAAGATTTACCACTTTTAAAGAACTTTGAAGAGTTAATTCTTTTCTTATTGGAAAGTAGACAAATTAAATGGAACATCTATGTAAAGAAATTTAGACAAAATGAGTACAACTGTACAACTGAGGGAATACTAATTAAAACTCCTCAAGTCAAATATATAAAAAATAAAAAAAAGTTATCAAAACTAATTAAGTCAATTAATGAGTATAATCCAGAAAAGATTACATACAACAATTAAAATCGTGGCAGGATGATGAAAAATATGCCGGTTACAACCATATCGTAGTAGCCCACAAGCCAAATGTATATCATATCGATTTTTATTTTTATTTTTCTTGGGAGAGAGTATATCATATCGATTTGAGAATTCATCCAATCGAAAATTCTAACCATTTTTTACAACCCTAATCCTAACTACATGTAATAGTTGGCAAAAAACAACTAGTTACAAACACCATCTATCAATTAAAGCTATAAAGATGCTCCATAAATTACAAAATTCGATGTCACAATTTGCTTGGCGATTCCAGTAAATGATCAGACTTTGACGTACATGATAGAAAATTCTTCTCATCCTAATTTACATCATTACATATATATATATATATATATATATATATATATATATATATATATATATATATATATATATATCAAAGTCGGTAGTGTATGCAATATTTGCTAGTTCATCCAAACTTTCTATTTAATTATGTACCTTTTCATATCATATATGAATATTGGATTCTCTATATAATGCTAGCTAGGTTAACATAAATCCAACATATATAAATGGAACGGCAGTACGTGGGTATGAAAACTAAATTAAATAAAAGGCAGCCAATTAATTATTAAAAACATATAATCCTATCAATAAGATCCGTCTCACAATACAAAATATGGTACTAGTAATTACAATTTGGTTTGTAATCAACGTAACAGGTTTGCAATCAACTTCCCATGTGCATGTCGGTTCAGGAACCTAACCGATTGATTCCATACTCACCATATATTTCATGACCCACTACTTCTTTTAATTTCTCTATTTTTCAACCAATTCTCTTTCAGATGCTATGGCTTTCCTAGCTCTATTCGATCGCTCACGGTATATATGAGTATTCATAATCTATCTACTTGTCTAATTTCGATTGGTATGAGATTTTTATATCCCATTTTCTTGGTGTCCCTGTCCCATCCTTCAAAATGCTAAATTACTAATGATTACTATACCTATGATAGAAATAATGATTATCAAAACAAATTATTTTAAATAAAAACCATAAATTGTACTAGTAACAATCATCAATTATCAGAATATCTTTAATAGAAGTGCCACCAAACATAGTTACATTGTGACGATCTGAATAAATAATTCGTTATTATTTTTTTTTTCATTCTTTCACTCTACTCCTACCGACATGCTTTTTACATATGTAAAAAATACAAAAAAATATGAAGTTGAAATACAAATATACAATAGTGAATTAAAGAGTGTATAGCCGCATAGGAAGAGAAAGAGTGCACCGACTACACCTAAGGAATCTTAGCTTAGAAAGTAAGAAAGATTAATTAGGTAAACGGCCTCCTTCCTTTTCAATTAATTCAACCCCAAAATATCAAACCAGCTTGCCCATGTGTCTTAACCTCCGTTTTCCCCACACATAGTCATATCATGTGTCACGCCCTCGACGCTTCCCTTTCATAATTGTCTTTCAAATTCAACACATTATTACTAGTATTTTGTATTTATAAACCAAACTAAATGTAAATTTAAAATATAGTATTTCCATATAAAATGGAAATAGTCGATTTGGTTCATCAAACTTAAATGAACCTTTTCGATGTTATTTTCTCAACATGGTATGTCTCCGTCGCCACCTGTCCACGCTTTTCTTGGCCCCACACGTAATCACTACTAAATTTCTCTCTCTAGGATGTGTATAAATACGGACACCCAGTTGAGAGTCGGATTGTATCAAGATCAATAGAAGTTAACTAGAGAGAGAGAGAGAGAGAGAGAGAGATTTTGATATTGCGAGTAATTAAAATGGCAAGGTGTAATGCTATGGTGATGTTGTTGTTTGTGGCAGTCATCATGTCTGCTCTCTCCGCTGCATTGGCTCAAGGAGAGTTGGGCTTCGCCCCCGCGCCGTCGCCTGACGCCGGTTCTGGTTACTCTCTGCCGCTCTCCGCCGCCGTCGTCGCTTCTTCGTTGGCGTTGTCCCTCATGGCATTCGTCAGAAACTAATTCTATTTATACAGTATATATACAGTGGTGTTTTTATTGGGATTTGTGTTGTTGGACGGATATTCTTTTTTTATTTATTGAGATATTGATTATGTATCATTCATATGTAGTATTAAAATGATTTGTTGTTTATTTGTTATTTTTATGTAATGTTATAACGTTTTGTAGATTATAGAAACAACAAAATAAGAGCCTGAGACGCTCTTTGTACTCATGTCACACCGTTATATGTATATTTTGTTTTATATTCACTTTTGTATATTGATTTATTTATTAGTAGCAGTTTTTATTTATTTCTTCGAGTTGATACATAAATACAGTTATTACTATTATTATTATTATTAACTGAGAAATATCGAGCTTTTATCATGATATCTAAACAAGTTATAAATTAATCCAGCAGTAGCAGGTAGCCGAGTTGGTGAGTTTGTGACTTCACAAAATCAGATTTATATGTCCCTCAATTACCTTCCTTTTTTCACCGCGTGAGAAGAGATTTAATGAGAGAAGAAACAGTTTAGAGCATTTTTTTATGAAGAATATAGGTTGTACAGTATATCTGAAAAGTCAAAAGAAAAAAAAAACAAGATAAATCTTCTTGATGGAATACAAGTGTTGAATAATCTCCAATGCATCTAAAAGTTGCACAAATAAACATCCAGTAATAAAACTCAAAATATTGCATTTTTTCTATATCATGAGTAGCAGATGCTAAAATCAACTGGCATCATTCGACACCATTAAAAATACAGCTATTACAAGAGCCTACCAAAACGGGGGTGCGTAATATAATTTACATAAAAGCTTCAAACGATAAATAAAAATACAATGCACCCTCAAAGGTAAGCCCAGTTTCTCATGTTTCGTATCATCAAAACAAAGTTAATTTTTGAAAAAAAAAAAAAAAAATTGGTTAAATAACCAAAACCTCGCTATTGACATCACGTTATTGATATAGTTCATAAATATATCATTTTCATTTTTCAATAAAATCCGATAGAACCATCGATATATTAGGAGTGGCAGGCCTCAGATCATAGAATCAGTGCTCGAATCAACTGAAAGAATATCTGCATCTGAAATTGAAAACAGCATGTGTCAAACAAAACAGATATGGCGAGGTCTCAAAATTCGTATTAAAAAAAAATGGGTAAATTTGCTTCTTTTATAGAACCCTCCAAGGAATACTTAATCTACAACTTTAACACAAAAGGGGATATCGTTGCTAAATACGTGAAGTTTGCACAAATTCTGGCATTGCACATCAACTTAAAAATTTGCTCTAGTATACATAACCTTAAAAATCTGCACTGCACGCAAACTTTAATGCAACCCAACAGAAATTTCTCCAAATGTGCAATGGCTTTCTCTTTAATTTAAACGTTTTATCTCCCTAAACAAGGCTTCAGATAATATCACAAGATTTGGTCAAAAAATGAAAATCTTATATCACCAGAAATATGTTAAACAAGCATGAATTAAGACCATATCAAGGGAAACAAGTAATCTTACTTAGCCAAAGCAGGCATGTTCTGCAGGTTGTCGAAATTTTAGTTGAACGACACGCGACAGACGAGAGTATCCCACCAAGTGCCCTGCATGTATAAGTTCTGTTTCAAAAAAAAAAAAAGACAGGCTCATATATAAGCATGGCAACAATAGATGGCATAATTCGTACTATCACGAGAGACCAACGAGTTTGGCACATCATAGAGCACTAATGTTTTGGAACAAATTACTCCCTGATTTAAGTTACACGAACAAATGATTTTGAAAAGAAAACGGCCATATCTGAGAAAATTCTAAATAGTGATAAAAAGAACAGCAGATCTTTTTCAACAGCATTAAATGAATCGTCAAAATATTCGTTAACTGAGCAAGAAAAAATAATAACAAGACAGTGCATACATATTGATTGCAATTGTTAGGAGTAAGATACAGACCTGGATAAATAATTTGAAATCTTAATTGTTTGATCATCTTATCTGCAAGTTAAGAAAGTCGGAGATCCTGAAAGAAATCACAATTAGCAGGTAAGAGCATAAATCAAACAGAAAAAGATATAAAAGATCGCCAATTCACCATAAACCAATGCCTAAAGTGATGGTCTGGAAAAGGACCTAATATCTTTAGCAATCAGTGTATCTCCATCATCACCCCCTACATGGCGAATAACAACTTCCTCGAGGCGACCATCATGATATGCATGCTGTAGAAGTAGAGTCCATGCAAAATTTGGCAGTTAGTGGGCATTGATACAACTAAAGCAGATATGAGAAAGTAAGCAAAGAAGAGGAAAGAATGCATATCATAGTTATCAAAATTTATTAAGAGTTGGAGGTGAAGAGTGTTTTTATGTGAAAACCCTTTGATGAAAACAAATGCATTACCAGCTGTCTTAAGCTAATTAGCTACCGACTTTTCGGAGATCACATACGATTATTTCACCACATGCAGTTTAGAGTTTGTCAACTAAGACCCAGAAGAACCATCAAGTCTGCTACATATGGGGCACACATAATCCCACTCCCATATATTTCAATGCTTACGATACTGAAGCAGTAATCCACAATCAAACACAGGGCTAGCATGACTAACATGAAACTAGCCACAACTTTGGAGCAAAAGTCACGTTTGGCACTTGATTGCATGCAATATTAACACCGATTCACATCACTTTGAATTGGGTACACCTCACGAATTAGCATTCAAAATATTTCTTTGAAGCGCATGACATTTCTGTCTCCCATTATCAAATTCCTTACCTGCTCGATATGTCCCCCCTTCTAAACACTAATATCTGAAAAAGTTTTGTACAAAACTTGGTCCATATATACCACATAGGTATCCAATTAGTATCTCTTGCCAACAACTAATATCTCCCTCCATCTAACAAACTTACATCCTACACTGCTACATCAAATCCACATCATCGCAACCAAATAAAATAAACGTTCAAGACTAATAAATTAAATCTCTGCAATTGCTACTGGAGAGAGGAAGTTGGGCATGAACTGATAGACAAAGTGCAGTGTTTATATAGTACAACCAACATACCTTGTAGAAGCAACTTGTCCCAAATGGACAATTTCCATTCCCAAAGTCAAAGTGCTTGCAATCAATAGTCCTGAAACAGAATAAAAAAGCAAATTACAATGGGTTGTTTCATGAGAGAGGGAAGTGGAGAGAGTGAGAGGCTAATTTGTACCTCAATCTTGTCTTATAGCTCTGAACAATATCTTGTTTTTCCTCTCTTGAGGAATACCAAATGACACTAGGAATGACGAAGTATGAAAGTCTTCGGCATATAGGGCAAGCTCTTACAGCAGAATTCATATTAATCCCAGAAGTTGGCGAACTACTACGCCAATTTCTGATACATGATATGCAAAATGAATGGTCACACTCTGATAAAATTCCAAATTTCCTTTCTGCTGATGTAGTCTTTGAGAGGACAGGCTCAAGACACACGCTACACTCTACTTCTTGACTACATCTTAGTGCTTCTAAATGTTTCCGCCTTTTCTCACAAGTCTTCAAGTGCTCTTCTCTCTGTTGAGGCCTTGAGGGATGCAAGCATTGTTTCTCACAGATTGGACATAGGTCCCCATGAATGTGAGGGCAGTTTTCTCCCCGTGGGCAATCACCAACAGCAGCAAAAGAACATATAGCAAGATCAGATGGACCAGCTTCGTTAGAATGGCTGATATGATAATCATCATTTGGCATATCATGATGCCCTGATCTCCCACCCCATGCAGGACCAGTAGGCGGACTCAAAGGTCCAAAGGAAGCTGAATGTTCAGCATTGCCTTCTGGGGTAACTGCAACTCCAAAAGGATGCTCAATCGGGAGGGGACTATCTGATGAAGAACGAGCTGTAGAGGGCGAATGAGAATCTTTAACATGTTCATATCTGCATCGACTACCATACACGCAAATCCCCTTTTGATAGAATGTACATATCTGCAAAATGCAGCAAGAGCAAGTTAACAAAAAAACCAACAAAATATTGGGGCCTTCGAATCATGTGCAGAGAAGGTTTACATTATTTGATGGGGCCTTCCAATCATGTGCAAACTCGCAGTGCTCCCCTTTCAAGCATGCACCATGAGCAAAGAATTTACACAGAACCCTGGAGTTAAAAAATAATAATATAGTCATAGACAAATAGTGGATTTTTTTCACAGACAAATAAACTAGTCCCAAACATATTCCGGAAATAGAAATTGAATAAAACAAATATAAGATACTACTACTATTTACAGGTCTTCCTCTAGTCAACTCTGATTATTCTCCAGCTGAGCCCCCGTTGAAGGTTAAATCAAAATACTAATTAGTAAATTTCATATGAAATAAATGAAGCAAGAAAGAATCGTTCAAGTAGGATAAAAAAGATTAAATTGAAACTGCCTGTTTGCTGCTAGTCTCGCTTATTTCTTTTGTGAAGATTAAAAGATGAATTTGAGCAATCATTACCCACAAACCATTTCTCCCCCTTTCTTGTCCAAATTAAATTTCAGACAACATAACAGAAGTAGCCGAAGATATTGAATCCCTAAAAAAGCAAATAAAGCATTGAAAAAACAAAACGAATGGCAAGAATTGATGATCCCGTGACCAAGTAAAAGAAAGTGAAATATGAAGGGAAGAAAACGAGAAGCGTACCGTTTAGCCATGGCGTTCGTGAGAATCCCAGAGGAAACTCACGAATTGCTTGGTTGATTGATAAAAACAAAAAGAAGGGTGCTAGCAGTGAATGAATGAATCAAGAATATTGGAAAAGTGGGGAGCGTATATAGGGGTGGTGGTGGAGGTTGCTAGGATGCAACTACCACTTTCAAGGATCACGCCTCCTCTTTTTTCTGTTTCGTGTTTGCCGTTGCTGCATTCTGCTCAATATAGTAAGTAAACTATCCATTTTTCTTCATTCATTTCAATATCCATACCATATCAAATCGATAATAGTAAATCAAATGTTCGTCCTTTTAGGTTCATCCAATTTGATTTTTGTCTTCTACGAATAAAATAAAAAATAAAATAATAATGATAAATGGATAACTGTTGTCCGGACAACTACCGATGTTAGGCTTGAAAACCGGTCCAACCAATATTATTTAAAATCGTCAGTTTTTATTTTTTATTTTTTTGTTATAGTTTTCTTACACCCATCAATTTTTTTTTGTAAATAATTTTATTAATTGACTATAAATTTTTTTAATTTATTTATTGATTATAAATTATATTTTAATTGATTTTAGCATAATTTTTCGTTCGACCTTAATTAAGGAATACAATAGTAAAATAAAAAAAATAAAAAAAATATAAAAAATCGATAATTTTAAATAATATTAGTTGGATCGATTTTTAAACCTAAAATCGGTAGTTGTCCAGACAACAGTTGTCCGTTTATTATTACTTAAATAAAAATAAGAAAAGGCACCAGATCATACAGACTAATTAAGTACTTTCTAAATTTATTCAAAGAACCAGTTCGGACAAGGTACTATTCAATAAATAGACTTGGGAAGTTTTGACATCTTAATTATGTAGGAATACGAAATACCTTAGTATTATTAGCCCGTGGCCTTCTAATAAGAAAATATACAAATTAGTCCATGAGATTACTTGAAGTAGTGACCTTGTCATTACAGTTTGCTTGGTTTCACGATTGGTGGTAATTTTCTCACGATTTAACAATCCAACAAAATAGATATTCGGCTTTGAAAATCTATAATTCGAATATAAATACGAATACTTATTTTGATTCGTTTAGTTATCGAATACGATTTCAAAATGATGATATTCGATTTCATATTCAAAAATATTAGATTCCATATTTTTAAGATATTAGATTATGTATGTATAATTATATAAATATATACTTAAAAACTAAACTAAAGAGCAAAGTAAAACAAAAACAATGCCCCAACTTCTTCTCTCATCCTAACGCGGCAAACCCTTCCCAAATCCCAATTTCTCAATTCTCACTTCTCACACTAACGCAGCAAATCCTAACGCGAATCAAAAAAAGTATTCATATGTGTATTCGAATAATAAATTTTCGAATTCGAATATCACAAATCCGAATCGAATAGCGAACCGAGCCAAAATTATTCGGTTCATATACAACCCTTCCTTGAACAAAGTGTTTTAATGAATTTGGGATTTATGATTTAGGGCACAAATTCAAAGGATTCAATACTAACCGATTTTTCTATGTTATCCTCATCGTTTTACCCGCAGGGATTCATCCAAGTATTTTATGGGGTTTTCAATGTACAGCCGATTATGATATTGAAATAATTTTAAATGACGATATAATCAATACTAATTTTTAAAGATACACAAGTTACTAATAAATCGGATTTTCTACTGACGAAACTGTGGTTTGCACTTCACACAAATAAATTTGTAATCTCCTATGCCCACAGTAGGCAATAGCCAGCGGCAAGCAGAGTCGTACCCAAAAGAATTGGTGTAGTCGTCGCTCTTCCACGAACTGTTATCACAAAAGGGTTTTGGTATGAACTTCACTTGTCTTGGTCAACAAGCACTGAAAACTATAACTGAAACTAAAAATAGATTTGATCAATAATAAAAGAGAATTGGTCTGGATTTCGAATCAGTGAACATTAATACTTTTCACTCTATCATGGGTACAATGATATTCAATCGCACACTTTTACTATTCAGTTTAAAGGAGTAAATTAATTCATGCCCTATGGTCACGAAGTCATGGCTAAGAATGTTTTACCCTTATATCTATCCCTTTAAATTTGAGTATGCCAGAGACACTCTACAAAACTCCTCTCTTGATCAACACACTCAAGAAGACCCTTCAGCAGGTGTATTGCCCAAGAGGCATTAATATCATTTAGACCCAAATCAGCCAAGAGATGCCCAAGGTATCGACTGCTCTCCAATACTTAATATCTATTTGAGCACAAGAGACACTCTCGTGTTGACCTCGACTTTATTGGTGATCTAGACTTCTTAACTTATTGGTGATCAAGCAATTAGTTACCTTGCCTAAATCTTGTATAGTCCTAAGTATTTCGGGAATAAAATAACACGATTTAATTTAAATACTTAGGCCTCACGATGATCAAAGTATTAGTAATTCACATCATCTAATCCATTTCAAGTATAAGAAATTAGCTAGACATAAATTCAAACGTAAACAAAATAAAAGAAATAAAGACAAACATAATTGGAACTAAATAAGAACTATATTACCATGCAGAAACGTAAATCGTCTTGGCGAGAATGCCAGCAGAAAACTTAAAGCACTAAAGTAAACAGAAATTAAAGTTTTGCCCGTAGGACTTGTTTTTCTCCTCACCAAACTCTCTCAAGAACAGAATTTAAATTAAGCTCGGGTTACTCACGATGATTTTGCAGAGAACAAACAACCATATATATAGGCATCAGAGGTAGGTTAAGTCGGTTCCCTTCATTGGGTGGACTCCTTCCTTCTTTGGCCTTGTTTCCTTCTTTACCCGTCAAATCATGTCAGAAAATGATGTCACAAACCCAGCAGAAGTTATCATTCAAAACATTCAGGTCTCTCACTGGATGAGAGAAGACCTCGTCTCCCTCTATTAGTTAATAACAGTCAGTACAAATTTACTCTTTATATTTTAAACGAATTCTTTTTTCTTTAAATATAGAGTAGGGGAAGTAGATGATATGGTCTAAAAACAACCAGATCTCTCTCTCTGAGATTTGGCCCTCGGAACAAGGGAATGAGTCAATGAATCTTTGGAGATCTTATTATCTTAACTTTTACGAGAGCTAAGCTCGGAGGTGACCTAGGCAGTTACCTGGTGTGAGGTAGCTGGGAGGAAGTGATACTTGAAGATAAGTCAGTCAGAATTCAAAAAGGAGAGAGATCTCATAAGGTCTCCGAATAGGTCTCAAGTGAGCAAGCATATCTCTGACAGAAAGTTTGCTTTATCATATACCTTTCAGAAAAACAGAAGGTACATTCTGTGCAGCGAATGAGGAGAAGGCACGCGTCTCAACAACATTGGAGAAACACCCCAACTTCTATACTTCATCCCCAAGTCAAACGAGGAGTATATATAGAACCTATTTCTGCTCTTGAGAGGTAGATTTTTACACATTACACACACTAATACGAGCACCTGAAAATACGTTACTCATCTTTGCTAAATCTGACTTTGGCATCGGAGGTGGTTCACGGGGAAAATCCCCCGGTATTCATTCTTGTTGCAGATAAAATGGAGTATACCAGCTAGTAGTGGCCAAAAGTTGAGCAAGGAAGAAGGAATCTTGGAAGATTAGGTAATTAATTATATGGTCTTGTTTCCATTCCATTAACATTTTGATGTTGTCTTTTTTGAGCTGCATTACCTACTATATTTATTGTAGCAAAGAGAAAAACGTATACGGTCATATCAACAACTTTATTTAATTTTTTTATTGCTATTACGAAGAAAATAAAAATATATATTGATAAACCGCAAACCAAACCGCACCAAACCGTATTATTACAGTTTAGTTTGGTTTGGTTTTACAACTTAATCAGTTCGGTTTGGTTTCAAAAAATTACTAAACCGTATTTTACGATTTGATTTGGGTTTAGTATCAAACCGCACCAAACCAGACCGCGAACACCCCTACTTCATCCTACTTGTGTCCTCCCAGACACATAAAGACTTGAAAAAGACACAAAAGACACAACAAAAGACACGGAAAATGAACACAAATATGGGTTCATCACCTACTTCCATTTCGTGTTTCATTCTCTATTCCTTTTATTAGTTGAACGACATATGACATTGACTAGAGTTTATTCCACCCAAATAAGGTATCTAACTATCTTCAACTCGTCAAATGTCAAAAATGCGACGAATGAAATAGAAGATGAAACACGATAAGGAATAGAAGATCCGAGTTGAGTTACTACTACTATCAATAACATTCAATAAATATCAACCATAATTATTTTTATATGAGGTGGCGCCCCATGATTGGTTATTTGATGGATAAGAAACAACATATTTTCTGTAGATAACAACACATCCACCTATCAAAGCCAAGAACTCCCCATGGCCACTATTTTCACTCCCTCCGCCCTCCTCTCTAGGGGTGTGCATTGGCCGGTCGGTTCGGCCGACCGATCCAAATGTAACAAACCGATGAACCGACCGAAACCTGTGTTTTTGCACCGGGTCCAGGCCGAATTTTTTTTGGGCCGAATTTGGACCGGACCGAAAAAGGTCGGTTGGTTCGGCCGGTTATGCTTGAACCGAAAAAAAAAATAAAACTTCAACGGAAAAACACCCACTGTATCATCCGATTCCTCCCCAATTTCCTAGTCCAACATCAACAAGTTACATAACAAGAATCAATCCCAAGAAATTACAAAATATCACAAAATAGAGATGAAATGGGATATAATAAATGAAACGAAGATAAATTACACCTTGTGATTTATGTGGAGATATGCTTTGTTAATAGAAAGTTAACCAATCTTCGTAGATGATGCAAGGAGCCCCATTTGTTCAGTAAGACTACTCATATTCCTCAGTCTATCCCATTCGCTTTCTAGTTCGATCATCTCATCCTTGCTCATTTCATGTCCCAAATTTATAGTATTTATCTCGTCTGTTTTCTCGATAAGGGGACTTTCAGGAAAAAATTGTTCCCAAAATACATCATGTATTCCTGGCAGTTTATGAGTATCATCATTTATACCTGGCAGCGGAGTGGTGGTGACCTGTGCGAGTCGCCGAAGAAGCAGAGGGCTGGAGGCGGAGGGGTTCAGTAGAGAGACAGAGACTACTTGACGAACTACACCGCCATTGAAGAAGATCGGAAAAACGGAGTCGGAGAGTGGGAATTGAGGAGGGAACATGACGTGAGAATCTAAGAGAAGAGGTTCAAATTGTTTGTCATGAGAGTGAGAGAAGAGTTTTCTGTTGTTCAGCGGCGGAGGAGCGGCGGGACTGAATAAAGGTAGGAAACTAGGGGTTTTTTGTTTTTGCACTTTATAATTTATATTATATATTATATATATTTAATTATTTATTATGTGTTCGGTCGGTTCGGCCCCCGACCGAACAAATTTATGAAAACCGAGCCGAAAACCGAAAACCGACAATTGATGATTTAAAGAACCGGGCCGAAAACCGACTTGCATTCAAACCCAGCTGAACCGGCCAAAACCAATCGGTTCGGCCGATTTTGTCGGCCCGTTTCGGTCCGTGCACACCCCTACTTCTCTCCTCCTCCTCCTCCGCCGCCGCCACCACCACCACCACCACCAAGCCACCGCCAACCAAGCTCCCGCTCCCCATCCCACCCTCCAAACCACCGTCCAATTTAACCACCGCCTTAGCCGCCAGCGCCCTAGCCGCAACCATACTCAGCGCCTCCTCGCCTTCACTAACGGACTCCTCAACAGCAAGTTACAAATTATACTACGGCACCACTGCGAGCGCAGCGAACTACGGCGGATACGGCGGCAACTCCGACAAGAAAGCCTCGGCCGAGTACACCTACGAGGTGCCGGAAGGGTGGAAAGAGAAGCTGATCTCGAATACACAGAAAGGGACGAATGGGACCGACAGCGAATTCTACAACCCGAAGAAGAAGGCGGAGAAGGAGTACCTGACTTTCCTGGGCGGCTTTCCCCGGCTGGCTCCGAAGAATTTGATCCCGAACAATCTTGCGTTGTCGGATGTGGACTTGCAGGATCTGATCGCCACGGCGGAGAAGGTGAGCTCCAATGAGATGAAGGATGAGAAGGGGCAGATTTATTATGTGTACGAGATCGACGACGTTGGTGCGCACAGCTTGATCTCGGTTACCTGTGCCAGAAATAAGTTGTATGCCCATTTCGTGAACGCCCCCACGCCTGAATGGAATAGAGATTAAGAAACGCTCAGGCACGTCCACCACTCTTTCAGGACGGTGGGCTGAGATTTATTTTTGCTTATTCGCTCGTGTAAAACTACGTATATAATAAATATTATGAGAATTGAATTGATTTTGGTACAAGTACGTACAACATATGAATATGATCGTATGTATGTTTCTATATACTAGTAGAAACGCACGTGATATCAGTTATTTTTTTTCCATTACCTTGGTATTCTGCTGACTTCTTTACTTTGAACCTGTAAAGACAAAATCCTTACGCTCAAACAGTGAGCTCTATCTAAAAAGCAACTGATGATACATCTACTCAATTGGGGTCAGTTGGGTTTTGGTATAAATTAAAACCTTATTAATGTTCATGACATATTTATATAGGCATAATTAATGGGAATTAAATCTCAATATTTGGTCCACCCTCATCATAAACACAAATTCAAGTCAACATTTGCACTTTGGGACGGATTTACCCTTAATAAGAAGGGGCTAGGGTTGGGTGCGGGTCGAGGCTGGCAAGTTTATGTTTTGTATTCGTTCAATTGTGCAAAAATTGTTAGAATGTCTTTTGGCACAGGTGAAATCCTCTGTGTTTGTAGAAATTAGGACAAAAATTTAATGCAACAGCTAGAGGCAAATGATTCAGATGCTAAGAAAGTTGTAGCGTTTTTGTCTTGCTGGGATTAGAATTACTTTATGTTCATATTGGAGAAATTAAGTGCAATTATGTACTATAAGTCTTTGTTCAATCTAACAATTATTATAGTGTGATATTTGATAAAATGAATTCTCTGATGTATCTTTGGTTGTTGGTATGTTTTTATGTTATTGATAACTTTTTGAAATGTTTAATGTGTTGATTTTGAATTGAGATGAGAACAAGTAATACTTGCTTAGGAACACAAGACACTTGATTAGAAACACAAGGCACATGTTTAATGGTAGAAACTACACAACTCAAAATCTGAATGAAGGATTCCATATAAGTCATCAGTTTTAGCCATATGCTGCATAACAATGTAAACGCACTCAGGTTGAATCACTTCGAGATCTGCGTCAATATTATGATTTGCTGCAATATCAAACGTTTTATGCATCTCTCTCATCCCCTCAATCCAACTTGCATACTATGTGTGCTGAAAAAAATTGTAAAAACCATACTTTATCATAATGTTAACTGACCAAACTATTTTCATCAATTATAGGGTAACTGAATTCATGATAAATAAAATACTTACCTTTTATTCCCTTTGTATTTAGAATATTATGAGGAAATACACTTAATTTCTCCATCCTCTTCAGCACAATTCTCTTCAGGATTTTGGTGGTTTGATAAACATGTAAAAATTGGATACCGTTAATTAATAATGATAACATATAAAATGTTACATGGTTTAAAAAAAATGCACCTCCATCTAAAACTTGTGTATAGACAACATTTTTTGTCAACATATTTTGTTTTGTATATGTTGTGTCTGGCTTAATCAACACCTTAGTCGTAGACATTGAAGTACCCTTAGAAAGAGCAATATATAACTATCCATAAGAAAATATTGGAGATGGCAAGTACACACCGACATTTGGTATAGTTTGTCCTTGAGCTTTATTAGTCGTCATTGCAAAACAAAGTCGGATAGGAAATTGTTTCCATTTGAATTGAAACAGATATGTTTCATTTTCAGCTGGTGAAAGAGGGATTCATGGTATAAAGGCATGTTTTCCTGTATGTTGTCCAAAAATTATCTCTGAGTCAATGAAACAGATATGTTTCATTAGACAGTTTATCTTCAAAACCAAATTAGGCAAACCGTTTGGAGTCAATGAGTTTAAGAAATCTACGTCATAGTGAGCATTAGTCTCATCAATAGCTTCATCAAAACTGTTGAAAACTTGTGCATCACCAGAAAACATGGATATCAACCCATCATTTAGCTTATCTACATGCTCATTTTTAGGAGTTAATATTGCTCAGTTTGTCATGTACTCCGCTGAATATGCATTCTTTTGCAAATTTGGAAAAATTGCTTTGATGAGTCTTTTTATGGAATTTTCTTGTTTGTCATACTCAATTACCATCTCTTCTGGAATTTTTATATTACCTTCGGCATCCATCGATTCTTCACTATTTCCAACTCTTAGTAAAAATTAGCTGAATTTTGGATCATTCTCCGATCTCATGTTTACTGACAAAGTGATCTTTTTCATTCTAGGCCACAAATATGATTTAACAAACTTGCTGAGATAGTTTGCTGAATTGTAGCTTTAGGTACTATTGGAAATAACTGTCTAAAATCTCCTCCAAATACAATGACTTTTCCACAAAAGTCCTTCTCATTTCCCATTATATCTTTCAACAATTTGTTGACATTTTCAATAGCCCATTTTTTCGCCATAGGTGTTTCATACCATAGAATTAGTCATGCTCTACAAAATAACTCTACAGTTGCACTCTGTATAGATATTGAATATTCACTTGATTCATCCGAAATTATTGCGATTTTGAAACGTGAATCTGTCGTTCTTCCTCCTAGCATTATTACTGCTGCAACTCACAAGTTGCAATTGCAGTGCTATTAGATTCTTTGACCTCAGATGAGCTAATAATGCACGATATAAGAATATTTTCCCAGTCCCGCCCAGTCTATCTACGAAGAAAGTTTCACCTTCTCTTTTTTCTATGCAACTCAAAATCAAAGAAAAAACATTCCACTAATCATTTTTCAACTTTAACTCAACATTTTGATTTTCCTTAGGTATTTCTATTGACAATTCATCTAGTATCTCTCTAGAGTAGTCATTATCTGCACTACTAATATAATAAGGAATTTTTGAAAGATCATATGAATTGATATTTCTACCCATACTTTCTAAGAAAATACCTAAGCTCTTCAAAGTCTTTGAAACGCGTAGTTCAGTTGAAGTACCTGCTTCTCTTTTAAAATCTTCAAACAATGCATCAAAGTAGGTATCCCAGAGAATTTTGACATCTGTAGGTGCACACTGTACCAAGATTATGGCAAACAACCTTCGTAATTCATTTGACATTTGAAATGTTATTGCCTCATTTAGACAATCAAAATTGCTTTGATTTGCTTCCAATAGTCCTCTCCGTTATGCTGCTTCTGTGGAACTTTTGCTTGTTATTCCATTGGCCGTCAGTAAATATTGGAAAGAAGTTGCTCCTTTAACATGATTCAAGAGTATTTTTTTCATAATATTTTTGTCCTTCAATCGGACTTACGGCAGTGACACGTCCAATAACATTGCCTCTGTGTCTTTTGAGCCAGCGTGTGTCTTTCTTATCCCATACATAGTGCTCGGGAAATTCCTTGTACAGATATTTGCTTGCGTCTTCATATTTAGCACACATAGAAACATACTCTGTAAGTATTGTTCTTGAAGCATGATTCCACAACAAAAGATTTTCCAAAATTTGAGTTGCATGATAGCCTACAAACTGCTCATTTGGGAGATGAAGTTGCAGGTTCATGACTGCCAATGCAGATTCATTTATTCTCCACATTGCTTCTTGAGCACATACCCAACGTGCATCTTAAAATTGTTTGATTTCATCAATTTGATTTGGGTCAGTTTTCTGGGTCATATTAACTACCACTCTATCATGACCCTTATAGATATATTTGTACAAATACTTCATTGTTGTGATACCGGAACATACCTCGACATTGATATGACAATTATATTTGGATAATAAGTATGCATTGTACGATACAACCTATTGATTGTTAAGTTTTGCATTCTGAACACGTATTGTTGATCCATTATTTCTTCTTCTATAAATTGGATATTCATCTTTACCTTGTACTGTGGCTTCACAATATACCCGTGGGTAATGACATTTACATTTTCCTTTCACCAAACAAGAATTACTTGGATTCTTCTTGTCACATGGACCATGCATCATATGTTTCTTCACTAACTCATACAATTCTGGCTTTTCTTCTTGATCACGAAGTTCTGCACTCACAAATTTATCAATTTCGTATATGGTATTTAACTTATAGTGAGGCTGAAAAATTACCAGCATATGCACATGCGGTAATCATCTTTTTTCTGAAACTCAATAACATCAACATGTGCAACAACAAGTCCAAAAATCTCACTTTTAAATAATTGATCTTTCAAGTCATGCAACTTTGCCCGAAATAATCTTGAAGTTAAATCTGAACGATCTTGAGCTGTTTGATCAACATATAATGATTCTTGTATTTCCTTCCACTCAGGATTGCAAGTCATTGTAATAAAAAGATATGGCTTGCCAAATTTTTGTACTAATGCCAATGCATCAAGATATCGACGCTGCATATCCCTTGGGCCTCCAGTAAACTTTGCATGAAGAACAATTCTTTTGCCAACTTGATTCCCTCTAGATTCTCCTTTAGAAACACTATCCACGATTCATTGGTACAACTCTGCGCTTATACTTGATTAGTTTCGACGAAAATAATCTAATCTCGTCATTTCCAATTTAATATACATGCCAACTACAAATTGTTGTAACAATCTTCCTTCTAATAGAAATATGGATTGTCTTGGATTTCTTATCTGTAGCTTGTAGCATATTCCCTGCAAGATATGTTCTAGTCATTTTGCTTCCTCACCCCTGTATATATATTATTAAAAATACAATACAAAATTAGCTCAACTATAAATTGATATGCATGACCATGATTTAGTGGTTATATATAATAAAGAAATATTAAGTTGTTGTCACTGGAATTGTATTTGGCCGAATTCAGACAATCCTAAATTAATGTAACTAATGCTCTTTCTTTTGTGTATGTGTTGTTGAGCATACTAAAACCTTTAAATGTGACAGATTGCTGAGACTGAAGAAACTATGAAATTAGCTTCCAGAAAATATGAAAAATCAGACTCTCCAGATCTGCTGGTGGTGGCTATTATGTCAATATTTTCTTGTATTAATTGATTAGCGTGGTGGTAGACATGTTCTTTTTATCATAGCTATTATCAAATAATTCTATACGTGCATTTTATTATATGTTACTATTGTTGAAGAGAACACGTCGAGGAAGAGGTAAAGCTGGCCTCAAGCTATGAGATGTTGGCAAAGAAGATTGCAAGTAAATAAGTGGACTTTGTGAAAATAATGAAGTGTTTGTCATTTCTTATCAAAAGCCAAAGGCAAAGGAGGACCATTTCCATTTTTCACTCTATGACTACTTAGTAGTTTCACATAATTAGCACTTTTGACATGCATTTCTTTTCATCTTTCTATATCTAAGAATTTAAGTTTTTATTTATGATAGGAATATTATTCTACTTGGTTGGCGAGGTAGATAAAAGATTGGGTTGTCTTTATGTCTTGCTTAGAAGAAAGGAACTACTTGTTGCCTCTTTACTTAAATATATTTCAATTGTTGTATTATGCTACATAGCTAATCCCAAGAAAGATTAAACACACACTAAAACAACAGAAAATATATGCAGAAAATATTATAAATTATAAAAGTTTACAAACATACCTTGTTCTTATCTGGACAAATATCATTTGCGGTTATGATTCTTGATAGCACAGAATTCATATCGAGATTAGTGTTACGACCCTGACGGAGCGCTGTCGTCACACACTTCGCACAAATAATATTTATAACACCTCTTGTCCAACAAGGTAGTAGTCAGCGGCAAGCGGGATCGTACCCAAGGGACTCGGCGTAATTTGCTCTTCTGATGTTGTTCAACAAAAGGGTTTTGGTTACGAACCTGAACTCAACAAGTAAAACTATCAAATAACAAAAAGGGTTTAGATTGGATTTCGAATCCATGATCATAATTACTCTTCACTCATTCATCGGTGCAAGGATATTCAATTAACTAATTTTATCACTTGGTTTAAGGAAAAAATTAGTTTATACCCTAAGGTCACGAAGTCACGATATAAACTCACTTAACCTATGTCCAACCAATTTTACAGATCTTGACCAGAAGGGAAGATCTCCTTTCTCGATCAACAACGTCACGAAGACACTTCAGTGACGTTCCTGCCCAAGAAGCATTAAGAATAAATAGACCCAAGACAGCCAAGAGGTATGTCAATACCGATTGCTCTCCAACACCTTTTACCTTTTTAGGCACGAAAGACACTCTCATGTTACTTCCAATTCCGTTAGTGACTTTATCTCAATATCTAGGTGGTGATCAATCACTTGTCAATTTCGACTTAGTCTATTATTAATCCTAAGTGTTTCGGGAACAAAATTAATTAACGAACTCAAACCAATTCGACCTCACGAGTTTAGAACGAGTAAAGTATGATCACTTCATCTACATCCAATCTAAACTTAAGAATTAGCTAGACATAAATATAATTAAGAACGCAAAATAAATAAAGGAAAATATACTTCAATATAAACTGAAAACGGGTTGCTGCCCAAAAACATCGTCAGCAACTAAAGGGTCTTGGCTTCACGCCAACAACTAAAGCTAAAGTGCAGAAAATATAAACAAACGTAATAAACCGTAATTTGCCCGTAGGACTTGTTCTTCCTTACTTTCACTCAAACTAGGATGCAAACTAATCTAAAACTACTGAATCGAAGAGCTCTCTTACATGATAGAGTCGGCCATATATATAGGCGATGAGATTCTAGGGTTTAGGAAAGTTTCCTTCTTGAATAAAGATTCTTCCCATGCATGTCATAACCTCCGCCTCTCTTTCTTTCCTTTGCATGCACGATCATTCTTTCCTTGCGTAGTAGATTTATTCCATGATTTGGCTCGGCTAGGATAAGGAAGGAAACATACGATCCTTATTCTCTTCCTTGAAGGAAAAGAAATCTGCTGTTGCTCAACTCTCATCTTGCCCTCTATCGTCTGCATCCTGCTTTACTTCCGGTGTTGACCACGATCCTGGCTCCTCTGAGTACTCTGTCTGTTGGCCTTTAAGGATATGGGGAGGTATTTCCTGACTTGTAGAAAGGATGTTTCGATGTTGCCCAGCTACAAGCTTCCAGCCCTATGCCCATTTGCATCGTATCGCCATCTCAGCATCTCAACAACAGATTTTCCATCGGATTTTGCCCAACATCCACCTGTTCTTCCCCTGCACACTATCTCTCGACTTGCGTGTCCTCCCAGACACATAATAACTCAATAAAGACTAAAAACACAAGAAAGACACTAGAAAAGATGGACACAAATATGGGTTCATCACACCCACACACTTGAATTACACTTGCCCTCAAGTGTATGGTTGCGACCTTGCCCAAGACTCAAACACAGAAAAGACAAAACAAAAAACACAGACTCAAAACAGATCAGCATCTCACATGTCAGTCAAAACAGAATATGTAACAGATATTGCCATCAAACAGGTCAAGATAGAGCTATTGGGCAACATGGACATCCTCACCAGCACTCATCTCTCAAGTGTATAAGGTTAAGTGTTTACGCTCTTGACCATCATCAACAAAGTTTTTCCATAGGCTTGCTTGCCCTCTACATCTCTACTTTTTCGAACAAAATCAAACTACTTATCCTTATGTCTTTATTGGGTTGTAACGTGGCTTAAAGGCAAAAAGTGGGGAGATTTAGAAACTGGCTAAGTCAAGAACTAGGTTCTCGAGCAACAAACTGCCCTTAATTTCTTACTCCTCATCTAGCACACTTATTCTTTTCTGGACTTAATTTTTTCCTTATTTATTATTTTTCTTTTTTTTCCTTTTTCTTTTTTTTATTTTTTTTTTCAACGCAACACCTCTATAATAGGTAATATTGCCCAGTAAGTGCTACCCAACATTTCCTTCCTTCCCTCGTTCTTCTAGACCTGAGTTCTTGACCGGGACGGCTTAAAAATCAGGCTTCTATAAGTGATTAGAAAGAATTAACATCAAGCTCAAGGGGGCTACGCAAAGGATATATGTCATGGTAAGGAATTTTTAGGCTATGGGCTTTTTTGAACAAAAGTTGCCTAATTCATCTAAGTAATCCGACTAAGTTACATGAAGCTTTAATTAAGAAATTCATGCAAGTTCTAGATCAACACATGTTAACTGATCATTATCACACAAGAAAGAATAATGCTGCATATGTATATAGCATTTTAAAAGCTTAAATCTTCACAGTTAATGCCCAATATCTCATTCCGTCCTACCTATTTACATACGACATCATCCATAAACCTATTCTAACTTTTATGCTAACATGCTGATCAATAACACAAACACACTTTAAAAACACAAACTGACACCCCAATACCCACACACTTTGCCTTAGGCAAAGTGGGTAAAATGTTGGGCAACAAATAAACAAAAAACAAACTGACTCAACAAATACAACCGAGAAGGCAAAAAGGTCTTCACCACACAATTTGCTGGGCAAATTGTGGGTGAAGACAGTAAAATCGCCCTCTCGAACAACAAGACACTAAATAACACAAAATAGGACTCAACAATTTAAACACAAAAACGAAAAAAATAAAAAATAAAAATAAAAACCTAAACTAACAAAACAAAGGGAGGAACACAAATCAAAGAGAACATTCAGGTGGATACCTGAATCCTTGGTGTGCAAAGAATGCCAGCTCGGCATCTCTGATCTCGGTCAACAACCTCTCCACATTGGCCAGCCTGATCTCGATCTCGATGTTGGGCAGCACCGCTGCACTGGTGCTTGCCTCCTCCTTCTTGCCCACTAGTGGTCGCCTGCTAGATGCTGGTTTGGAATGATCAATAAACACATACCTGCCATTCCTGATCTCGATGTCATTCATCTTTCTCAAAGCAGTTTCTCCCAACATGTTGACCGGCATCTTCGGCTTCCCCTTCAGATCTCCATAGACCCCGACTCCATTCGTGAAGGCTGTCACAAAGTGGCCACAAGTGCATCCCAACGCCTGCTTTTCCAACACGGTCTTGAGCTGCTCACCAAGGAACGCAGCGAAGTTGACCTTGGTCTTGGTGCGCATACACCACAGTAGATATCGCTCCTTGTTGCTCAAGCTGTTGCCGCTGTCATTCTTGCCATACAAGTTGTAGGCAAGGATGCGGTGGCAAAGTCTCAGGGCAGGCGTTCTTAGATCAGTACCCTTGTTGTTGGCTCCATAGTAGGGCGTCCCATTGCTGATCTCCTTCCACTGCTCCTCATAAACCACATCTCCTGGGGATGGCACCTTAGTCCTGGCCTCTATGAACTCCTTCTTGGCCAAATCTCGCAGACTCATCATCCCGAGAATCTGATTGAGGGCACTGACTTGAAACTCATACTTCTCGCCCAACAACGAGAACGAGATCATGCTCACCCCGTTCTCAGGGTCATTTGTTATTGCCGCCGTACTATAGACTTCCTTGACTTGGTCCTCGTAGACCTCCACAGGCCACTCCAAAAACTTACTCCAGCCAATCCCCTTGAACAACTCCCTTACTTCCTGGGCAACACCCAAGTTCTCGTAGAATTTGAAGTCAAGAACTCAAGGTGCAGTCACCTTCCACTCCTTGGGCTTGCTACACGTCATCACCGTGGGCCCCTTCCTCTTCTTCCTGCTCTTTCCACTTGCTGGGGTAGACTGCTCATCATCCCCTTCCTCCTCAACATCGTTTCCTTCATCCTCTTGTTCACTGACAGCCGTTCCCTTCGAAATCGATGGCTAAAAAGACCCGGCGTCCGAAGTAGCAGACTTGTGCTTCTTTGTCGGCGTCCCCTCGCCACCGTGAGGGCATTTCTTAGCCACCTTGGCTTCCTTCTTCTTCCCCGGGCTTTCCTTGGCCTTGGTCTTCGCCTCCACCAGTGCCTCCGCTGCCAGCGTCGCCGCCACTGCGTCAATGGCTTCGTTCACATCATCGTTGTCGCCTTCTCCCTCATCACCTTTCTCTTCTTCTTCATCCTCGCCGTCGTGTTCCTCCTTCTCTGCTTCTTCCTCTAACTCCTCTTGCTCGAAAACCTGCTTCGATTGCGTCTCCTCCTCCTGCTGCTTCTCCGCCTCTTCCATCAGGCTAGGGTTTTCGTCGCTCATCAGAAGCGTGGCGTCGACCGGCGGACTCTTGGGTACGGTAGTTCCGATCGAGATTTCTGGGTGTTGGTCGACAGAAGGGTTGGCGGGTTCCATGGGCAGTTTCCTCTTGGTGATGATTTTGGGCTTTGTGGTGGTGGCAGTGGGGTGTTCGGTGGTGAGGTCGATGTTGGTTCCGGTAGGGATCTTATTGAGTTTGTTTTTTGGACGAGTAGACACCATTGTAGGAAATTTCGGAGTTTTGATTGAGAGAGAAGAGAGAAGATGAGAGGTTGCAGACTTGAATTTGAAATCGGGTAGTGGGGGTATAGACGTGGTAAGGTGGTTTTAAAGGGCGCGTAGTTTTAGGGGTACAGTAACCGCCTCAATCGTTGTTGACCAACATCTCAGCTCTTGTCCAAAATCCTTGCTCCACTCCCACAGCTCCTTCTCTTAGAGTGGATCTTGATCTACAACCTGCATTTTGCTCAACATCTCCTGCACACTTAGAAACACAAATACACTCCGGAACAAACTTCCCTTTATGGTTAGACTCGATCATAAAATGCTTTTAAAAAAAAATACTTAAAACATAAACTAGCTAAACTACACTAATTTTTTTGGATTTTTTCAGATTTAATGATTTTTTTTTTAGAATTTCATATTTGTGCGAAAATAAAATAAAAGAGAAAAGACATAACGAGAAATTAAAAACTAACCAGGTTGCCTCCTGGACAACGCCCTGTTTAAGGTCTTGGGCACGACACCCCCCCTCTTTAGAAGTCAGAGGTCCTCCTCGATAGGAAACCCAGATGGTTCCCCCTCAACAAACTGTTCTTGCCCAAGATAGGCCTTCAAGCGCTGGCCATTAACTTTAAAAATCTTCCCGTTCTTGGGATCCTTGATCTCAATAGCTCCATTAGGGAATTGAGCTTGCACTTCATAGGGTCCTGCTCACTTGGTCGAAAGCTTCCCCGATGAAAGTCTAAATCTTGTTTGATAGAGCAGCACATGTTGCCCAAAATGGAACTCCTTTTCCTTGATCAAGAGGTCGTGGGTCTTCTTCATCCGTTCCTTGTATAGACCGGCATTGTCATATGCTTGGAGTTTGATCTCGTTGAGTTCCTGGATCTCGAGCTTCCTTGATTCCCCTGCTTCATTCCAGTCGAGGTTAAGTTGGGCAACAACCCAATATGCTCGATGTTCCAACTCCACGGGCAAGTGACATCTCTTGCCATAGACCATGCGATAAGGAGACATCCCAAAAGGCGTCTTGAAGGCAGTCCTATACGCCCACAAGGCGTCATCTAGGCGCATACTCCAATCCTTCCTTGTTGTGCCCACTGTTTTCCTCAAAATTGTCTTGATTATTCTATTGGACAACTCCGCTTGTCCATTGGCTTGTGGGTGGTAGGCTGTTGACACACGATGGGTAACTCCATACTTCTTGAACAAGGCAGTCACCGTGGCATTGCAAAAATGAGTCCCTTGATCACTGATTATAGCTCGAGGAACGCCAAACCTATTGAAAATTTGAGTTCTCAAGAAGTTAGAAACCACCTTCGAATCATCCTTGTAAGAAGCACGAGTCTCTACCCACTTCGAGACATAATCCACTGCTAATATGATGTACTTGTTGCCTTTGGAACTTGGCAATGGTCCCATAAAATCCATGCCCCATATATCGAATACTTCCACGGGCAAGATCGGGATCATGGGCATCTCATTCCTTCTCGTGATGTTGCCTTCCCTTTGGCACTTCTTGCACATCCTGGCCCATTCATAGCAATCCTTAAACAATGTTGGCCAGTAAAACCCACACTCCAAAATCTTTCTGCGGTACGTTGGTACCCAAAGTGTCCTCCACACTCCTTGTTGTGACAATGCTCAAGAATGCTTTGTTGCTCTTTATCCTCGACACACCTTCTAATTATTTTGTCCGCACATTCCCTCCATAAGTATGGCTCATCCCATAGGTAGAAACGACTCTCGTGTTTCAGCTTGTTTCTTTGATAACGCCCAAGATCGGAGGGAATTTCTCCGGTCACCAAGTAGTTCACGATGTCTGCATACTATGGTTCATCTTGGGCAAGATTCAGATGCTCGTCAGGAAAGGTCTCCTTGATCGGTACCCCATCGTCTGGCTAGAGGATTCGACTTAGGTGGTCGACAACTTGATTTTGGGCACCACTCTTGTCCTTGATTTCTATGTCAAATTCTTGCAGCAACAGAATCCATCTAATCAATCTTGGCTTGGACTCCTTCTTGCTCACCAAGTACTTTAATGCCGCGTGGTCAGTGTACACTATGGTCTTGCCTCCTAGTAAATATGATCTGAACTTCTCAAAGGCAAAGACGATGGCCAACAACTCCTTCTCCGTGGTGGCATAGTTGCATTGGGCAGGATTCAATGTCTTGGATGCATAGTAAATAACATAACTCTCATTTCCTCATTTTTGCCCAAGAACTGCTCCTACGGCATAACCACTGGCATCACACATTAACTAGAAAGGCATGCCCCAATCCGAGGGTTGGATAATGGGGGCTGTGATCAAATTCTCCTTCAAGACATGGAACGCCTTCTTGCAATCTTTGTTAAACTCCCATGGTACTTCATGTTGAAGTAGTCTCGTCATTGGTTGGGCGATCTTGGCAAAGTCCTTGACAAATCTTCGGTAGAATCCAGCATGCCCTAGGAATCCTCTTAACTCCTTCACGGATCTTGGGTAAGGAAATTTGGCAATGATGTCGATCTTGGCCTTATCCACCTCAATTCCTTTTCCCGATATGACATGCCCCAAAACTATTCCTTCCTTGACCATGAAATGGCATTTCTCGTAGTTTAACACTAGGCTCTTCTCAACGCATCTCTTCAAGACTCGATCCAGATTGTTGAGGCATGTGTCGAAGGTTTTGCCGTAGACAGTAAAGTCGTCCATGAAGACTTCGATGCACTCTTCAAAAAGGTCTGAAAAAATGTGCATCATACACCTTTGGAATGTCCCTGGAGCGTTGCATAACCCGAACGGCATCCTTCTATATGCAAAAGTGCCAAACGAGCACGTGAAGGTGGTCTTGCCTTGATCCTCATCAGCAACCCAGATCTGCATGTAACCAGAATAACCGTCAAGAAAGCAATAATAGTTATTACCAGCTAACCTTTCAAGCATCTCATCGATAAAGGGCAAAGGAAAGTGATCCTTCTTCGTCTTTTGGTTGAGCTTTCGGTAATCTATACACACTCGCCATCCGGTTTGTAGTCTCATGGCCACCATCTCGTTCTTGTCGTTCTCGACCACCTGAATTCCTGACCTCTTGGGCACCACGTGCACAGGGCTCACCCATCGGCTGTCGGAGACGGGGTAGATGATCCCTAAGTCAAGAAGCTTAAGTATCTCCTTCATAACCACTTCTTTCATGGCTGGATTCAATCTTCGTTGTGGATCTCTTACTGGGGCAGCATCCTCCTCGAGCAAGATATAATGAACACAGTCCAAAGGGTTAATGCCCTTGATGTCGGCCAACGTCCATCCTATTGCCTCCTTGTACTTGCTCAGCACCTCACCAACTCTGACCTTCTCCATGCTCGATAACTCTGATGATATGATCACGGGCAAGGTCTCATTCTTGCCAAGATAGATGTATTTCAGGTGCTTGGGCAAGGGCTTCAGTTCCAATGTAGGTGTTTTTTGCAATGAAGGCACCAACCTGTCCTCCGGTTTTAGTTCAGGGATATTGAGTGGTTCAAATCCCTGAGGTTGGATGTTGCCCAGAACCCTGGCATAACTGCATTCCTCTACATCTATTGGTTTTTCGTTCTGGGCAAGATCCTCTTCTGTTTGCAAGCTGGCATCCTCCTCAAGAACTGTTTGTTGCCAAAATTCCTCTACTAACTCCTCGGTCTCATCATGGGGTAACTCCTCAAGTTCCTCGTCAAACTCATCAAAGGGTTTTGTTCCCCTACATCCTGATCTCCATCATCTCCACGGATGTTTTCAAATACGTAATTCTCCAACTCTTCCTCTGTGGAGTAGTTCTCATCGGTAGAGTCGAAGCTATGTCCATGAACTGACTTTTCCCATAAATCTTTCTCACTCTCATGGTCATTATCTATCTCGTAGAACCTCATTATGCCAGCATCTCCCTCTTCATCCTCATGTTGATCTATATTAGGTTCCTCCTGGAATTCATCCTCATCGTCTTCGAAGAAGCAACTCAAGCTTTATAAGGTTTCCACGTGCTTCCCACATGCATTGAGGGTGTTGTGGTGTTCTGTGGCATCATCCTAATTTTGCCTGTATGCATCGAACTCCACAACTTCTCCCGCTACTTGTACTGTCAATTTCCCCGTGTCACAATCGATCTTGGTACACGTTGTCCTCAAGAACTGCCTCCCTAGCAAGATCACTGGGTTCTTGAGTGCTTTCTTCCCCATGTCAAGAACATAGAAGTCGGCTGGGAACAGGAGATCCCCCACCTTGACCAACACGTCTTCCAAAACTCCATCGTGGTAGACCGTGGATAAATCTGCTAATTGAATGGCAACACATGTAGGGGAAAGAGGTCCAAAACTCATTTCGCCGAACATGGCTCTTGGCATAACATTTATCGAAGCTCCAAGATCAAGCATCGCCTTGGGTATTGTTGTGGTACTTATCGTGCATGGGATGGAAAACATGCCAGGATCTCTCTTCTTGATCGGGATGTGGGAATTCATAAGTGCTGACACGTTCTCCACATGAAAACGGGCATTATTTGGGTACTTTGTCTTCTTTTGGCACATCTCTCGCAAAACTTTTGTGCATTTAGGCATGGACTGCAGAGCCATCAACAGCGGCAGGTTTATCTATACTTTCTTGAACACCTCCATCATGTCCTCCAACTCCCTCTGATCACGATCTCGGGCAAAACGTCTGGGATATGGGATCTTGGCCTTGGTAGTGCGAGGAGTGGTCCTTTTGGCCAATGCATCTGCTTCTCTTCAGCCTTTAAGGACTCCAATATCACGTCATCTTTGTCAAGTCCCAACTTCGATCTTTCCATTTTCACGTAATCAAACAAGGCTTCATCTTCCTCATTATCGAAGACGAGATTCTTGTTGGCCTTAATCCCTGCTTCACGCTTTGCCTTCAACTCTTCGTAGATGTCATTGATATCTCCTGAGCCCATCTTGGTTTCCTCTACTCGCATTGGTTCCTTGGGTTGGGTCTTTGGCAACATCTCTGGCAAATCCTTCCCGCTCCGCAAAGTTACAGCATTAACTTGCTCCTTGTTGATCTCCACCTTGGCAGGAAGTCTTCCTGGCTTTTCATCTACTAACCTTGACAAGGTCTGGTTGATGTGAGTCAATTGGGCTTGAAGGTTGTTTGATTGTCCTCGACTTTCTAGTTGGAAGTTCTCAAAGTCTCTCCTCAGCCTTTGGTTTTCATTGGTGAACCTATCAATGGTCTCCTTCATGAACTCAGTTTTTGCTGGTTTTCGATGTGGAGGCACATAGTTGTTCTGCGGTTGAGTTTGTTGTTGAGGTGGCGGCACATATTGCTGTTGTTGCCCAACAGGCTGTTGCGGTTATTGGTGGGCAGGAGATATCTGATAATGGTTGTTGCCATACCTCAGGTTCTCGTGCTGATTCTGCCTATAACCATAGTTATTGCCATAGTTATTGTTATTGCCATATTGAAACCTTTGTTGCCCTCCTCCTTGTTGGTTCTGACCTATTGCCTTCACCTCTTCTCCTTCTTCCACGAACCAACTGGGACATTCTGAGGTGACATGTGATGTTGCCTGACATACTTCACATCTCTTCACAGCTCTTTGAACTTCCTTGCCATTGACCTGCTTCTTCAAATCCTCCATCTGGCCAGACATCTTGGTCATGAAGTCTTTCATGGTGCTGACCAAGTTGTCTTGGTTGCCCTTACTGCCTTCGTACCCCCGTCTTGGGATATCATCTTCATCTCGGGATTGCTCAGCCATGGCAGCTATCTTCTTGAACACTTCAGATGGTAGTTGATCGACTATTGCTCCTCCACACGCTGCAATGATGTATTTTCTCTCTGATGCCCTTAACCCCTTCAAAAATGCTTGATCAAATCAATATCCTGAATCCGATGTTGAGGACATCTTGCCAACAACTTCTTGAACCTTTCATAGTAGTCATATAATGACTCATTTCCTCCCATCTTGATCGATGAAATGGCATTCCTCCCACTTTGTATCCGACCAACAGGTATGTATTTGTCAATAAAGGTTTGCTGCATCTTGTTCCATGTGTCAATGCTCCCCTATGGCAAGGTGTAAAGCTACTCGTGTGCCCTGTCAAGAAGTGAGAACGGGAATGTGAGCAATCTCACGTAGTCAGGAAAGGTATCGTGGGCAGCATCCTGATTCCTCACAATCTCGGGATTGTAATCCCGATCAACTTGTCTATCCCCATTGTTCCTGGTAGTGGTGGCGTTGTTCCTCACAGTGCTGATTGCCATCTCAAAGTTTTGAAGATGGGTTTGAGGATCTTCTCCAGGATGGTTACTGAATTTGGGCAGTATGTGTATCAGGGAACATGATCTGACGTATGGTTCTTTCTAGTGTTCCTGCCATGGTTGTTGATATTTCTGTTTCTGCACTGGATGTTGACTTCTCACTATCTGAACTTGATGTTGAGCAAGAACCATCTTCTTGCTCAGTATCCTTAGCGTCTGTCAAGCTCTGCGACTCTAAAGGTTCGTTGACGCCTTTCTCCAGATCTCTCCTCTTCTTACGTTGCTCTGCTCAATTCCTCCTAGCTATCTCCTCCGGGCAAACACCTTGATCTTGTGGATCACCGTCACTCCATAGGTGTGGCTTGGGCATCAACCGTGCTCAACGCAATCTTAGAAAAGCAAACTAGCTTAGAAACCAAGTCCCCGGCAATGGCGCCAATTTGACGGAGCGCTGTCGTCACACACTTCGCACAAATAATATTTATAACATCTCTTGCCCAACAAGGTAGTAGTCAGCGGCAAGCGGGATCGTAACTAAGGGACTCGGCATAATTTGCTCTTCTGATGTTGTTCAAAAAAAGGGTTTTGGTTACGAACCTGAACTCAACAAGTAAAACTATCAAATAACAAAAAGGGTTTAGATTGAGTTTCGAATCCATGATCATAATTACTCTTCACTCGTTCATCGGTGCAAGGATATTCAATTAACTGATTTTATCACTTGGTTTAAGGAAAAGATTAGTTTATACCCTAAGGTCACCAAGTCACGATATAAACTCACTTAACCTATGTCCAACCAATTTTACAGATCTTGACCAGAAGGCAAGATCTCCTTTCTCGATCAACAACGTCACGAAGACACTTCAGTGACGTTTCTGCCCAAGAAGCATTAAGAATAAATAGACCCAAGATAGCCAAGAGGTATGTCAATATCGACTGCTCTCCAACACCTTTTACCTTTTTAGGCACGAAAGACACTATCGTGTTACTCCCAATTCTGTTAGTGACTTTATCTCAACATCTAGGTGGTGATCAATCACTTGTCAATTTCGACTTAGTCTATTATTAATCCTAAGTATTTTGGGAACAAAATTAATTAACGAACTCAAACTAATTCGACCTCATGAGTTTAGAACGAGTAAAGTATGATCACTTCATCTACATCCAATCTAAACTTAAGAATTAGCTAGACATAAATATAATTAAGAACACAAAATAAATAAAGGAAAACATACTTCAATATAAACTGAAAACGGGTTGCTGCCCAAAAATGTCGTCAGCAACTAAAGGGTCTCGGCTTCACGCCAACAACTAAAGCTAAAGTGCAGAAAATATAAACAAACGTAATAAACCGTAATTTGCCCATAGGACTTGTTCTTCCTTACTTTCACTTAAACTAGGATGCAAACTAATCTAAAACTACTGAATCAAAGAGCTCTCTTACATGATAGAGTCGGCCATATATTTAGGCGATGAGATTCTAGGGTTTAGGGAAGTTTCCTTCTTGAATAAAGATTCTTTCCATGCATGTCATAACCTCCGCCTCTCTTTCTTTCCTTTGCATGCACGATCATTCTTTCCTTGCGTGGTAGATTTATTCCATGATTTGGCTCGGCTAGGATAAGGAAGGAAACATCCGATCCTTATCCTCTTCCTTGAAGGAAAAGAAATCTGCTGCTGCTCGACTCTCATCTTGCCCTCTATCGTCTGCATCCTGCTTTGCTTCCGGTGTTGACCACGATCCTGGCTCCTCCGAGTACTCTGTCTGTTGGCCTTTAAGGATATAGGGAGGTACTTCCTGACTTGTAGAAAGGATGTTTCGATGTTGCCCAGCTACAAGCTTCCAGCCCTATGCCCATTTGCATCGTATCGCCATCTCAGCATCTCCACAACAGATTTTCCATCGGATTTTGCCCAACATCCACCTGTTCTTCCTCTGCACACTATCTCTCGACTTGCGTGTCCTCCCAGACACATAATGACTCGATAAAGACTAAAAACACAAGAAAGACACAAGAAAAGATGGACACAAATATGGGTTCATCAGACCCAAAGACATGTTGACAATATTCTTCTTAATGTTTTGATGCCAGCCTGTTTCGGCTCTTGGGAAAAGAAGTGGATATTGTAATGGGTCATAACATCCATAGTAAAGTTTTATTCTATGTCTTTCACTTGTAGGAACATAAACTTCAATATCCCTCTATAATGGTATATTATCATTATTCCCTTCAACCTATATAGCTGCAACTTCATTTGCTTGTGGAGAATTGTATACTCGTTGATCTAAGTTCACATTTTTCGAACTATAAAGATGACCATTATTTATTAAAGGATAGTCTTTCAATCTTCAAAAGATTTTTGGATACGGATTGACTTCCAAAATTTTAATGAGTTTCTTTACAAGTATTTCTCATATATTTTGATTTTGCATTATGCTCATTCTGCTCTCAACCTTACTCTGTGTATCATAAAAGTATAGTTGGAAAAATCCACGAGCTCTATCTTATGGAATCAAACCTGGAAGATCATGATAAACCATTCCTTTTGCTAAAAAATAATAGACTCCTCGTCTTGTAGATGCGAGTTCTATATCCAATTTTACACCAAGCGAAATAAATGAGAATATGATATTGTAGGAGCGAATATTTTTTCGGAAATCAATTGCTTCTTGTAATTAAGATGTAAACAATTCAAACAACTCATCTGGAACTTCCGAAAATGCAAGTATGATTTTTCCATTATCACAACAAAAGGTAGGAGGTTCATATTCAAATCTGGAAGCACCGCAGTGAATGCAATTAGGCATCTTTTTTTACCTCATGTAGAATTGAACCTATAAACATAAACAATAAAATTAATCCAAATTACAAGTAGTTAGTTGTATAAGCATAGATAACTATATATTTTTTCAAAGATTGTACTCACTCCGTCCACGAAACGGTTGTCACATTGTGGACGACACGTGTTTTAAGAAAATAATAGGTAGTAGTGAATTATAGTGAGTATTGTTGTGAGTGGAGTAAGGGTCCCACAATAAATGTGAGTGGAATAGCAAAAGTGGCAACCATTTCGTGGACAAACTTAAGTAGCAAAAGTGGCAACCATTTCATGGACGGATGGAGTATTACTTACTATTCAAATCAGTTTAATTTCGTTTGCATTTTTTTTCCATATGTAGAAGCTTTCTTTGTCGATATACCTCTTTAACTATAATATTACAAACATATAAGTATACATAAAAAAGGTACCATAAATTTTATGTATAAGTAAATATGAAATATACTAATAACAATTATTCTTGTAATGTTTGAAGTAAAAAATTACTTGCAGATGAACTTGACATCGATAGTTGTTATTTGTAAAAGTCGGAAGGTAAATATTATGATAGTTGTTACTTGTAAAAGTCGGAAGATATATATTATGTTCAATAAATCAATCTACACTATAAGTATAGTATACACGGTTCCGCTCTACTACCCACCGTGTGCACCATTAACTTGCCCACCGTTGATATGTCAATTCCACGTGGGTAGTGAGTTTACCTTATAATAAGTATTAATATTTTAAATTACTAATAACTAACTCCACAATTTATGGAAACAATATATACAGATAATTATAAATAAATTAATAATCTGATACACATAACGCAATCTAATTGATTTGCTAAATCAAATCACTCACGGATCAAGAAATTTTTGCCAATTTTTTTAATGCTTGGAGTCTCTTTAGCCGTGGGTGCATGATCTTTAGTTGTTTATTTTATCTGTATTTCAAACTCACTCCAAATTAAGTTCTATCAAATTTCTTCTTCTTTTCTTCCCTAATTTTCTAAACGTAGTAGGGTCTTTCTCAAACTTAAAATAAGTAGATTATTGATGGTGGCGTCAAGTGAATTAATTAATGTAAAATCTTATCATTTAGTTAAAGTTATATTTTCTACGTCATTTAGTTCGATAACTAAAGTTATATTTTCTATTTCTTAATACTATATCAAGTCTAATTGATTAAAGTATTAAAAAGAGAAAAAAAAATGTGGAAGATGACATACCTGTTATTAGATGAGGACATGAATTGTTGGCGAAAAAAAATAAAATAAGTTTCTTGATCATCGGATGGTTTGATTTAGCAAATTAATTAGATTGAGTACTACTTTATTAATTTATTTATAATTATTAATTGATATTGTTTCCATAAATTGAGTAGTTAGTTATTAGTAATTTAAAATATTAATACTTATTATAAGGTTGACTCACTACCCACGTGGCATTGACACATTAACGGTGGACACGTTAATGGTGCCCACGATGGGTGGGGGAGGAGAACTGATAGTCTACAATGGAGACACGCAAAGATAAATACTCCATCAGTCCACGAAATGGTTGCCAGTTTTGCTACTTAAGTTTGTCCACGAAATGGTTGTCACTTTTGCTACTTCACTCACAATTATTGTGAGACCCCTTACTCTACTCACAACAATACTCATTATAATTCACTACTCCCTACCATTTTCTTAAAATCCGTGTCATCCACAATGTGACAACCATTTCGTAGACGGAGGGAGTATATAAGTGGATATATGTTTATATGAGACAAGAAGTCAATGTGAACAAATTATACCTTGAAGACGTAAAGGTAAGAAAAATGATGGGAAACATACATGTATTAGATAGCTGCATAAATTTTTTTAATCTTGATAACCACCACAAATATTGGAAATTAAATATTTTGCTGCTATTTAAGAAGAAAATTAACTATCCAAAAAATAACTTGTGACAATTAACTATGCCTACTCATAAGAAGTAAGACTGGATGATCAAACGGAGTTGCGCTCATGCATTAGAACAAAATAACTTAAAACTGTATGCAGAAAAAAGAAAATAACACTAACAATTATGCAGAAAGAAATTAATGAAATGGAATCGTAATGAAACCAAATTGAGACCGAGAAAGAATCAGCGCCATAAAAAATACCTCGAAAAAATCAATAAATTAAACACCGATTGGGTGAACCTCCAAAATATTTAAGAATTTTAGGTGAAATCTCTATGAGATTGAAGGCGGCTTGAGTTGCAATGAGAAGGAAGAATCACATATGCATGACTTATAAAAACAATATTGGTATCAAAGATGAATAAGCCTCAATGCAGGATTGTATCAAGCACGATAGGTCAATTAGTACTTAATAAGGTAATTTTTGTTTTGGAACTGTTTTCATTGGTAAATTTTGATCCATAATAAATTAAATACTTTATTTCAATCCTTATATAAATCGTCGTAAAAAACTACTGAGCCCAATCACAGACAACAGAAGAGAAGTCCACGTGCATAGTTAGTTATATTAGAATTAGAATTCAAACGTGTTTTCATTTTCAATCTTTTCTGCGGGTATTAAAATAGTTGAATAAATTGTATAATAGATGATGATAGTTATCTATTAGGATAAGAATTATAATAATGAATGAATTTGTAAATTTCAAGACAAAATACAACTTATTTAGATGTACATGTAAGGATATGTTATCAATGATAATATATGAATTATCTTGATATATATCTAACACACTATCATCATCTTTATATAATACAGATTATATACTATTATAATACTTATATATATAATGATCATAATATATATATATATATATATAGGAGTAGTATAGGTAAACCAAAAATTTTCAACAAGACACTTTTTATATAGGTATAGATATAGATTCATGTATGTTTATGTGTAACCAACTAAGAACAAACTTGTAGTGTGGTGTGGTTAAAACATGGTAAAACCATCATCATAGGATACGTGGTATCCCCGTTGGCAAGGGGCGGCATTCTCATCGTACTCGGAGCAACAGCTCCATCTCTTCTTCCAGTTAAGTCTGCCGGTGTTGGGTCTGTTATCTCTGTCATTCCATTTGTACACGATTACACCGGATCGGTCGCTCCACTCTCCATCAATGCCTTGGTGAGGTGGGGCGAATGCGAATAATCCCTTCTCCCCTATACACATTAATACAACTGCTTAAGCTTAATTTCTTCGGGCAAAACCCCAAGAATTTGAGTGCCCCTCCCCCCAAAAGGTAAAAGAATATTGTAGAACAAACTGGCATAACTTTAATAAAATCTATGCAGAGTACCATCTAATAATGTATCCATCGTATATACATACCACTGTGCTAATTCATGTCTATATATCTTTCACCCGTCATATGTATTCATGACTACATTAATTAAGCACCTACATTCGGTACAATCAATTCTTGAAGATTCTAAAAACTCTTTAGCTCATTCCTCATTACAGGATCAAATCTAATTAAATTACCTTTAACACAGAAACAGTCTCACTATGCTATGACTAATGAGAGAATTAAGTTTTATCACCTGATCATTCTTCGATGAACAATCTTGTTGCCAAAGTCCAATCACCCAATGACAAATTCTGCATAACACATACTAATCCTAAGATAGTGTAGGTAATTTTTGAACTTAGAAGAAATATAAATTCCAGTCTCCACACACAACAAGTGTCTGTGTCTCACTTGTATCTTTTGCTCCAAAATCCATTTCTGATCATCTCCCACTCATCAGTCATTAAGTATCACCAATCATCTTACAAAAACACCAGCAAATCTACTTTAAAAGATTGAGCTAGCATCGTAGTTGCTCCCTACGTTCCTGAATAGATGTCATGTTAATTTGGAAATAAACAAACAAACTTGTCTGGTATAAGTGTGTTTTAGTATTTCATAGTTACTACAAATATAATGTCAAAGTTTCCATTTTAAACCTGTCTTGTGTCCTCGGTGCAAATTCTTTAATAGTTCTAATCTTTTATTTAAATTGCCTAAACAACATTTTTTTACAATTAAAATGTCAAAGATAAAATAACCGCCCACACTATCCATGTTCTGAATTAGATTGCCCAAACAAAATCTCTACCATCCGAAACTATTGAGAGAGATAGAGAGAGAGAGAGAGAGAGTTGAGGGATTAAAGAGTCAGTGGACACAATCATCAAGAATCTTGCACATGTGGAACAATATATAGATTGAAACAGAATATACAAAGTATAAAGTTGCAAACTTTATGAAGAAATGAAAAGTAAAATGGGATTATAGTTTAATGGCTCTAGTAAAAAAGAAGTGAGATTCAGCAGAAGAAATTAATGTAAATATATATACCAGTGGCATGGGCATGGAAAGAGCAGGCAGTAGGTGAGTTGTGGGAATCCTCATAGAGAGTGTTGCACCTCAAGCACCTTTTCTGGGCGCTCCATATCTTCAATTTCGATGACGATCTGTTCTTGATTCTTGGTGCGCTGGGTTGGAATAGTGGGGAAGGATGCCCATATGCCAAATTCATCTTCCCCAACCCAATTGCAAATATTCATTGCTAATTTGCTATTTGTTGCTCACTTTATCCGGAATTATATGCCACCATCCACGTATCCACTTGTAAATTTGCAACTATAGATTTTATTAAGACCAAACTTACCAATTCGACATCTATTGATATAAAATTATTACTAATTTTTTTTAGAATTTATCAATTTAATTATAATATAATGAACTCTAATTACATACCCTAATTATGTTAAAATTTGAAATTTATAAAATTATAGTACAGTATATCTTAATTATGTAAGAAACCAATCGATAATAGTAGAAAAACGGTACCTTCGAGCTAGGCTACATGTAAAAAAGTCGAGCCACCGATTTGCGACACGTGGCGCCACATCAATAAAATATTCATCATGGTCAATACCACTATCCATCTCCAATACTAGGTGGTTAGTTGTTTTAGCCATCTACCAATTAAAAACCTCCACCTCAACCTCTCCTACCTAATTTTTGTTTAAGTTGAAAATAAAAACTTCAAGTATCGTCCAAGTATCGTCTAGATGTTTTATGGCTTAAATCGGATTAATTATCAAATTTAAATCCATAAACTCCTAATTAACTTCATTTTTATTTACTAAAGAGAAGATAATGAGAATTAATTCTGTTAACATGAAAGATGATTTTCCCATTATACCCCCAGCCTCTTTCTATCTCCATAACAATATTAGCTATGCAGAAGACGAAGTGCTGAGTTTATCTTCAACGTTCTTCATCGTCTTTCTTCAAGAAAAAAACGAGACACAATTCAGCAAAATGGTGAAATCGAAGCCGAAAGTGACAAAGAAGAAGGTTACTGAGTGTGCCTCTTCCTTTAGTTCCAGCCCTCAGCCTGCTGTACGAGGAGAGCCTTCTCGCCGGCCCGCCACTATCCCCTTTAAGCCGTCTAAAACGACGGTGTCGCTGAGAGGGCTTGAAACCCTCGCGCTTGTTTGACGGTGGCGATGAGCAGAAGGGTCTTGACCTGAATATCCCGCTGTGTTGACATGCAGTCCAGTCCTATTCTTGCTGAAATTAAGAAGGCTGCGTCCCGGAGGAGGAAAAAGGCCCGTAAGGAGAAAGCAGCGCTTTGTTTCTACGAGGAATTTCCTTCAGCTCTGAAAGAACCAATAGGGACGAGCACGAGCAAATATTAACCTGCTGCCGCTGGTGACTCTGACAAGGTTAGAGTTTGAAAAAATACTACTGTTGTATAATATTTAAGATGGTATTTCCAGAATTTCAGTTTTTGAAGTTTTTTTTTTTGGTTGCTCTTATTGCAGGAAAATCGGAGCCCCCATATGTCTGATACTCTTCTCTCTGAGATATTAGATGTGATGAAACAACTATTGGAGAAGGTTAACACTCCCGAAAGGAAATCTTCGCAGGGGGAATCGGAGGACTGCGTCATCGTTGGAATGAAAACCGCTCCCATTCAAAAGTCAAGTCTTTTCCAGACCCCTCCCTCTGGTATGAAGCTGCAATCAACAGAGTATCTTTCGTGCTATAAGAGGACGCCTGCATCAGTACGTAAACAGAAGAACAAGATGAAGGAATACACACCTGGAATGCATGGCCCTGTTGCAGCAGCCATGACTTATGATGAAGCACCGTTTGTTGAATGGAGCTTAGATTCCAGACTGGGCAAAGAGTGATCCTTTTTCTTTAATTATAACTTGTTTTAAATTTCTTCTATGATTCAGATTTATTATTTCTTCTATGTTTTAAGCATGAGGTATGTTAGACCATTATAGTAATTGCGTTTGAGTTTCAAATTTTGCTTTGAATTCAAATTTGTTGTCGTACACATACTCTGCCACGTTGTTATGTTATGAATATTGATGTTTTGGTTATAATGAAGACCATGGACTCTGTGTGTGCCTGCGGAGACAGTGAAGAATGCCAACTGGAAATGGTTTGATGATATATGGTGTCATGAATCCCACCTTCGTGCAGATGTAAGTTCTTTATCTTTGTAATTTAGGAGTTGATAATCTGCTGGAATTGTTCTGATCATTTAGGAATTACTATTGCAGCACATTGATACCCTTATGAATGTGATGGTGATCAATCATGACCAGGGACAAGGCTGCTATGATCGTGAGTGGAGCATCCTCGATATGTGGTGTTCGGTGAGTTTTTTATTGTTTTTAAGTGAATAAAGGACTAGTCCCGAAGAATGAGTGTGCATTTGTTTAATTTGTTATATTTTCCACATTTTAGTTTTTGTTGAAAAGTAGTGGTCTGATCTTCCTCAATTAGTGTACAATTCTTATTTAATATTGTAGAAGACTGAAAAGTGAATATCTAAAAGTATATGAATATGATTCTCTTCCACTTGATAATGGTTGTTTTTACATTTTTCCACATAATTGCTTCACTTACTGATGTAGTGAAAAGGAAAGAGGGAGATATAGTGAGATGGGAAGAGTGAGATATAGTGATATAGAAATTAATATACATATATCAATGAACTTCATGTTTACGCATATAAGCCATAGAAGAAATGAAGTATATGTATATTATGAACACATATTTTGGAAATTATTTAATCATTTACACAATCATTCGAATTTGTTTTGACTTGGTTCCCAAACAATGAACTCATTTTAATTAAGTTTAGATATTTTTGTTATTGAACTCGATCTCCATTTTGCATGGTATTTGTTGGTGTGTTGTCTTATGGTCCGCATAGCTAATAGATAACCTGCACTGCCTTTATCATGTGCAGGCTGATTTTTGTAAAGCTCCATAGGGTGGCTGCCCTAACTTAATTATGTATTCGAGCTCCCCATTGAATGTTATTAATTTCTGTCCTTCCTTGTGTGCAAGTTTTCCCCATTCATGTTTTATATGCCTTGAAGTTTTGATTTAATGTTATGGTTGCTAGGCAAGTAGGAATATGAATGCATGGTGGATATTTTTTGATTGGGTTGGGGGGTGGGGGGAGTAATGATGCATGTTTGTATTGAGATATACCACATGTTGATATCTTGGATTAGCCCTTTTCAACAAATGCAATCTTGAGAGCAAATGCCTTGCAAATATTGATAAGTTGTTTTGTTTGTGAGGTTGAGGCTGTCCAAAAAATCACTGAATCGACTTAACTCTTCGTTGCATGTTGAGAGGGATCGATTAGTGTGATGCTTTGTCTTGACCTGAAAACTGTTTGCTGCAGTAGAGGTTAAATAAACTTGTTGAGTTCTGCATATTGAGTGTTCATCACATTTCCCCTATTTAATTTGTGTTTGCTTGTATGGACTCTAACTAGCATTATGTAGTGCAGAAATAGTGGGAAAACAAAACCAACTTATTACATAAACATAAGGTTCAATATATGTCTCAACCTTAGTTGTATCTTTTGTCTGATTATGTCCACTCACCTGAATCGGAGAGCTCAACCTGAAATAATAACATTCTTTGCAACATTGTGTATCACCAGCATATTATTGGGTTTTTTTGGACTTAGGGTTAGGGTTTGGGTTAGGGTTAGGGTTAGGGTTAGGTCTAGGGTTCAACTTTCTTGTGGATCTTGTTTTGTTTATCAAGTGTAAATCAAATAAGTAACACCAGTTAATGTAACAAAAATAAATTACAAAACTAAAATGATTGTCGCATTCTTGCCATTGTTGTGTGGCTTACAAGTACACTGCCCCAAAACATTACAAATTATAGATGCAGATTACACTGTGCGTTAACTACCAAATGCATGCAATTGGGCACATAATCTCAACCGCTATTGCTCTCCTCGTTCTAGCATAATATCCTTGAAAGGAACACCATAAATTAGACATTCTAAAACCTTAACACTAATAATCACAGAATCTGCAGTGCTCACTTGATGTTTAACGTTGAGTCCTGGAACCACATTCCATTTGTGAGTCAGGTCATCCTCCAATGCCATCCTTTCCCATAGTCTGCATGCACCCAAAATTCTGGGAATATGTATCCCCATGCTGTTGAAAGACTTCTCGACTAGAGACCATTGGTATCCGTATGAATCATAGACGGTTATGCATTGCTCCTGCAAATTTATTTCATACGCAACCCAATGGTCGGAATTTATATTGGCAACCCCTAAAATACGTTTAACTCCAGTCCATGGTAAAGGATCAATCAACGGTTTTTTTCCCCTGGCATATGGCATCACATTCCGGAGCACAACATCAAAATGTACGTCTCCGAGTGCAGTCTGCATTTAGGTATAAGTCATGTTAAACTGACATACATGTCATTGCATGTAAACGGGCCAACAAATAGAGCAGTAATGAAAATCCTACTGATGCACTCACTCCCATGATGCTCCAATCTCATTGATGTTTATCCCCACCTCTAACTTTGTGATTATATTTGTAGACCATCAAACCGAGCAAGGCATCTATATGCTGCATATAACAAAAAAATATTTAAAAGCTTAAGGTTGCACAATTCTATCATAACCCCTAATGCATGTTAAACAATATGCATACTCGATTATACTCACTTCACTAAGAAGGGTACAGTTTGGTTTTGCTAGCTGCTCAAACCAATGAGGTGTTACCAACCTATTACGCGGTAGAAACAAGACAGGTAGCCTGCATTTTGGAAAACAAAGAAATACTTTACCATTTCAGTATAAATTTTGTAGATAAAATAAATAACTGCATAAAATGAAATTTAGTTACCTTGCTTTTCCAGCTAAAGAATCCTTTTTCCATGATTCGAAACCCTCCATTTCAAGCATCGAGAAATCCATATCCGAAGGGTAAAAAATAATAACTCTTTCTTCGTCCTTAGTTGTGTTTTTCGTTTCTCTTGTGAAGGTGAATTGCATGTCTTTCTACCAACTCTTTTGTGTTGATCTCCTTTGGGTTCTTTATTACGGTTTCCAAAAGATAAACACCGCAAAGCTGATACTTGTACCTAATTCGGTTGAACGTGTGGGCTTTTGCCAAATTTTTGGTAGCACGATCCCATGTTTGCTTCGTACTCCTTCCTTTCTCCCGAGTTGTAATCAATTTCTCTACACTACTGCTGGTTGAAGCCACTATTTTCATCTTGGAATTCACTCATGTTGGACACATGTCCTTCTAAAGGGTTTTGTTTTAGAGCATGCAGTACCATATTCTTCAACTCTACAAAACTACATTGCAGCAATTGAAACCTGTTGATGTTTGCAACTTCTATAGTTTCCATGCGTTTAGCAACATCACCTTGAATGACATATAGTTTACTCCTAATCTCGTTCCTTAAATTGGCAATGTTTACACTCACATCAGTTGATTTTGAGTTTGCAGGAGACCTTTCATTCTGCAAATCACTCGAACTCGCTGCATCTACCCCCAACTTCCCTTTTTTTTATTGGTGGCTTGTCTAGCTTTCTTATATGGCCGTCCAGTCTGTGCGTCATGTTCCGAAATGGTATTGGTTATGCCCAACCTAAAAACATCCTGCATCTCGGACTCGGATGGCAAAATAGGGACCTGTTGTATTTGTGAAAAAAGTTATAAATTGTCATTGTTAAGAGGTATAGAGTATAATTATCAAAATAAAACATGAAGAGAGCATTCATGTATACAAAGAAACATGATTCAAGATAGCATACATACCGGCATTGAGCCATCTGAAGAATTGAAAAACGTTACAAGGTCCTCAAAATAGAAGAAACCATCATATCTCCATCTTAACATCCTGGGCACCTTGTTTTCAGTATATGGAACCCTATATGCAATGGCATCGCTCAAACCAGGAATTGCCTCGTAGGCCCAAGATTGTAGAGCGTATATGAAGCCATTTAATTGACAACAGCGAGTGTTTCCCGTTTGCAACACTTTTACTGCATTATCTCTGGCATTACAAACACTATTTACCAAGAAATCATAAGCAACACGACCGCAATGGAATTTATTAAAAATTCCCATATCATCAATTAAGTGGAAATAATGCATATTGATATCTTTGGAGGTTATGTCCCTGATCAAAATTATGGAATACAAAACATACAAATGTGCCAATTGCAGCGCAACATGTGATCCACGATCCTTTCTACACTCAACCTTAAACTTAGCTAGAATGTCCTTAACTTTAATTCGACTTTGGGAGTTAAAAAACACACGATGTGCCTCACTATGCAACGGTGGAGGCGCAACTTCCCCAAAGTTCAATCCAGTCATGAGTGCGAATTCTCTTGGACCGAAATCAATATCACCGCCGTTAATGTGGAAGCCGAGAACACCACGATCCCTCGAATTAGGTTTCAGACATAACAATAGATGGTGGATCAACTTTCCTTGAAACTGCAATTTAGGAATATCAAACAACTGACCAAAACACCCTTTACGCATCTCATTCATATTAGAAGGGGACAATTTGCCAGTGATGCTGTCAAGAAACCACATGCGGGCCCGTGTGGATATATGGACACCTACAATAATAAGATGAAGCCGAATCAGGTGATTACTGATTACTTGAACCCTAATTAAAACAACTACCAGTGACAACAACCAGGGAAGCATTCAATTGACGAAAGAATTTGCAATTACTGTCTAAAAACTACAGTAAATCCTTTTTATTATACAATCGGCATATAATTAATAAATAAAGCTGGAATAAATAATGAAATCATCATAATGTCGAAATTGAAAAACAAAATATAGCACGAATAAGGAATGATCATAAATAAACCTGGGCTTTTGTAGCCGGGCTCCAGTTTGAACAAGCTCCTGGGTCCCTGTTTGTGGTAGTCATGTCGGAAAATCGAGTGTCGTAGTCGTTGTTGTCTAAGCTATCCATATTCATGGTTTCTTGTCTTGGTGCGGATTTTTCGTCCTGTAAATTGAGATTGTCTTTCGCTAGAAGATTCATCTTTTCCGCCAAAACAAGATCTGCAGCATCTGCATGTACTGTAATTCATGTAAGCATAAGTTTTAAAGTTTTAAAGCCCAAAACAAATTACTCAAAGTTGAGCCTAGAAGATTTTCATGGCCCATTGGGCTATATTTATTAAAGTTAAATATCCTTCAACTCAAAAAGCCCAAAATAAATTTGTGCAAGTCTATAACTTCAACCAACGAGGGAGAAAACATAAATAAATTGTGTTCATCGGCGACATGAATTCTGAAGCAGTGAAGCTGAAGCAGTGAATTTCAATCAATGGCTTCAAGATTGTGTGATGAGGTGGTCTTTTTTACCCTAAGTACATAATGTCATTTGTTTAGGGTTTATCACATTCTAATTTGTTTTGGGCTTTGGTGTTGTTAACTGCAGTGTCGACATGACCTATTGCAATGGATAGATCCCCCACCGGAACAAGATGCAGAAACAGCTGCTAAAGAGTATGATGAGATGTTAAACTTCTGGATTGGCGAATGTCATAGGTACTATGGCTACAAAGATGAAGACTGCAAGATTATTCACAATTTACGCAGTGAAAACAAAGAATTGAAGAAAGAAATCGCGTGGATGCGTTCCATAAACCTAACCGTGGTATTTGGAATTGTCGTTGTTGGGTTAGTGTTTATGAGGAAATAGGAATGTTTTCTTAAGGCTTTGTTTCATGGTTTCGTTTACTATTGGTTCACCTGGGAGATATGTCTATCTTATGAATTTGTACTTTCCTATTTAATTTGCTATTGAGCTTCAACTACCCAGCAATCAGCTGGGCATTATAGCTGATGCTTATTTTCTGATGTTTCTACTTTCTAAGGATATGGAGATTATAGCTCTAGGATCGAAATTCCTGAAACATCTATTATGAATAATAGTAATAGGGATGGGGTACAAGCGTTCAGCTTAAAACAACAAACATAAAACATAAACCTTGAAACAAGAATGCAGTCATTATCAAGAAAAATATGGTAAACTAAAACCAACAACAATGCAGTAGCGTAATGACATGGGTTTATTACAGATAGATTAAAGAGTTCAAAAAAGATGGCTCATATTTCATTAGCACTGTCAGAATCTTCACTTTTCCCTTGCATAGCAGCTCTTGAACTTGTTTCTCCAGTGAAGTTGTCATCATTATTCTCAGAGAAGAGCTCATTGATGAGGTCCCAGTTCAACTCTCCTTTGTCCATGTAGACACACAAATCCGGATAGTCCTGTCATGTTTAGCACGGAAAGGTATACGACTATTTGTCAAAGTTGACGTTAGAAAGGTATACGTAGAAGGTCGTGATGAATAGAAATTCTTACCGATGCAATCAATTTCCAAACGTGGTAATCGGCATTAATGTAGTTAAGTTGTTTGTGGAATTCCACGTTTGGGTGGTTGATCAGAAAAGTGAAGTCTTGGTACCTTGAACTCGTAATGTGCGAGTGGAATATCCAATTGGTGTTCACGAAGCATGCGAGAGAGCACCCCCTTGAGGGCTGAGCGGTTAAGTTCTTTGTCGTTCGGGCTCCATTGCCCGACTTCAAACTCCAATTTCAGGTGTTTTAGAATTTCAGTTTCAATGTGACGGGTGAAAGGATAGCAATAAAACACAGTATTTTGTGAAATTGGTTTTGGAGGTGCCATTGTTACATGTGAGAAGCATACTTGTGACATTGAGTTGCTTTTTATTGTGGAAAATAGAATAAAAATGTGTACACTTGTGACATAAAAAACAAAAAATTTACAGTCTGAAGGACAAGTCTTGGCAATTCAGTCATACCCCGTGACACATCCATCCATTCACAACTCCACATACCTTTTCCTGCCAATTTGATTAGGGCAATCATGTCATGCACCACATTTCCATAACATGCAAGACACAAAAAATATTATATGAAAATTTATTTTGGTTTTTACCTCGAAGATGCCACGACGAGAATTACTAGGCACTGACTCGTGCTCACTGTTTGGTCCAGATGTTTGGCTTGGGTTCCTTTGAGACATTGAATCCGATGCACAAAAGGAGTCTGTGTTGCCCAACGAGCTTGACGGACCCATTTTCGATTTGGAGGAACGCATGGTTTTGCTATTAGGAGTATGTGTGGCAGCCGGAGAAGTACCTGCCCGGCGCAATATTTGAGATTAATTATCTAAATTTTATGGGAGAACAAATATTTCGAACACATTGAAATATTACCTGTTTTCTTCGAACCTTGACTATTGTTGGATTTAGGACTGTCAACTGGGTGATGATATCGTTTATCTCCAGTCTTTCGATCAGGTAATTTTGGATCACGGAATCTCTTACGAGTTTTCTCTTCACCGCCCTGACCCCTATTTTTGTCCATCATGTTTCTCTTCACCCGTTTTACAAGTTTCTGTATACTGTCATTCACAATAGCTGCGTTTTCCTCATCATCCTTGCACTCGAGGGTTAAATCATAAACCAATCTAGTGTTTCGATCGACGAATTCCAAATTGTGCAAGCCATTGGGTGCCCCTGCAATCCATAACAGAAAACTATCATCTGTCAATCTCTTTTTTGCATCCTTCTTCCAACGGCGTAAAATATATTCATCGGGCAACTTATCAACCATGATGTTATACTATATCTTTAATATATGGCGACACAAGATGCCCTTCATTTCCCACATCCGGCATGTGCATGTTTCTTTGTGGCTCTCTCGATTGAAGTTTATTGTTCTAGTCCAGCTAGACCCTGGAGATGAGCTAACCTTGTAAACAAGGTCTAACATGCTCATATCATCTGGTGAACTAACAATGTGGAGATCAACAGACAAGTTTGACTCGTATTCATACATTTTTACCACATTGCGTATGTAAAATTCTGACACATGTGCAAGGAAACGAGTATTAAGCCTCAGACCCGGCTTGCCATGGTTTGCAACATCATCTGCCGTCTCGGCAACCCTCCAGTCATTCTGAACCTGTTCGAATTGATCAACAAAATCCGAGAGCTTTGTAGTTGCAGAGCTTAGTGCTTTGATAGCTCTATTTGTTGACTCGCTTCTCTGAGTTGAGAGAAGACCCCCACTGAACTTCATGTTCGTGTACACCGCGGACCAGCTTCTCCGCAGCTTGAACATCTTTCTAAACCATTTTGAATCAATTTCCTTGTGGTCAAGCAGCATTTTCTTCCAAAGTGCTTCAAACTCACCCCCGGTCTCACAACCTTTCATCAGATAATCCCACACTTTCTTAAACTGAGGGTTCGAGTTTAGTTTCCCAATTTTTGAAGCAGCGTTTTGAGTTATGTGCCACTGACACAACCTGTGGCTGGTAGTAAGGAATGTATTATCAATAGCATTCATCAGAGCATAGCATTCATCAGAGCATAGCATTGATCAGAAAATATAATTTGCGGTTCCTTCCCATTCATTGATTTCAAAAATTCCTTAAACAACCATTCAAATGACTCTGTTGTTTCATCAGATACAAAACCACACCCAAACATGACATTCTTGTGATGGTGATTGACTCCAACAAACGGCAAACAGAACAAATTGTATCTATTAGTTCTGTATGTGGTGTCTACCGACATCACGTCTCCAAGGTATTCGTAATCAACTGCACAACGATAGTCTCTGAAGTAAAATGCCTCAAACCTACCAACTGCTTTCACGTTCCAGTGATATCCTTTGTGGTTGTTACCCCTCTCAATTAAATGCTCGTAAAGCACAGCGGAATCACCATCAACAACCCTGGTGTTTTTGGTTAGTTTCTCGATGTGATGGTAAGCATCTTCTTTCGTAAACCCGACGTTTTGCACTCCTCCAGCTTGGTTCGACATGAATCTGTGATATTTAGCTACACCAATTTCAGCTTTGTAGAAGGATTCAATCAGTGTAGACTTTGCCATTGTCATATATCTATGTGATCGAAGAAAATGATTGTCTGGTTGAGGAATCAGTTCATGGTTGTGTTCTGTTACAAATACTGACATTGTCCATGGAGCTTGTTCCTGAACTCGGAGTACACAAAGCCTAGCTTTACAGTTGCTGCGCCACACTTGTTTTCTATTTGTAGGATTCGTATCTTGACAATGCTTTACGTCTGGTGGTCCTTTGCAGGAACAGAGGTAGACTTTCTGCCGTAATATCAATGTTCCTTTGAAATACGCCTGCGTTCCTTTTTTAACACTAAACCCAACAGTACGAGCATACTCACAGTACAACAAATAAACATCATCCAGATTATCAAAGGTAGCCCCAACTGCTAGGTCCTTGCTCAGATCATCTTGATTTTCATCACAAGATGACTCTGGGTCCTCAATTTTTTCCCCACACTCTCACCAACAGAATGAGTCTCAGCAAATGAATTAACGTCGATGGGCATTTTAGTTATTATTTATTAACTAAACTAAAATGAATCCCAGATAAAATAACAAATCGACGAATATAATTGGAAGCTATCAGCACAATCAGGTATTCTAAAAATTGAATGAACACAATTATCAAAGAATAATAGAAAATCTATACGATTATATTCTCCAAATCTATGAATTGCTAGCAACACTGTCAAAAAATACCTCTGCCTCGAGGGATCCAGCTGAAACAATGGGCTGCTTCAATCCGATTTCATCATCCTACATGAATGGAATACTACTGCAGTACTATGTGAGACTGATTTATCAGGTTCTTTCAGGGTCCTTCAACGATTAGGGTTTAAAAATTGGGGATCACATTTTGGGTGAGAAAGAGACGTATCCGTACATATAATGAATCAAGTACTTCACACCGCCATCAATGCGATTTGTAATTAAGACACCAAGGCATAATAATCTCAGTATAATATGAATTTGCAATCCGGAATTTTTGCAGCAAATGACGATGAAACAGAACCTGGGTTCGTCGATATTTGGAAGAACACATTTTGATGTCAGAGTGTATGTAGTTGATTAATTGTTGACTGTAGTTGATTAATTGTTGACTTGGTCTATAATCTATATAATTGATAGCATAAGGGAAATAAAAACTACTTAGCTCCTATTTCATTTAACCATCTATATTGGTCCTAGTAGCGTGCAAATGCCTAAGGAAACAAAACGACTAAAACCTATTTCGAATTTCCATATTCTCTTATCTTTTACGACCGAATTTAAAGTGTGATTATTTTTACGATGAAGGAGGAAGCCAGCACTAAGGAAAGGACGGAAGAACAGAAGAACATAAACCTGTTTAGTAGTTCTGTATCATTAAGGTGGGCTTTTATATATGAAACAAAACGAGCAATGCTCGAAAACCTTTCTTTATCGCTTTGATAATCGTGTTTTCAAAGTGATAATTATGGCATAAACTGTTTTATGTTTTATGTGAGTTCTCTTGTACCTATCTGAGTTAACATTCGTGTTTTCCAGATTTTATGAGTTAACCATTAGGTGTTAACTATCGATCGGCTTTGAGTTAGCTATATGCTTTCCAAGGTTTGTGCACTTTATAACCTGTGGTGTATGTGGTATCATGTTGAGGGGTAACCAGCCACGGTGAATGAGAATTGGCCAAGATTTGAACGTAACATATATGAAAAGTGCTTGATCAAGCCAAATTATGAAAATGAGTCAGAAAATGTTTTAGTAGACACGGGCTATTTTTAATAAAACCCCGATGTGCTACAAATTATGAAATGCCAGATTATCTATACTTATGAATATATTTCCGGCAACGTGCCCACTAAGTACTTTTGTACTTAGCCCTGTATATGTTTTCTAAATGTGCAGGTTGAAGCGACGAGAGCGGCGGTGGTTGAAGTTGAAGTTGAGTTGAGTTAAGAAGTTAGGAATGCTTTAGCATATGACCTGCTTTTCCGCTGCAAAACTCTAGACCTTTTTGATGTTATGTACTTTTGGTAAATCACTGTAGTTTAAGTCTGTAATCTATAACTAGATACTTCAGTATACTTTCTTCGAGTGATCCTTCGAGATCAACTCTTCCTTTTATTAAAGATGTCATGTTCATAGAATTATGTTGTCATTTATGTATGTTTATTTCAGTTAGTCCCCTTCTTCCCCTCTTCTTTAATCCAATCCTAGTCGCACCCTGGCTTCTGCCGTCCCCGGGATTTGGGGCTGTGACACCATTTCCATCAGTCCAGACATTTATTCCAGCACCATCTCCACGTCCATCGGACTAGCCATTCATTTCAGCAACATCTCCATCGCCATCGGTCCGGCCCTTCAGTTCAGCAACATCTCCATCGCCATCAGTCCGGCCATTCAACCCACATTCATATCCTTGACCATAGCTCCTGTCATTCAATCCAACTTCATCTCCTTCACCATCAGTCCGATTAGTGCAGCCATTCACCTCACCTAAAACTCCTCTTTGGCACAGACCATTATTCTTTGCTTTATCTCCTTCACCATCATTCATGTCAATCATCCCAGGCTGCATTACAAAGTCATTAGTAGGGACTTTCAATCCAAACCCATCTCCTTTGCACTCGTTTACTTTGTTAGTTTCACTTGCATATACCTCATCATGGCTTCTACCGTTATTCCCACTACCGTCCAATTCTGTATTTATCCCTCCTTTCATATTAAGAAAATTCACTAACAAATTCTTTAACTCTACAATGCCACATTCAATCGAAACCAGCCGCCTATTCATGTTGGTCATATACGCATATAAATTCTACAATTAATTCTAAAATCAGTATGAACAATTTATCTTTATAATTACAAATAAATCTAGTCAGAAAAGAATAATCTCACCTCTCCGTCCGATAATTTATGCTCTTTCTCCTTCGTACACCTACTCGATCCACACTGACCTTCATGTTTTTTCCTAACTATTCATTTATTCTTTCCCAACGGAACAGAAACATTAATATTCTCTGGATTGCAGTCACTGGCAACCAAATTTTTCCGTTTCTTTTTTCTGGAAGATAAATCTGCCGGGGCCTCAACTGTACAATTTGAATAACCCGAGACTTGACAACATCTGCACCTCCACATCGGTTGGAACCATAACTACCTAATTATACAAAAGAGATATTGACAATGAGGATTGTTAGGACTGTTGCATCAAATAATTGGCATTCATTTCATATAATAAAGAATTACCGGTGCTGGCCTAGAAGGAGGCATGAAGTAAGCTTTGAGGCGACTGTAACCAAATGATTTATCGGCATCCCATCTAACAATCCTCGGAAAGCAGTCTTCCATATTTGGAAGTGCATATGACACAACATCGGCCAAACCAGGAATTACCTCATAAGCCCAAGCTTGTAGGGCATAAATATATCCTCGTGTCTCGCATCTGACTTTCTTATTGATCACCACGTCCTCACAAGAGAGATTTTTATGAAGAGATATTCTTGCAGAATGGCATCCAGCAACCAAGAACTCAAAAGCCACACGACCCCAATCATAAGAGAGAAACTTGGACACATCATCAATAAGATGGAAATAACTCAAATCTATAGGTTTACTAGCATAATCCTTAACCAGAAATAGTGAGTATACCATATAGAGGCAAGCTAACTTGAACGAAGCAGTGGAAGCTCTTTGGTTATTTAAGCACTCTTTTTTGAAGTTTTTATATATGTCTCTCAATACTATTTTATTACTGCCATCAAAATGGGAATCATGAAATTCACTACTACGCGGACAACAGGAGTACACACTCTTAAAGCTCAAACCAGTCATTAGTGCAAATTGTGTGGGTCCAAATTCTATTAGAGGGTTGTTAATTGAAAAACTAGAGTGCCAGAATCCTGAGACGATGCTTGCAAGCATTTCAAGAGATGGTGAATTACCTGTCCTTGGAACTGCATCACAGGGAAACGAAATATATGCCCAAGGGAGGATGCCATCAAAGCCTTCATATTTTCAGGTGATATGTATTTCTTTATATCATCCAAGCACTTTACATGGCACCGTACTGACACGAGGGCACCTACATCAAAAATGCATATACTAATCATCATCATTACATTATTTGAGCAGTAATCTAGAAAGATGAAGTAATATCCCAAGACGCATTGAAAACTGCATAATTATTTGAAGTAATCCAATCACTTGCCCAGAACTACCAACAACAGGTTCATCAAATTAAAGGGAACTCAAATAATCATTCATGTCATTCAAAGCCTTTTAGTTATGGACAAATCTGCATAATTATTATCAAATCTTCATAATTATTCATAATTAATCTCCATAATTACACAAATTTGGTGGCAGACAGGAAATTCTCCATAACATACATGATTTGCCAACACTACAAATCAATTAACTGCAGGTAATTCCATCGACGACGGAGCATAGTTTTTTTCTTAATACCTAGAACAAGAAAACAAACACATAAAGAACGGAAAACAGAAAGAAGAGGAATGAAATTCAACATAACTGAGAATTGATACAAACTGCTTAATCACTAATATCTTAAACGCCTTGGGGAGATAAAAGTAAAAGAACCCTAACAAAATTACCTTTTCCACCTCTACCGACGACTTTGCAACTCCGCCGGTGACTACTTTTGCTTTTAAGACCTCCACCGTGAAATGTAGGGTTGCCGTTGTCAGCAATATTGACACTGGTTTCGCTCATGATGCAGAATTCAAATCCGATGACTTAAATCCCCAAAATTAGCTGAAGAAAACACCATAAAATCCCTAATGAAGAACAAAAATCAGTTTATATCGATAGCTTGCATCAATATCCAATGAGACTTATCCAGTGGATGCATTTGGGCGAAGCAAAACGAAGAAGATGAGTCGGAAATTTTTGGGCAAATTTGGGGCCATAACTCTGTGAAGCCACAACTCATTTGCTCGACTTTGAAGGTTGCAGTTTTCAAACCAGGGAAATTTTTTTGGTGGTTTTCAATATTTTAATGACCATGACACGTGTCAAAAATCCGTAGCTCGACTTTTTTATGCTCAACCCATCATGGAGGTTCCCGTAGAAAAATAAAAATTGAATACTAAAAAAATACTTATACTTGTCAATTCTTGTACCTCGTTCGTGGAAGAGTCCACATGTTACAACATGTGTGTATTTAAAAAAAATTAAAAATACATCTATATTTTTCAAGATTTTAAGATAGTTTAATACATAAGCTGGAGGAGCTCTCTCGAATGAGAAGCAGGGAGTAAAGGGCAATTTTAAGATTTATTTTTATTTTTATTTTATTTGTATATTTTCACACATGGACTCCCGGCGAGCTGCCCTACTGAAAATATCTTGAAATGTTGGTGTACTAATTGAAATATACTTACCTTAAGATATAATTATGAAAAATTTGAAACGTCGCCATAATAAAATAGGGGTGTAATCAAGCCGAATAATATCTTGCTCAAGATTGACTCATTTAGCTAAACGAGGTTGTCATTTCATTATCGAATAAGCTTTTATGCGAGTGCGGATCTGAGCCCAAACGAGTTTTTTAAATGTAGACTTTCATTTCAAAATTTTATTTATAACATTCACAATAATGTAGTAATATATTTATTATTTTCTTGTAAATAATTGAAGTTAACTAGATACTCAATCCAAATATTACTAATCATAGTATAAAATATAAGATATCTAATCAATAATTTTATATTTTTAAGATAAATAACTTAACGAGCTTGCTCATGAGTTAACGAGTCTCGTCATGCTCAAGCTTGACTCGTTTAGCTAAATAAGCTGACTTATTAAATTAACGATTGAGTCTTTATCGAGCCGAACGTTGAATAACTCTCGAGTAGCTCGACTCTTTTACAATCCTAATATAAATGATGTTTATTCCAATAAAAAATAAGTCTATCTCTTTTCTTCCGTATAAAATGCCGCAATGATAAGTTTCCATTTGATTGTTACACAATATAAGTTTGAATCTCAGTCATAGATAGAGTTGGCAACTTAGATGGGCTAAATCGGGGCCAACTTTAATATTTTCTGCCGCTGGACCAACTCATTGAGTGCTTGTTTGGTTCAAATAGAAGAATGAAAAGAGAATAAAATCAAGTGAAGGGAAAGAATGATACAATAACTAGTACTTCCTCTGTATCTTTTCATTAAACTTATTGGGAAAATTAATAAAGTTTTGTTTAATACCAAAATCCAACTAACCCCAACCGAGTAGAAGTGCCTTAAGAGTCTTTTAGATAGGTTCACTGTTTAAGCATAAAGATTTTATCTTCACAGATCTCGAACTGAGTGGAAGATTGAAGATGAAGTCCAACTGATCAACATGGCCGACCCTGATAATTTGAGGGCCCTTCATCGTTTTTCCTCTTGATGGCTCAACATCTTCAATTCTCTTGATCTACCCCCATGCTTCCACAATAGCTATAAGCATCGTGCCAGAGAAGGAATGGATTCCAATTCTCCCCCGATTCTTTTTCAATCAAAATATAATTTTCATTCTCAATAATATTAATTGCTTCATTCAAAGCATCAATATCTTCATCATTCTCAAACACAAGAGCATCAATTTCTTCACCTCAGTCACATAATCATCAATTCTTCATTCTCAATCAAGTTTTCTTTCCTTGAAGAGCTAGAACTATGTACTATAATTTATGCATAGCCCCTTTTTGAATTTCAATAAAAGTATCAATTCTTTTTCTTTTGGCTCGTTTTTTACTACCACATATTCTTGTTTTCTTTTTTTAGGTATTGTATTTCTCAAAGGCTCAAAGTATTACAGACTGTGATACTCCTGCTCCAGAGGTAGAGATTGTAAGCAATAGAGAACAAATCATATTACCTTCTCTCAAATTGAGATTTATATATTGTGAGCCACCAAGCCTGCGAGAGATGGAGAGAGATGCGAAATTGTCGAGTCGTAAATGAGTAATTTAAAGAGAGAGCAGAGCAACGTAAACTCAGATTGTGAATTGGAGAGAAGAAAGAGAGAGTTGAGAGCCAGAGAGAGTTGAGTGTAAAATAAAACGGTAATCTTTGTTCCTTCTTGTTATATATATATTTTTAATACTAGTAATGAACTTTTTTTTGGGGCCCCTAAAATTTGGGGGCCAAAGGCCATTGCCCTTATGTGCCTAGGGTGGGCCAGCTCTGCTGATTAAGTCAGATAAAGTCACAGTTGACTCCGGATCTTGAGCAATACAGTTAGCCCCTCAACTGTACTCAGAACCGTGGTAGTTAGAAGTGAGAAGAGGATTAAAGCGAAGACCTTGAATCAGAATTCAAATTCAAACAACACAAGATCTGTTATTTCTTAATTTGGGCAGACACATAAGTTGTGCAGTTCGAAAGCAAGCTTCGCAGTTGCCATTTGGGGAAAGTCTGCAGATTTGTGATGATAACCTATCGCTTTCATGGCAGAAGTCAAACAACTTTTTTCAACGGCTAGTTTGACATCTCCGCCTATAAAAAGAGACTCACTCTTAACGTGTAGATTACTGATTTCATTGAAGAGATTGCGAGTTTACAACAACAAAAAGATTGAAGCTTACCAGTGCCAGAGTTCTCCCCTCTCCTTGTGCTCTCTTCGAAGTTCTTAGCTCTCCTAGAATTCACCTTCTTTGATCGAGCCTTAGAATTTCTTTCACTCATTTCCTAAGCCTAGCCACTCTCACCAGAGTCTAGCCTTAGAATTGAGAAGTTACACTTGTTGTAAGTTAATTCTCATGGTTGGAAAAACCCTTTAAAATCCTTTTCATACCTTAACAAGGTTTAAAAGGTTATATGTTTCTTTGTACCCGCAAACAAAGAAGTTAGGTTTTATTGAGCCCGAAAATCAATTGTTCAAAGTTGTTTGGTACCCAAAAATCAAGTGGTTACGTTTGAGTTGTATGAACAAACAACTTAGTGGATTACAATTTCACTTCACGGCACGACCAAAAAAAAGAAAGAGCTTCACTATTACCAGCAAGCAAACTGGTCGTGGACGTATGAGTTCAACTCTGAACCACGTAAAAATTCCCTTGTGTTTATTTAATCTTTAAGTTTCTGTTTATACACTAACTTCGAACTAATACTCGAGTATATAACAAACTGCACTAAAAGCTTTTGCGAACTTGACCGTCGCATCGAATTTTCTATGAAAACGAGTTAACACTAATTTCCACCAAACTTTCGCACCGCACTTAAAACATCAGTTAGCGAACATATAGTTGACTCTCAGTCAAAGAAGTCAACTGTATACCTAACTGTGTGACTACTCCAACTGAATTTTACAGTTGTTGAGAAATTAAAGTCAAGTTTTAAGCAAAAATCTCTATTGGTGTATTCTCTCATACACCAATTAACTCATATCGGGACCATCAAAACTCATTTGGTCGGGAACGCATGTTAAGAAAATGAATTATTTATAATTAAGTTAAAAAGATAAAGTAACTTTTTGGGGGTATTTTTGTCACATCAAATAAAAGAGAGATGGAGTTAGTAATTTTTTAGTGACATATATGATAACTTATGAGTTATAGTGAGGTATGTCATATGGTGCATTTCCATTTTAGGAAATAAACTTAATGAACTAATACTTCCAAATAAAGTAAAATGAGCTTAATGAAAATATACGGATGAAGTACTTTTATTGAGTGTATAGTTGAATAAGAGATAATCCATCCATATAGCCAGTTTGATTAGGTTGACTACAATAGTTGTCAATGAACTTAATATGGTAAAATTGTAGCCAAAAATGTATTTTTTGGACAAAAATACCCCTTCTTTTCACTTTTTCTCTTTCCCTCTATCTTCTTTATCTCTTTTTCCTCTTTTCTTTCTTCTCCTCCATCTCGTTTTTTTTTCTCCAGCTTATTTTCTTCTTCATTTTTTTTGGTACTCTTCTTCCCCGCTCTGGATCTGAACTCGTCCTCGCCGCTGTCGCCCCTCCCATCGCAGCCTCCGTCACCGTTGAGCTGCCCCTCTCTCTCGTTGTTCGTGTTTCTACCGCCCTCCTCGAGCTGTCACTCTCTCTTTCGTTGTTCATCTCTCTACCCCCGCCCTCGAGCTGCCACTCTCTCGCTCTTGCTGTTCATCTCTCTAGTCACCGCCGCCTCTCTGTAGTCGCCGCCACCGCCTCTTTGTAGTCGCCGCAGTCGTCGCCCTCCCGTCGCCGCTGTTGAGGTGTTTTGTTGCCGCCGCCATCGATTAGTTGTATCTTTTCGTCACCGTCGCTGTCGTTGAGCTGTTTTTGTCACCGTCGCCGTTGATTGGTGTTGATTGACAACATTTTTTGATTTTGAATTTCATTGAAGAAGCTTCTTCGGTTGCATGCTGGTATGTTGTTTTATATGTTGCGATTTGTTGTTTTTGTTCGTGTTTTATTACTATTTGTGCATTTCGTACGTGCAAATTAATTTCGTAACATGTTTGTGGCTACTTTGTATCGAAATTTTTACGTATACAATGTTGCGAATTTTGCAATTCATAACACTATATACGAAATTTCGTATATAGTGTTACGAATTGTGAAATTCATAACTAACTGTGCATTTTAGCTCGTTTATTTGACGTTACGAAATTACAATTTCGCAACATGTTTGAGACTTTTTGAATGTTTTGAATCTGAAATTTTTAGGTGTATAATGTTGGGAAATTCAAACTTCGTAACACAATTCGTATAATAGTGTAGCGAATTGTGAATTTTGTAACTAACTTTGCATTTTCATAATTTTATTTGAAGTTACGAAATTAGAATTTCGTAACATGTTTGTGGCTATTTGAATGTTTAGAAACTGATTTTTTGAAGTACACATGTTATGAATTTGACAATTCGCAACATAATATACGAATTTCGTATATAGTGTTACGAATTATGAAATTTGTAACTAGCTTTGAATTTTCATAATTTTGTTTGAAATTACGAAATTAGAATTTGTAACATGTTTGTGGCTATTTGAAGCTTTAGAAACTGAATTTTTGAAGTACACATGTTACGAATTTGACAATTCGCAACATAATATACGAATTTCGTATATAGTGTAGCGAATTCTGAATTTCGTAACATGTTTGTGGCTATTTGACGCAACATATTTGAGGCTTTTTGAAGGTTTCAAATATGAAATTTTTATGTGCATAATGTTGCGAATTTCACAATTCGTATAATTGTGTAGCGAATTGTGAAATGCGTAACTAACTTTGCATTTTTGTTCGTTTATTTGACGTTACGAAATTATAATTTCGCAACATGTTTGAGGCTTTTTGAAGGTTAATTATGTTACGATTTGTTCATTTTGTAACACTGTAACTAATTTAAATCTTACTCCTTTTATGCAGATGTGTCCATCGTACTTAATTGTTGTGCATGGAGGGCATCAGGATGAGAATATATATGTAGGTGGGAGAAAGAAGTATATTCCCATTCCTCCAACGGGTATAAGCTTTCAACAATTTTTGAGCAAGATTGAGGTGCGATTGAAAGACAATAACATGTATGCATTTGATGTAGATGCTTTAGTTGAGTCACCTGTAGGGGAGACTATGAGAATGAAGATAACAGATGACTTTGAGTTGTCTAGTATGTTGGGGTTGTTGGATTTGCCTACGGTATATATCACGGTTTATCCTAGAATGAATGAATGTTCATCTAGTAGAAAACGTCGAAATACTAAGGTTTTGAGTTTGCAAAATAAGATCCAGTGTGAGGTTGATGTTGATAGTGATGAATCTAATTTTGAGAATGTTGGTGATGAAATGTATGATAGTAAATCTGATGACATGGATGATGTGTATGATGATTGTGATGATTCGGCTGATTATTGCAGTGGAGGTGAGCATAATCAATCTAACACAATTATTAATGAGGAAAAGAAGAAAGAGGTTGCACTGTGGATTGTTCCTGGTGCAGTGGAGCAAGCTTCTATTGGATCTGATGATTTCGTTATACCTTCTGAGCCAGTGACAAATGATCTTGTGATTGGTGGTATATGTCGTGACAAGTTGAGAATGCAAACAGCTGTTGGGAATTACCACATGAAAAATCATGTGGAGTATGTGACAGAGCGCTCGAGTGGTACTCGTTATCATCTCGTATGTAAATTTGCGATAGATGTGAATTTGTTATTCGAGCATCTGCGATGGGCAAGGCTTGGCAAATCACTCATTAAAGACCTCACAATTGTGAAATTGATTTGAGATATCATCCCCATTCAAAGGTTTCTTCTAAAGTCATAGCTGCCGAATTTGTTGATAATTTGACTGAAGATGGTTTCCTTCTTAGGCCTCGGAATATTCAAGGGAAGTTGTTAAGGGATTACGGTATTCATGTGACGTACCGAACTGCGTTGGTTGGGAAGAACCATGCAGTAAAACAATCATACGGTGATGCAGACAAATCTTTTCAGGTTCTTTTGATTAGTCTTACTTAAGTTTGATATATGTTGTTTTTTAGTAAATTCGTAATGTTAAGTGTTACGGATTTGATGAATTCGTAATGTTTATGTTACGAATTTATAACTATGTTTCGTAACATGTTTGTGGCTATTTGAAGGTTTAGAAACTGAATTTTTAGGTGTATAATGTTGCGAATTTTACAATTCGTAACACAATTCGTATATAGTGTTGCGAATAGTGAATTTCGTAACTAACTTTGCATTTTGGTTCGTTGATTTGACGTTACGAAATTATAATTTCGCAACATGTTTGAGGCTTTTTGAATGTTTCGAATCTGAAATTTTTAGGTGTATAATATTGCGAATTCCACAATTCGTAACACAATTCGTATAGTAGTGTTGCGAATTGTGAAATTCGTAACTAACTTTGCATTTTTGTTCGTTGATTTGTCGTAACATGTTTGAGGCTTTTTGAATGTTTATAATCAGAAATTTTTAGTTGTATAATGTTGCGAATTTCACAATTCGTAATGTTTTATGTTACGAATTTATGACTATATTTGTATTAATGATTTTTTTTGCATATTTTCAGTTGTTACCCACGTACCTGTACATGCTAAAGGACTTAAACCTCGGATCGGTGGTGGATCTACAGACATGTGATGATGGTATATTTCAATCTGTTTTCTTTGCTCTTGGTGCATGTATAAGAGCATTTAGTTCGTGTCGCCCTGTTATTATGCTTGATAGAACCCATTTGAAAGGAAAATACAAGGATATTATGTTTATTGCTGCAACTAAGGATGCTAATGAGCATATTATTCCTTTGGTTTTTGGGATTGGGGACAAAGAAAGTGATTCATCATGGACTTGGTTTCTCAACCAAATTCGTAATGCATTTGGTTGCCCCACCGATCTTTTGATTGTGTCTGATCAGCACTTGAGTATAAAGAATGCAGTGGATTCGGTTTATCCAGGGATCCCCCACGGGTTGTGTTCATTTCATATACAAATAACATGAAGAAATGGGGTTATGGCTCTTTTGTGACTGATATTTTCCATGCTGCAGCAACGGCTTATAAAGATTCTGATTTTGAGGAATACATGGCGAATCTGCAACACAGTGCACATGCCAGCGTTATAAATCTTAAACCTAGTAGATGGGTTGTATGCAAATGCCCTGTTCGCCAGTACTACTTTGGAACATCAAATACAGTAGAGATTTTGAATGCTAGAATAAAATGGGCCAGATCTTTGCCAGTGTGTTCTTTACTTGAGTATGTCCGGAAGATATGTCAGGATTGGTTTTTTAAGCGCCGTACCAGGGCTGTAGCTAGATCCCAAGAGCTATCGGAGTATGCAACCAAGAGGCCAGAGAAAGCTATTGAGTTGGGGAGGTCTATGAAGGTTGAACCTATTAGTGAGATTAAATACAAGGTCATTTCTGGATCTCACAGCCATATGGTTGACCTTGCTCTTCGAGAGTGCTCGTGTCATGTCTTTGGACTTTGATCTTGATCTTATACCTTGTTCTCATGCCGCTGCAGCAATAAGGTGATGTTATTTCGTTATGAAATTGTGTATTTCGTATCATTCCTTGTTACGAATTTATGTATTTCGTAACATGACTTGTTACGAATTTATTATATCTGTAGCTTCGTTTTTCGATGTAACGAATTTGTTGTTTCGTAACATGTGTTCTTACGAATTTGTGATATTTTGTAACATTAGTTTTATATGTACCATATTGTCTGGTGTTATTTGTTGCAAATTGTGCATTTCGTAAATGAAATATGGTTTTTGTTTTTGCAGTTTCGCCAGACAAGCCCCAGTTTCATATGTGCATCGTTATTACTCGACTGAGATGTGGCTTAAATCTTATGCTAGTGAAGTGATGTCGATCCCGGATCAAGATGAATGGTTTGCACCCGATGACGTTGCCTCCAAGGTTGTTGGCACCCCTCCTAACCTTAGGCAAGCTGGTCGACCAAGAAAGAAAAGGATTCAATCTGGAGATCGTGTGTGCTCTCGATGTCATCATAAAGGTCATTACCAAAACTCATGCACTACAGTGTTAGAAGAGATTACTAGGGATGAGGAAGTGAGTTGCAATAAACCAAAGACTCGGAAAAAGAAAAAATGTGGGATCTGCGGCGTAGAGGGGCATATTCGTTTAACGTGTCAAGACCCAAATAGATTTGGTTGATAGTTTTTATATTTATGTATCTTTATTGTTGTATTTTTATGGATTATTGTTGTGTTCTGTTGTGAATTATTGATTCCATTCGTTTATTTGACGTTGCGAAATTATAATTTCGCAACATGTTTGACGCTTTTTTGAATGCTTGGAATCTGGAATTTTTAGGTGTATAATGTTGCGAATTTTGCAATTCGTACATGGTATTGTGAATTGTGAAATTCGTAACTAACTTTGCTTTTTGGTTCGTTTATTTGACGTTGCGAAATTATAATTTCGCAACATGTTTGATGCCTTTTTAAATGCTTGGAATCTGAAATTTTCAGGTGTATAATGTTGCGAAATTCGCAATTCATAACACAAGTCGTATATGGTGTTGCGAATTGTGAAATTCGTAACTAACTTTGCTTTTTGGTTCGTTTATTTGACGTTGCGAAATTATAATTTCGTAACCTTATGTGACCTTATCTCAATAAGGTCGCATAATTTGTTATGAAAATATGAATTGTTATGAAAATAGGAATTGTAACAATCTAGGAATTGTTTTGAGCAAAGTTCTACGTGGCATGAGAATAAAATCATAAGACTGTTATGAATAAATGCAGAGAAGCAGTAGTACTGTTACGAATTAAATAGATCGTAGCAACATAAGTTACGAATTTGAAAATTCGTAACATAGCAATAAAATCATAACAGTTACCTATGTTACGATATAAACAAATCGCAACGAATCATGTTTCGAAAATAATAATTCGAAATAAACGATAGTGTTACGAAATTGCAATTTCGTAAACAGCTGCATATTTACCTACCGTAAGTGCTATTAAATCTTACAAAATAGGCATTATTTTGAGCAAAATATGTGCAGCTAGCAAAGACAAAAGTCCATAGAAAATATTGTTTCAAGGATTACTCTCCAATACCATGGGAATGGCTTCATCGGTGCTATGAGCATATATAGTTCGGGCAATGTGGTCGCGATAATGATCGTACTCCTCTTCTTTCTTGAAGCATTTGGGCAGCGGGGTACTCGACAGGATCTGCTCCACGTACTTCAATGCATAGAGCCCACATTTCACATCCCATTTTTGTTTGAAGGGATTCTTTGACTTAGGTGGAATACACAACTCCCATTGTGTTAGAGTTGGTTTCTTGATCCGATGATGCTCGAAGTATCCGATTTCCTTTAATATTTGAGGGATAAGCCTTGCAAGGGGTAGGAAGATGTCCTTCCTATTTGTGAAGTGGTGTTCCTCGAATATCCATTGAAATCGTAGAGCACAAGTTTTTGCTTCTTGAGATCCAACAAGATCGTCCCCCAATGATCTTTGTAGTTGCAAACGGCTACGACCTACAAGGCACATCGAAACGAAATGTTGAATTCGTAACATGTACTCGATCCACTTCTTCATGTTTGGGCCCCAATTCGGCTGTATAGCCTCTGCAAATAAGCACAATCTTTCCATCAGTTGTACTGGAACAACCTCTTCAATTTGACTGTTGAACAATTTGTGATTAAACGGTTCATCGAATCGTTTCTTATCCTTATGCATATCTTCAAACACCTCATCAACCGTTTCCTATTAACAAATCATAAAATTATGTTACAAACTCCAAGTAATAAATCAGAGACACATGTTACGAATTTATAAATTCATAACACGAGATGGTTATTTGTTTGTTACGAAATTATAAGTTTCATTACACGAGATGATTACATGTATGTTGCGAAATTATAAATTCGTAACAAGAGATGATTTCATGTCTGTTGCGAAATTATAAATTCGTAACAAGAGATGATTTCATTTCTGTTGCGAAATGATAAATTCATAACACGAATTAGAGACACGTCTTACTAATTTATAATTTCGTATCAAGGTTAAAACAGAAAAAATAAGTGCAGTTACCATGAAGTAACATGATGTGATCGCAATAATGGAGTTGATATGTTTGAGTCCTGCAAGGGCTGGATCCGAGGTAAGTACAGCGAGGTATGCTTCCATGTGATCCCCGTGGAGCTGTTTATCTTTGTTCAAGATGTGTTCGAAAAAATCTTTCTCCACCCCACAAAGCAATCCAACATTCCTCCTGTTATTTTAAAAGCATATTTAGAAAGTAATTTGCATTATTCTTATTAATGTACTAAATATTTAATAGGAAACTTACACTCCATGGTCCAAGCTCAAGAAATGTTCGAACATGTCTCTTCCCGGACGTACGTCATTGGGAAGGAATGGACTCCTATGTACGGCTGCCGGAAATTTTCTCCTAACGGGCCTCACGGTCAAGATCACTTTCGGAATTCTACTTACACTTGCCGCAGGCTTTGATGGAGCGTGCACCTTTGGAACGGGGTTTGATGGAGCGTGGACCGTAGGAGCGAGCAATGTTGGAAGAGCTTGACTCAATGGTTCCGACTTGCACACCATTGGATGAATTTCTGTTGGAGGGGGCACAACCTCGTATTTCGATGTTATATCATTTAGTTGATCGAAGATGGCATTAATCTGTGTGTCCGATGTTTCAAGCAGCTCACTCGCTACATCATGTGTCTGGGAGATTTGTAAATACGTTACGAACTAATACATTCGTAAAACGAGATGATTACAAGTCTGTTGCGAAATTATAAATTCGTAACACGAGATGATTATATGTATGTTGCGAACTTATAAATTCATAACATGAGATGATTACATGTCTTTGCGAAATTATAAAATCGTAACACGAGATGATTATATGTATGCTGCGAACTTATACATTCGTAACACGAGATGATTACATGTCTGTTGCGAAATTATAAATTCGTAACACGAGATGATTACATGTCTGTTGCGAAATTATAAAATCGTAACACGAGATGATTACAAGTCTGTTGCGAAATTATAAATTCGTAACACGAGATGATTACATGTCTGTTGCGAAATTATAAATTCGTAACACGAGATGATTACATGTATGTTGCGAAATTATAAAATCGTAACACGAGATGATTATATGTATGTTGCGAACTTATAAATTCGTAACACGAGATGATAATATGTATGTTGCGAACTTATAAATTTGTAACACGAGATGATTACATGTATGTTGCGAAATTATAAAATCGTAACACGAGATGATTATATGTATGTCGCGAACTTATAAATTCATAACACGAGATGATTACATGTCTGTTGCGAAATTATAAATTCGTAACACGAGATGATTACATGTCTGTTGCGAAATTATAAATTCGTAACACGAGATGATTACATAAGTGTTACGAAATTATAATTTCGTAACATGAGATGGATATAAAGTTTCATAACGATACGAATACCTAGCAATGATACGAATACTTAATAATACTACAACGATGATACGAATTATTAAATTCGTATCAATCGTACAAATTGTTTATACCGTGATAACACCAAATATGTCCATAAATAAAAAAAAAAAAGATAAAACACCATTGTTTGTCATTTCACACTCATCTTCATTTTTTTACCTGTTTGGACTCCGGCTCGGTGGTGGAAAGGTGGTGCTGCTTCTCTTCACCACTGTTCGGGGGGAGTAGCTTTTCTTGCTCAATGGAGGGGGAGGCTACTGCTACATTGCTTGAAGGAGAGGCGGAGGCTGCTGCTGACATTTGTTGGAGGAGAGGGGGTGCCATTGATGATGCTGCTGCTGCTGCCATTTGTTGAAGAGGGAGTGCCGTTGATGCTGCTGTTGCTGCTGCTGCTTGGTGTGAGTCCATCCCCTTTTGTGCTTCAACTTCGAGCAGCTTCTTCAGGATATAATCTCCCACAGCTTCGACAAGCTGCTGCTGTTGCTCCTTTTGTCATTGCAGAAGTGCTTGAAGCATTTGATCTTGTTGCGTTTGGAGAAGAGCCTCAACCTCTATTCTAGCTCTTGTTGTTGCTACACTCCCGACATATTCCCCTACCTCCTTTATGAAATTCTCCCGATCTTCAGCAGATTGGATGTTGGAAGGGAGTAGGTGAGCAGCAACAGTAGAAGTGGAAGCACCAATTGGGGCAGCAACGATGTCTTCATTGTCATCAATTTCACGCTTCCTCTTCTTCATATTGTCAGTAGAATCATACTGAAAGGCAAATGACATCTTTTCAGGATCCTTACCAAGAGATTTCCAGAATGCTGTCTCTTTTTCCTTTTTCGTTGGCTTAAGTTCGGGGACCAGTGCCTACAAAGAAAAGAAGCAACTTTGTAATACTGTTACGAAAGAAATAGATCGCAACAACAAATGTTACGAAATTGAAAATTCGCAACATAATAATAAAACCACAACAATTAACTATGTTACGAAGTAAACAAAGCGCAACAAGTTATGTTGCGAAATTAGAATTTCGTAACATAATAACAAAATCATAACAATTAGCACTGATACGAAATAAACAAATCGCAACAACTCATATTGCGAAACTAAAATTTCGGAACAATAGAATACAATAATAACATGTAACAATGTTACGAAAATAATAATTCGACACAAACTATAGTGATACGAATTTGCAATTTCATAGCATGAGAAAAAAATCATAAAAGTTTTATGAAAAAATGCACAGAACAAGTAATACTGTTACGAAAGAAATATATCGCAACAACAAATGTTACGAATTTGAAAAATTGCAACATAATAATAAAATCACAACAATTAACTATGTTACGAAGTAAACAAAGCGCAACAAGTTATGTTGCGAAATTAGAATTTCGTAACATAATAACAAAATCATAACAATTAGCACTGATACAAAATAAACAAATCGCAACAACTCATGTTGCGAAACTAGAAATTCGGAACATTAGAATAAATTGCAACAGGTACCCAACAATAATTGAAATTGTACCTTTGAACTGAAGGGCACCATTCCCTTTGCACTCATATATTTATACCTCAGCATGCGAAGTATAAATTCTTTGCTGTCCTTGCCTCCAATCCCCCTCCCAACAGGCGGTATTGCTTCATGTATCCAAGCCTGAAATTTAATTTCTTATTAGTAGCAATTCGTCACTGATACGAATGTTTAAATTCGTAACAAAAAATAAAATCAAATGATTCGAAATATAGAAATTTTACCAAGAATGCTATGGTGTTCCCTTTCAGATGGTAGTAGCTTCCCGGCTTATTTGTCACTACGTCAATCTTCTCAATCAGTATTTGGTAGGCATAACTCCCCCACGGGAACTTCTCCCAAGCCTCATCATCCTCCACCAAAGCCCACATCCACAGTGGGACATTCTCCTTGTTTGGATCAAGTCCAAGCACATAAAGTTAGCATAAGAGAATCTTCGCCAACTTGAGGTAGTCGGCTTCAGTCCCCTTGACCTCCACCTTTTTCACTTCGAAATGCTTGTTTATGAATTTTGTCCGCACGTTAGAAATGAGCATTTCTTTGCCTCCCATTAGCTTGGTGAAGACTGAACTCTTTGGTATCCGATGGGGTTAATATGGATGGAAATTTGGAGGCGTAGGTCCGAATCGAAGGCCGGAAACCAAGGCAAACTCTACCCGGGAGAATCGTAGAATTCGCCCTTGGACCTTGAAAAATAAAGTTGTTTCGTCAACCTCTGGATCCGGTTTGACTTGGCGAGAATCATGAAGTGTAAAGCTTTGCCGGATCTGGACACAAGATCCGGGAGCTTCATGAATGGCCCGATTGCTGATTGCTTCAACGCTTGGATAGATTTTTTGCCGAAGGTTTCAAGGACACACCTTATGTCCTTCACTGTGCACTCACCTCCGGTTAGCATTATCCGGTGGTGCTTTGCTGCAAGATTCTTCTGCTTGAAAGTCCATTCGATCTGCAATAAACAAAGAATTAAACAAATTCAGTAATTCAGAACATGTAACATTTGTTGCGAAATTGTAATTTCGCAACGTCTAATAAACGAATGAATAAGCACAGGTAGTTGCGAATTTCACCATATACGAATTGCGAAATTCGCAACATTATGCACCTAAAAATTCCAGATTCCAAGCATTCAAAAAGGCATCAAACATATTGCGAAATTATAATTTCGCAACGGCAAATAAACGAACCAAAATGCACAGGTAGTAGCAAATTTCACAATTCGCAACACTATACACCAATTGTGTTACGAATTGCGAAATTCGCAACATTATGCACGTAAAAATTCTAGATTTCAAGCATTCAAAAAGGCAACAAACATGTTGCGAAATTGTAATTTCGCAACGTCAAATAAACGAACCAAAATGCAAAGTTAGTTACGAATTTCACAATTCGCAACACTATACACCAATTGTATTACGAATTGATAAATTCGCAACATTATGCACCTAAAAATTTCAGATTCCAAGCATTCAAAAAGGCATCAAACATGTTGCGAAATTATAATTTCGCAACGTCAAATAAAGGAACCGAAATGCATAGGTAGTTGCGAATTTCACAATTCGCAACACTATACACCAATTGTGTTACGAATTGCGAAATTCGCAATATTATGCACGTAAAAATTCCAGATTCCAAGCATTCAAAAAGGCAGCAAACATGTTGCGAAATTGTAATTTCGCAACGTCAAATAAACGAACCAAAATGCAAAGTTAGTTACGAATTTAACAATTCGCAACACTATACATCAATTGAGTTACGAATTGCGAAATTCGCAACATTATGCACGTAAAAATTCCAGATTCTAAGCATTCAAAAAGGCAGCAACACATGTTGTGAAATTGTAATTTCGCAACGTCAAATAAACGAACCAAAATGCAAAGTTAGTTACGAATTTCATAATTCGCAACACTATACACCAATTGTGTTACGAATTGCGAAATTCGCAACATTATGCACGTAAAAATTCCAGATTCCAAGCATTCAAAAAGACAGCAAACATGTTGCGAAATTGTAATTTCGCAACGTCAAATAAACGAACCAAAATGCAAAGTTAGTTATGAATTTCATAATTCGCAACACTATACACCAATTGTATTACGAATTGCGAAATTCGCAACATTATGCACGTAAAAATTCCAGATTCCAAGCATTCAAAAAGGCAGCAAACATGTTGCGAAATTGTAATTTCGCAACGTCAAATAAACGAACCAAAATGCAAAATTAGTTACGAATTTTACAATTCGCAACACTATACACCAATTGTGTTACGAATTGTGAAATTCGCAACATTATGCACGTAAAAATTCCAGATTCCAAGCATTCAAAAAGGTAGAAAACATGTTGCGAAATTGTAATTTCGCAACGTCAAATAAACGAACCAAAATGCAAAGTTAGTTACGAATTTCACAATTCGCAACACTATACACCAATTGTGTTACGAATTGCAAAATTCGCAACATTATGCACGTAAAAATTCCAGATTCCAAGCATTCAAAAAGGCAGCAAACATGTTGCGAAATTGTAATTTCGCAACGTCAAAATAAACGAACTTAAATGCAAAGTTAGTTACGAATTTCACAATTCGCAACACTATACACCAATTGTGTTACGAATTGCGAAATTCGCAACATTATGCACGTAAAAATTCCAGATTCCAATATTCCAAAAAAGCAGCAAACATGTTGTGTAATTTCGCAACAGTTTATGACCGAAATTCCAAAAACGTGTTACGAATTAGGGTTCTAAGCAAATATGAGAAACCAAAAACCAAATCTAGACATTCAAACAAGTTCTAAACACAAATCGTAAGAATTTATCAATTCGCATCAAGCTCGGGATATGAGAAATTCAAATTTTACCTTTTCATTCTCGTAGAGGTTGTCGGATTCGTCGCCGTCGCTTGCTTCGCTGTCGCCGCCAGCTTCTTCATCCTCTTCTTCTTCTCCTTACTTTTTCTTCCCCTTTCTATTGTCTTCCCTCTCGTCTTTCTTTCTCTTCTTCGATGGTTTGGCTTCGACGGTTTGATCGTTCTTTCTTTTTTGCCTCCTCTCTCGTGTTGCGGCGTTGCCGGAATTGGACCGATTTTCGTTGTCCTTGCCTTCTGTTTCAGAGTCGCCCAAATCGACGGGGGCGGCTTCTTTGTCTCCGCCTGCTTCTTCGTCTCCGCCGGCTTCTTCATCTCCACTGGCTTCTTCTTCTTCCACAGAGTTTGGTGTTTGTTCTTCTTCCATAGATCTCGTGGTTGTTTGTTCGCTGTCGGAAGCCATAGATGGACGGCTGAGGGTGGCTGTGGCGCGACGGAGGAGGGTGGCGGAAATGGAAGGTGGCTGGACGGCGGAGGGTGGCGAAAATGGAGGTGGAGGAAACTAGGGTTTTCTGGTTTTGGGGGAGGGTTTTTTCAGAGAGAGAAAAATTGAGTGGGAAATGAAATGGAGTGGGAGGTTATGACATGTCTACACGTTTTTTTTTAGTGAAAAAAACTGAAAATAACTCCTACCCTATAGTAAGGGTATAATTGTCCCAAAAATATATTTTTGGCTATAATTTTACCATATTATGTTCCTTGACAACTATTGTAATCTAAGGGGGGATTTTGCTATATGGGTCCTTCTCTTGTTGAATAATGTAAATGAATCACTTGTACTTGTAAGGGATTCCCTTTCATGAGAGGATTTGATTTTGTAACTCCTCTAATTTGGTGGGTAATATTTTGAATGTTTATATTACCTTCGAGTATAAATAATGATTAAAACTATCCAAATCATACAAAGAGTGATCCAACTTTCAATAAAGTCCAACTAAACACGAGCTCAATTTGTTTATGAAATTTGTACAAACACAATGCATGCAGCGTAAGCTTCTGTAATAATATAAAGGTTCTCAAATAATACAAAAGTGAAACAAACTAACTATGAAATTAGACAACGTAATTCCAATTTTTTATAAAAAAAAAGAAAAAGTACTCTTTCCGACCCACTCATATTATCATCCCTTTCTTATTTAGGTGTCCCACTCATATTGTTATATTCTAAATAAGAAAAATTTAAATTTTTCAAAATATTTCAAAAACTACACTGCGCTCCAGCTGGTGGTGAAGGAAAGGGGGAAGCGACTCATTCCTTCCTTTCGGAGGACATTAGAGGTTCGGAAGGCGAACTATGATGTCAGGGCTGGGACTCGATCGAACTTCGGGTTAGTTGTCTAGCCAACCGATGTCAATTCGAAACAAAGGAAAAGTGATCTTTCACTTCGTAGAATCAGACACTGAAAAGCGCTTCTCCCTAATTATGCTTCTGGATCGGAAGAGTTTGAGGGAAAAAGAAAAGAGGAGAAGCAAGCATGGGCTAAGCCTGATCTTTATATATGAGTAATCGCAGTAGAGATCAAAGTAGATTGAATTCATCTTCTAAAAGAAGAGTCTATATACGCGATTTCATTATTTTCTCCTCTTGTTTTGTCTCTTGGCTATTGTCTTTCGCCCTATGTCCTGTACTTGCTAAAGAGTGAAACACCCAATCGGTACAAGGAAACGGAACCGGCGGTAATACCCGAGAAGTAAGTACTTTGACTCATAACACCCAAACAACCAAGTCAAGGGGCGGTGGAAAGCGTTGATACGTGAAAAGACCCGATCATGAGTCATACCTCGATATGTTCCAACGTCTTACGCCAGATGCACTGATCTTGTTTGGTAGACATGGGCAAAGCCGAGTTCAAGTCCATTTTCATGCCCGATTACATGTCCCATGCCAAGGTCGGGGTAAGTCCCAGTTTCTGTTCCACCCAGGGCTAAAGCAAGAGAACAGATATCCGAACCTGCAGTTAGTAGTTCTAGTAGCTAAATCAATATGTTGTATCTGATCAATATGCCAATCAACATGAACGTGAATGGGGGATGAGCTAACCCAAGTGGGGTCGTCTCGTAATAAACTCAAGAGGAAGGTTTCAAGTAGTAAACTAAAGAGCTCAACCAATAGATAAAGGCAAAGGGCAAGGGTCGCAGCTCACATACTGATCATTGCGATGCCCCGTAGGGTTGACCAGTTAGTCCAACTAAAGGAACTACCTCATGTGCTTTAGCTACATTTTCGACCGCAGACTAGCTGCAATCGATGGCCTGCTTTCATCGTTCTGAAGCCCCGTAAGGGCTATTAACGCCAAGGTATTCCTACCAAGTAAACAAAGGCGAATGCTTTCAAACCGTACATCAGTGATACTCTAGGACGGCAAATGATACCCGACTTAATCCTTTATAATTCTCCTTCGCTGTGTTCGATTCTAAGGAAAGATTGGCTAAATAGATTAACAAGTGTTATATTCCTTTGTTTTGATATCCGGATAGACTAGACTATAATATATCCATATATAAGGATTAATAGAATGGATAGAGATCCTCTTTGATTTGAGGAGTTACTAATAAAATAGGAATTAGAATTGTTTTACTAGATTGTTTATAAGGATATCAGAGAAAGAGAACCCCTTAGGATCTAGCTAATCTGCCTATGATCTGACCTTTGGTTCTTTCCTATGTTCTGTCTTTCTTTCGTCATGATAGCGAACTTCGATAGATTGTATCCGGATATCATGTTACTGGTTATCTTTGTTGATCTAGATAGATTGGTTTAACAGAACCATCTAAGTTTTTAATCTATAGATTCCTTGCCTTTTCTATAGTCCTATGTTCTGTCTATCCTTTTATTCTTTATATACTTCTATTCATAGAGGATATATAGAATAGGTTTGTTTCGATAGATTGGCTCATCTATCCATCTAGCTAATCTGATCTTATGTTCTGTCTTTCTTTCTACTCATATTCAAGGTGATTAATTGATAGTGATACATACTGATTCATTATATCTATTGATAAACAACGTTATAGAGGTCATAGGAGAAGAACGTATATTATCAATACTACTGTTATCTAAGCTATGAGTAGTTAGAGTAGTTAATGAACTATGTTTTCTTAGTTTAGATGGGAAGGATAGAAGATAAATATATGCCTCCTCCTTGGCATTCATTATAGATTCCTTTGTTTTTCGGGAATGATATTATGTGCCTCTATCTCTTCCTTTTCTATCTAATGCCTTTCTATTAGGATCTTTTATAAGGCTATTATTTTATTTCTTTTATATATATTTATTTGTTTTCTTTATCTTGTACTTATTCAATATATTCAGAACTTGTATAGGTTATAATGGATACCTAACTTTATTTATTAGATAGAACATAGGAAAGAACCAAAGGTCAGATCATAGGTTAAAAATAAACACCTTTCTCTGATATCCGAATCTGGATCTATCCTAATAGCATTTCCCCTCATTAAATCTTTCACTGATAGGTAGTTAGGCTTAGAACCTAAGCAACAAGGCAACGGTTAAGACACTATAGGTTAGCTACAGATCGATGCAATCCTCCCTTGCTAGCAACAGGCTTAGCAATGGAGCTTATACACTTTCTATCCTTATAAACTTATTCTTAATTTTTGTTCTCGATAATAACGTGATAATTTTATTGGGTGGGAGGGAGTAATAAACCCATCCAACAATATCTTATCTGAAGCTTACAAGATGATGATGAGCTTCACTGTTCATGTAAAGTAGCAGCAATAAAATTGATGTGCTTAGAAATTTGGAACTTTCCTCAGGGCAAAAAAGCACAAAAAGATTCCATTTTCTTATCTTTTCTTTTCTTTTTTCAGAGGTTACTTTTCTAATTTTCTAGTACTCTTAACCATTACACATTCTAAATTGCAACTAATAAATTTTGCCTAATTTACTACGGAACACAAAATATAGACATAGCAGTATAGCACTGAGAAAATCCTTACTTTTCGCCTCAAAAAATAAAAACCCTTAATTTCTACTAAATCCGGTCCTAAATTTGAAAAGATTGCACATAATTGACGCTGCTGCTACACTTTTGCGTGTGAAAACTGGGAAAGTTACTTCAAATTTTCCTTTTTTTTCCTCCAAATATGAAGACCAAGGCGGGGCCCACTATGATTTTTCCTTTGTTGTATCTTATTTTCTGGCATCTTCCTGGATCCCACTTTTTACAGATTATACATTTACACTCCAGAGTCCAGATTGTGGTCTAAATTCTTCTCCTCTCCTCTCTTTTCATTTTAGTTTTTTTTTTCCCATTAATAAAGTTTTACTGTTATAATAAACTTTTGTTAGAATTAGAATCCGTTGATCAAACTGTGAACATTTTTACGCTATTGAATGTAAACATTTATGTACTGACACGTATATGTTGCATTCAGTGCAGAACTTTCAACTTATAATCTTGAAGCTTGCAAGCTATAACAGACTAACAATGGCGCAATTTTAGGTAAAGAAAACATGTAACTAGTTTAAATCTTTTTGGAGAAGCCTTTTAATCTATGCTTTTTGACAAACCTTTTTCAGATTTATAAACGAAATATGTGAACCATAATCCATTGTTGTCCTTTTTGCCTTTCCCAATGATACCAAAAATCACAATTTTCATGAAAGTAGTAGTATTAGAAACTTGTAATTCGTGTTATCTAAAAATATGTGCTGTTAATTGTCCTTTCCACATGCTTTATTTCCTATTCCCAATTTAAATTTCACCTCCGGTGTAATTAATATTAATATATCTGTGAATTGACTATAAATACTAAAATAATCCACATATATTATTCAGCTGTTATCATTAATATTAGTGAAATTAATATTGAATCAATCTTTATTTATCTCGTAGACCGTACACTATAAAAAAAAATCTAGAATCGACAAGAGTCGCAAAAAACCAGTAATTGAAATTAAGTAATCCACTCTGTCCCACCTCGGCCACCCTGGGCCTGCCTCATTACATTCCTTCTTCCCAATTCACTCTCACTCGACTACTTCTCGCTTGAGCTATCCCCATTTTTATACGCACATACGCTCTCATAATCAAGTTTCAATCTTCTACACTTGTATGTCGAACTGACCACTTCCTCTCTGTTTCTTTCCTGTCTGCTTCCGTCATCAGTGAGTTTTTCTGCCCAAATTTCTGCTATTTCCCCCCTTTTAATGCACTTCTGTAAAGATTATTGGCTGCTCTCTCTCTCTCCATTTCGTTGTATTCTGTTGTTTCTGCATTGCTCTTTGCTCGCCTCATATAATTTTCAACTTGCATTTACTGCCCTTGTGTGAAATTATTGCCTAAAGATTTAGTTTTGAAAAGATTCACTGTTGATATTAATGTAGTTTTGCTATCTCAGCTATTCTTTATTAGAGGATTTCTCTTAGATTCTCTTCTTTCTAGCACTATCACTGTGTTGTCTAGGTGGGTTATTTTGCGTGATTAATCTTTCTTAAAATCTCGTTTCTTTATTTTTTAAGTTGTGATCTGGGTAACAGTATTTCTATTTTTATATACTTAAAAGTAATTTTGCAAAAGCTTAGAATTTGTACATGGGTCTGAGATCTGTAGATAGATAGAGCTTTGGATAGGGGTTGGACATAGATTATGTAGGTCAATTGTCTTTCTGGAGCGATAATTTTTACTTTATTTTATCTGTTTTAATGTTGCAATTTTCAATTTGAGTTGTTTTGCAGCTCTGGTTTATCACTAGGGTTGTCTCTAGATAATGTGACTGATTGGGGGTGATTTACCTATAAACATATAGTATATCAGTATACCTATTGCCTAACGGTTTTCCTTTTACTATCGTTTAAGAATTCTTCGTAGCATATGCATTCCTTTGGCATTTGTTGGATTGGGATGCATCTCTTTGTAAATCAACTTGACGTTGGGGTATTCAGGCACACAAGCTTTAATTGGTGCATTCTCGCCCGTGTAAACTTTCTCTTGACATAATAGTTAACTTGGATTAATACTTCTGAGATGCTGAGCAGTCGGATTTTCTTTTACGCCCAATCCCAGTTTTCTTTCTGCATTTATGTTGTATGTTAGTTCCTGATGCACATACCACTGCAATACTTGAGTTCACGGATTTCTTGGACTTGTCTTGCGTGTGAGTACTTCTGCATATGTATGGTAATGGTATTGGTGTCTCACAAGAAAATCGAGGACTTAGTTCTTGGATTATTGATGCAGGTTTCTTGTTTATTGTCAATTACTCAAAGACAACTTGTTTGTACAAATATTCAAGGCTGAGGATCTTTTTCCTAAGTTTCTTCGACATATTTAGTCTTCTGAGGAGTGAGTCGTCCTGGTTCATTGTCAATAACAATTTTACCAAAGCTCAGTGTTTCAGTTGAAGAAAGAAGTGACGAGGACGATTAAAGCTAAAAACTCTGTAGTTCTAGCTGATGACGCTCCGAATATGGCTTCACGCTATCCTGCTATTTTGTGGACTTTTCGTCAATGCAAATGGTGAGTCCATGAAATTTAAGCATCCTTTGCATATATACTGATCAATATTTTTTATACCTGTCTGAGTTCACTCCAGATGCCCGATAATAGAGTACTTAACACAATAAGTTATCCCATCTGACTCTGAAGGCTTTTTAGTTGGAATGAGCTTCAACCGTACTACTATCTTTCTTAAGTTGCTGTTATTTGCTAGCACTACCAATATTCAACTGCGCTTCTAGATGGTTTTTGATTTTTAGTATTTGCTTTTGAGATTAGAGTGATCGATTGAAGATAGTTTGGACCGAGTTACGTTTGATAATTAGATGACAAGGGGTATTACTCTTAGTAAAATTTTAGCCATAATATTTGAGAAATATGATCCAAAGAAGGACTGTGGCCAGGGTTTGAAAGGCATTTTGAAATTAATCAAATTTTCGTGCTTTGCTTGATTCAAACTTTATTTTCAAATGTTGAACTAATTTGCTTGTACAGTGGGTATGATTTTTAGCTAGTCAAAATTGCGTAATGAGATTGCGACTCTGGAAAGGGAGGGAATGACATTAATGTTAATTAATTATGAGATCCAAATCTTTGCCTGGCTTAGTTTCTTTGGCTTGTAAAAGATCATCATTGATAAGTTTATTTTGTAAATAATAAATGCTTAACAAAGCAAAACGCATTGAGATTTTATGTTGGAACTCTAAAGGATAGTTTTTCAATCATGCAGGTGCGTTTGTGGGTGTTAACATTGGAACTGATCTTTCAAACTCACCATCAGCTCCTGATATAGTTGCAATTCTTAGAGCTCATCAAATAACTCATGTGCGTCTTTTTGACGCTGATGCACATATGCTAAATGCTCTTGCAAACACGGGCATTGAGATCATGGTTAGTGTTACGAATGAGGAAGTATTGGGTATTGGAGAATTGCCATCAACTGCAGCTGCCTGGGTTAATAAAAACGTCGCAGCTTATGTTCCTTCGACCAATATTACATCGATTGCTGTGGGAAGTGAAGTGCTTACTACGCTACCACATGCCGCACCTATTCTAGTTCCTGCTATGAGTAACTTACATAAAGCCCTGGTTGCTTCAAATCTCAATTATCAAGTTAAAGTTTCGACCCCAAATTCAATGGACGTTATTTCTCGGCCCTTCCCTCCTTCTGCCGCCACCTTTAATACATCATTGAACTCTACTATCATCCAGATCCTTCAGTTCTTGAGAAACACAAAGTCCTTTTACATGTTGAATGCTTATCCTTACTTCGAATATGTCAAGAGCAATGGCATTTTCCCTCTCGACTATGCTCTTTTCAAGCCACTGTCCTCTGTCAAACAAATTGTCGACCCAAACACCTTATTTCACTACGACAGTATGTTTGATGCTTTGATCGATGCCACTTACAACTCCATAGCTGATCTCAACTTTTCAGGAATCCCTATTGTTGTTACTGAAACTGGTTGGCCATCGTTTGGTGGCAGCAACGAACCTGATGCTACTGCAGGAAATGCTGAAACGTATAATAACAACTTGATAAGGCGTGTGTCAAATGATTCTGGCCCACCTAGTCAGCCCACCATTCCTATCAATACGTACATCTATGAATTGTTCAATGAAGACAAAAGACCGGGGCCAATTTCTGAGAGAAACTGGGGTATCATTTTCACTAACGGCACTCCTGTCTATGACATAAGTTTGAGTAATACAGAGATTAGTGGTGCAAATTCTTCGAGTGCTTTTTGTATTGCACGATCAGGTGTAGATGATAAGTCTCTGCAAGACGGGCTCAATTGGGCATGTGGGCATGGCCAAGCTAGCTGTGTAGCCATTCAGAAAGGGCAGCCTTGCTATAGCCCCGACACACTGCAGAATCATGCTTCTTATGCATATAATGACTACTATCAGAAGATGCACAGCTCTGGGGGGACTTGTGATTTTGGTGGCACGGCTACACTGACTACTGTCGATCCTAGTAAGTTTTTAAATACGGTTATTCCTTATCAGCTTACATATTATATCAGAAGTCTAAATGTCTAATACTATCATTGGTATAATTTATTATGTCAGATTTCTACATTTATGAAGATCGTGTGCATGATTTTTTTTTTTCCCTGTCTGGACTTGTGATTTTTGTTGATAGAGCATCAGAAATTTCTTGAGACACTGGTCCTACATTATGGAAGCATCAGAAATTTATATTGCATTTTGTTATCCTGTTGTCACTTATGAAAATCATGTCTGCTAACTGGGACGTATAAACTAGTTCGATCTAAGATCAAAAGACATTCCATTTTGAGTTATATGTTTAGGAGCTCGACTGAACTATTCTAAATAATGCTCCGATTCGTGTCGTGGAAAACTGTGTCATATATTCTTTCACAATGGTAGCAAGTAGCACCATCAATTTTGGATCAACATTTTATGTTTGTGCAATAGCAGAATTGCACTATCGAATGTGCATTTGATTACTTTTTTACTTTGGTCCACTCGTGTCTGCATTTCTACGTCGTATTTGTAATCTGCTACTGAGATTCTAACTTTCCCCCGTCCTCTTTCGTGGCAGGTTATGGATCTTGTAGATTTACAGGAAGGTAAGACTCACATTGATCTATCCTATAATAGACCAGCTTGTTATGAATTTGAAAAAACAAAAAAGATAAGTACTGACCTGAATTATGTGTTGTATATATGAGCTCATTAATTTGTATTCTTGGATGCAGTTCGAACTCAAGCTCAGGAGGTCTGTTTCCATCTCCGGCACTCGGACCAGTTGGCCCATCGTCGGAAAGCGCAAGGAATGTTGTCCTTCATTTTGGCACAATAGTTGCAGTAGCTGCTACTATGTGTTTGGTTAATGTGAATTTGAGAAGCTTTTTGTAGCATAGTTAGCTAGGGGTTGTGTTTGTGATATTGCAGCTGTATTTTCACTCATATTTAGAGCCACTTTCACATTAGAACGATATTTTGCAGAAATGGTGTTTGTTTTGTGTTGGATTTAGCTCCCATTTGAGAAAGTGTATATGTCAGAACTAGCATGTATCTCCCAAGCTTTGAACTTCTTAAGAAGTGTTGTAGAGGTTGATTAAATCTTAGTGTGATCGATCAAGAATTTTTGTCATAAAAATGAATGGCAGTATTTGAAAATCAATATCTATATATGTACTCTCTTTTGTCTCCTAATAAGTGTACAATTCGATACGAATCTTCTTGAATAAATGTTCCGTTTCAGAATTTTGAAATAAAATGGTGTCAAATTTTTCGCTTATCCATGTCATCAATATAAATTAATTAATTTTTATTTTTATTTTTATTTTTCTGTGGAATAATTGAGCATATAAAAAGCAAGTTGTTCATTGGTTGGTGTGTTTTGACAAAATTTTGTTAGGAGATTTGAGGGTGTGTAGAAGTATATAATCGAGTCGAATGTGGCAAAATCACCTATGCAGGAAAGTTGGTTTATGAGTTATCATATTCTAGCAAAATTTGAATATAATAATGATAAAATAAAACCTCACGAGAATGTGATTTGTCTTCTCATTTCATATGATTATGTTAGTTTCCGTATTAGTTTCTTATTGATTTAAACAAACATATTCGTAATGAAACTGTGATTTGATAATGTATCTTGTATTTAGAAAAAAATTATTCGCTCCATCCCAAATTAGTGTGTAAAATTTGCAATATTTTATACCTCACAACAAAACAAATTTTGACCACACTATTTTTTATATAATTATTTTTTTCAAAAAATGAATAATATCTCCAATCGACGTATGTCGGCTTTGATAAAATATAGAGTATTTTTACGTTTTAGGCAAGCTTATATGCTTTAATAACGACATAAATCACAGCTGTATGTAGGCCTAAAATTATAATTTTAGAAAATTTTGACTAATAAAAGTACAAAAATTTTCTGTTCCCACTTTTTGTTTTTCTTACTGAAACTCAATTAATCAAATTACTTGATGCATCTTGTCTCTATGGATTGGGCTGAATTCAAAACCTTAAAAATCTCTCTCAAAAGACAAACAACATGTGTTTGTTTGTGCACGTCCGACTATTTTTTCAGATGTAAATTGAAAACGTATATTAAACATAGAGTTGAAATTCGAAATACCCGCTATGGGTATAACATGTACTCTCAATACTCACTAAGATAATTTACTATCCCATATATCCATTTGGCCCACAAAATGTACTTTTCAGCAGCTATTTCTCTCTCTTTGATCGAGAGATTCTCGAAAGGGTCCCATTTTTTGTCTTCTTGTTTTTGAAAATTGAAACCCAAAACCCATAGCCATGCATATCCACTATGTAACGTATAACTATATCTCTTTACCGATTTTTCAGGGTGATTTAACCCCCACCCACCTCCTGCCAGATTCTTCAATGAGAATCAATTCCCCTCACGTTAAAAATAAACGGTAAAAAACAAATTTATGCACCAATAAATTCTGAGTTCCAATACCAAATCTATACAGATCAATTGATATACACATTACTCAAAATTTCTCTGAAGCCTTCTTCTCCACAATTCTTATTCCTTCCCTGTACTAATTTTTACCCTAAACCCTTAACATTAAACCCCTAATCCATGGCGTCAATATCGGGTTCAAAATCAAAAGTTAGAGGAAAAAAATCGAAGAATGAAGAGGAAGGTTTAACTGAAGTCCAGCAACAACATTTACAAGAGGTAAATTTCTTACAGTTCGACTAAATAATATACAGGTCGATAGATTGTATTTTTAAATTTCACACGGCCTGTATAGATTTTTTCTCGATCTTTATAGTTTTTGTTAACACGAATATTATTATAATTAATTTAGACACATAATAGACTAGTTTTTTTAGATATCTCTATGCTTTATGATTTTTATTATGCTAATTAGTTGTATGTTGATATAATTAGTTAGTCTAATGTAAATTAATCGAATAATTAATATACTTACTCTAGTTTAGTACCATAAGTAATGTTAATCATATTATAGGAAGAAAAAAAAGTATACAGGTCGGTTAAAAAGCGTAAAGGTCGGGTTCTTTTTTTTACGCTTGTACACTTTTTTTTTCGATCTTTATAGTTTTTTTTAACACAAATATTATTTTAATTAATTTCGACATATAATAGACTTGTACTTTAGATATCCACGTGCCTTTATGATTTTGATTATGGTAATTTGTTGCATGTTGATATAGTTAGTTAGTTTAATATTAATTAATCGAATAATTAATATAATTACTCTAGTTTAATACCATAAGTAATGTTAATCATAATATAGGAATAATTTAGAGCGAAATCCTTTATAAAACAAAGTATACAGGTCGCCTAAAAAGTGTACAGGTCGGGTTCGTTTTTTTTCCGCCTGTACACTTTTTTGTCGATCTTTATAGTTTTTTTTTAAAACAAATATTGTTGTGATTAATTTAGACACATAATAGACTGGTACTTTAGATAACCATGTGCCTTTATGATTTTTATTATGGTAATTTGTTGCATGTCGATATAGTTAGTTAGTTTAATGTTAATTAATCGAAAAATTAATATTATATCTATAGTTAAATACCATAAATCATGTTAATCATAATATAGGAAAACTTAGATCGAAATCCTTTATAAACCAAATTATACAGGCCGTATAAAAAGAATACAGGTCGTGTGAGATTTTTTCCCGTCCTGTATAGTTTTTTGACGACCTGTATATTTTCTGCTTTAATTCTGATTACATATTTAATTTTATTTAATTAATTTCTTAAGTTTATTAAATATGCATGCATAATACGGGCTATACAGAATATATTCTGTACAGGTGGATTGTGTTTTATATACGGGCTGTACAGAATATATTCCATCTGTATATAATTTTTTTGTAATTATGTTTTTTAATTTTTTTTTGTTCTGTTTTGTAATTGATAATTGCTTTTATTTGTGTTTCAGCATGGTTGGTGTTGGCTACGTAAGACCTTGCAAGAAGTGACGTGTACAGTGAACACGTACAACAAGCTCAGCATGTTGGCATTGATAGAGAAACGACTGTTAGAAGTTGGGGGTGCTGAGCTTGTTCAAACATTCGCTGTGGGAGAATGTATCAGGGTAAAGCGTGTGCGAAAGCGCTTCATATGGTCGTGGCTAGAGAGGTGAAAGTGGCCGGTGCTGATCCGATGGATCTGTGGTTCCGTATTGGTGATAGAAATTTGAGGTTTTCACCCCGTGAGTACGCTCTTATTTCGGGACTTATGTTTGGAGCGTCTGCATTTGATCCACACGGTGCAGATTTGTCGACGGAGAATGTGGAAGCATGTCGGGCCTTTGCTGGTGACGTCCGAATATTCAAGGACGTGTTGGATGATTTTTTGAAAGTGGATGGTTTAGAAGCACATTTATATCTTCGAGTAGCCCATGTGCTGGTCGCACAAGCAGTGTTATTAGGTTGCGACGTTAGAGGCAAGATACAGTCGTGGCTTTGGGTATTATCGGATGATCTCAACCGATGGAACCAATTTTCTTGGGGCGGCTATTCATACAAAGTGTTGAAGAACTATGTCTCGGCGGCACCGCGCCACAAATCTGTTTTTGGAAAGAATTTGAGGTATAACATTTACGGGCCGGTTTGGGCACTGCAGATGTGGATGAACGAGGCTATACCTTATTTGTCAGCAATTACTGCGAAGAAAGTGGACGAATATGCTCTTCCTCGTTGTCTGAGATGGACGCTGGATCAGGCTTTGCAGCGCAATTTGGATGGGGCTTTTGTCGACGGGGTGAATTGCCGAGATTTCCTGCACCCTGAAGAACAAGAAGAAGGGATGTGGTACTGGTTCTCTTTGGTTAATGCTGAAAACCCCTTCGCGGTGAATTATGTGAAGCCCGTCAACCTACTATCCGAGGGTGAATAGCCTGAACGTCGTGCCCCAGTTCAGCGGCTTTCTAATGACCCTCCAGTGTCAGAGCCTAGTGTCGAGCCGAGTGTTTATGAGCTGAGAGAGAGGCCCCCACCTAAAGATATGACGAAAGCTAAGAAGAGTAAAGGAAAACGTGCTCGCGTAGTGCAGTCGTCATCATCGAGCAGCGGCACAGAAACCGGCATTCGGAGAGAGGGGAGAAGAAACAAGTTCATGGAGGAATTGCGAGGCGGAAGAGTAGCCGACGTTCTAGCCCGAGTGAACCTGTACCACCACCGCCCAGTGCCTCAGCCCGCGAGAGTCCAGTTCACCAACCACAACAACCCTTTGTGCCAGCCCGTCATTCAGCGCCGCCGCTTCAAGGCACAAGCCCCGAATGGCTTAGAATGGGTGGCCCTCAGTATGCTTATCAACCAGATGATCCTGAGCCCATTCCGGCGACACCCGTAGCTGTTCGGATTCCTGATGAGAACCCTCAGGATGTGTTGTACAATCCCGCTGCATATGCTGATTTTGCTAAGAAGTCGTTCGGGCAGACACGACCGGATGAGCCAGGAACAGGGAAGAGCACCGGCGTCGAAAGCTCACGCCGAGACACGAGTCTACTTCAGCAAGATCAGGAAGTTCCTCCTCTCGGTCTTCACGACGAAGACAAATGGAACAGATACGACCTGTTTTTAAACAACAGAGACTCGTGCGTGTATGTGGGAGCATTGACATGCAGCGATAGCTACTTTCGCCGGATTGAAAACCCGAAGGCTGACATGGATCATCCAGTAAGATTCTAAACTTTAAAGTTGGTACAGGGTATCATTAGTTTTATGATGTTATAATAAATATTTTTTTTTTGTGTTTATTCTCAAGTTTTCGTCTTTGCCGTCCAGTTGTTGCAACAGCGTTTGAAGGAACGTGTGCACCTCATGGACCACATTACTGAGGCTAACACTGTCCTTTTGAACGTTGACTTCTTCGTAAGCAAGCTTTTATTTTAAAATTATTATTTTTATTTGTAATCCATTACATCTACTAATAGTTTTCGTGTTTAGACGACATTCATGCACAAACTTAACAAAATGGAGAGGTCGACCAGCTTGAGTGCGAGCATCACAATGCCACTTGATGTAGGTGTTAATGTCAAAAATTGGCGGCAGGCTGACACGGTAAAAAATCACTGCATACTAAAATTGAAGTTATCATTTAAATTATTTTTAATAATCTAATTATTTCTAATATTCTGATTATTACTTACAGATAATAATTCCAGTACTGGTCGGTCAGCATTATTTTGTTCTCCGCATCAACATGGGTCAGTGGGTGATGGATGTGTTGGACTCAAAGTCGCACTTAGAAGATGCTCGGAGACATCGAGTAGACACACTGAAACCATTTGCTCGTAAGTTCTGGACCATCCTGAACAATGGAGGCTATTGGCTGACCCAGAGAAAACCGAAGGCCAAAAACAGGAGTGACAGTCTGGCTATACGGGTTCCGTATAGGGCTTCTCAGCGCGACCCTGTCACACAATTTAGACAAGACGACAGTCACAGTTGCGGTCCATTTGCACTCATGGCCATCGAAAGAATGATCAGCGGAGCCCCGAATATCAGCTGGGGTAACCAACCAGCGAATGTCGAACTTTATAGGAGGAAAATTGCTCGTGATATTTTGTGCAACGCTGGCCATATCCAGGAATAGTATTATTAATTGTATTTATGTGCAACGATGTCGAACTTTAGAGAATTTTATTTTTTAATTGTTTAGTATTATTATCGTATTTTAATTGTTGCTCGACAACTGCTACATTTAATAATAATAAACATGGTAATAATAATAATGATAATAATAATAATAATAATAATAACTGTAATAATAATAATAATAATAATAATAATTGTAATAATAATAATAATAATAAACATGGTAATAATAATAATAATAATAATAATAATAATAATAAACATGGTAATAATAATAATAATAATAACTGTAATAATAATAATAATAATAAACATGGTAATAATAATAATAATAATAATAATAAACATGGTAATAATAATAATAATAATAATAATAATAATAAAACTATAAAGATCGAAAAAAAAGTATACAGGTCGGTTAAAAAGCGTAAAGGTCGGGTTCACTTTTTTTACTGCCTGTACACTTTTTTTTCGATCTTTATAGTGTTTTTTTTAACACAAATAATATTTTAATTAATTTCGACACATAATAGACTTGTACTTTAGATATTCATGTGCCTTTATGATTTTTATTATGGTAATTTGTTGCATGTTGATATAATTAGTTAGTCTAATGAAAATTAATCGAATAATAAATATGATTACTCTAGTTTAGTACCATAAGTAATGTTAATCATAATATAGGAAGAAAAAAAAGTATACAGGTCGGTTAAAAAGCGTAAAGGTCGAGTTCTTTTTTTTACCGCCTGTACACTTTTTTTTCGATCTTTATAGTTTTTTTTTAACACAAATAATATTTTAATTAAGAGTTGATAATAATACTAATAATAATAGAGAACACATCTACCAACTTTTATAAAATATAAACCCTCATTTGTATGGACATTTATTTTTCGAGTGACCACTCTCGTGACATATAGAGCATTTTTTAGGTGCTCGTTTTTTACTGCTTGAGGGACCATCGTCGGTGGGCTGACGTCTTCTTGCAGTCAAGTTATCCAGGAACGATCGTCGACGAGTCTTGCTTGGGCGACCCGCTTGCCTAATCGGAAGCATATGCAACATTTCCACAGCAGCAACTTGGGGAGGAATAAACCACTCATCTCTGGAAGGGACAAGATTGACCTCTAGTGAGTAAATCTGCACTTGGGTATTTCTCGTGTAGTAATCTGCCACATAATTGTATGGGTGCTGGCCATTTCGTCTGCAAATAATGAAACAGTTAATACACAGAATAAGTTATACAAAAATGTACAAATTAGAAAACAAAACTCTAATTATCCTTACTGAATTGCTGCAACGGCGTGAGAATACGGTATCAAGTCCAAATCCCACACTCGACATGGACAGCTCCTCGCGTTGAGATCGACATTGACAGTCTGATTTCCGTCGTGGACTTTGAATACACCATCTCTAAAGGGAACGACAGTGTACGTTCTTGACAGTTCAACCTCAGCTGCAAGTTTAGCATCTGTCGTGCTGGTGACAAACGCAGTACTAGATGCATATAATTGTCGTTTTTCATCAAACCACCTCTCGACGGTCATTCTAAGGGTCTCCAAACACGAACAAATTGGTATACATCTAGCAAACTTCAAAACTTTATTGAATTGCTCTGCGGCATTCGACGTCAAGTTACTATATCGTCGTCCTGGACACATACACCGAGTCCACTTCTCCGGACCAATGGACATCAGCTTGGCATGCGCTTTGGGTTTTGCCGACAATATATTGTTCATCGCTTTCTCGTAAGCTGCTCTTCTGTACGCAAATGCTGCTTTATGATACAGCTTGGTGATAGACTTTCCATAAGTCACCATGCTTTTCAGTATGTGAAAGTAGCACAGGCCGTAGAATATGCCAGGAGAGATGTCCCGAATGGCATTCGCAATACTAAAATGGGCGTCTGAGATGAACACCAAATCAGGGCGAGGAGGATATGCCAGCTTCAGATGACTTACAAACCATGTCCACGAGATGTCATTCTCAATTGGACCGATCCCCCATGCTAGCGGTATAAGTTGCTCGTTCCCGTCCTTTCCCATCGCAACGAACATAACTCCCTTATTCTTTCCCTTTAAGTGCGTTGCATCCAATATAATCACCGGCCTAAGACAGTACTTGAATGCAACGATACAAGCTGACAACGCCACAAAACAGTGTTCGAATCGGAAATCATCAGGGCTAAAACTGTAGTCAACAATCGAACCTGGATTCTCTTTCTGGAGCATGTAGAGATACTGAGGAACCATCTTAAACGAATTGACATATCCACCATACAGCATCTCCAGGGCCTTGTTCCGTGCTCGCAGACACACATTGTAATTTGCAGCCACGCCATATTCCCGCATAAGACTTGCCATAATCATCTTCGGTGTGATGATTTCTTTCTGATTTTTCATGCCTTTCGCAAAATAAGCTGCAATCACACTAGATTCGACCTTCCTCTCCATTAGAGGATGGTTGATATTGGTTGTGCAAGTATGCGTCGGTTTGAATAGGTGAATATACCAATAGTTGCCCTCTCTCCTTCCGCGCAATTCGAAAGGACACACATCTCAAAACTTGCATTTGTAAGTAACACGCCCTGAATCTGATCGATCTGTACAAAACTCAGCTCGTTGTTCCAAGTGCCACAACCCAACTGCAAGCCTCAACTGCTATTTGTCTTTAAATAGGGAGCTCATACTCAAAAGACCCTCAAACATGTTATCTAGAACAGTTTCAACAAGCGAAGCAGCAGGTTCCAATGGAATCATGGGAACTAACCAGTTTTGTAGGTCGGCCGCTTCAGAGGCGAGCTCCGTCTCCTCGTCAACAAGGGGTGTACGACTTTTCTGCATCAGCATTGCCAGGAGCTTGTTCACACCGCCTTGAGTATGCACCCAATTAACAAATTCAGCAAGAGTTCCAATTTGCAGAGTGGCTGTCTGTTCCTCTTCGTCATCAGTGTCGTTAGACTCAGATTCAGCAGAATATTCTTCTTCATCATCATCATCATCCTCCACGACAATGGCATAGGATTGCACAGGCTGTGGCTGCAGCTCCGACGCTTGTGATTGCCCCTGAGCAATGACAATCGCTGCACTTTCAAAACCCATTTGCGTCTCGCCAAGCCAATTGCATGAAGCCATACGTGCGAGGGAATCGTCGTACTGCGAGTACTGAGACGGATACACATCATCATAGACAAATTGCGAAGAAGCATTCAAATCAAAGCTAGGTCTATACACTGAATCACTAATATACAACGTAGGCTCAGACTCAGTACCACACAACCGACGAAGTTGATCATCATTACTCAATTTAAATTTTTCGACGCTGAATTGAGACGTTGAAAAATAGAATATTTCAAAATTCTCACTTAACGATCTAGACATCATTATGAAATTTATTTGTTCCTTAATGTTGGAAAAACTTATCATATCCAACGGAAGATAGAATGTGCGCTCTTCTCCGCCATTATAAACAAAATCGTCCCAAACGCCGTTGAATTTAACGCGGAATATCTTGCATTCCATCTGCCAAAACAAAACCAAAATTTAATAATTAAATATACATAAATAAAACTAAATTATTTTATTAAAAAATTCAATTCTGTACAGATCTAAAAATAATTATACAGGTCTAATAAAACTAATTCCGGACCTGTACAGTTTTTTTAGATCTGTACACTTTTTTAGTTTTTAGAAATATTTAATTAATATTTTAAACACTCCAATTTGTAAATTTAAATAAATTTACCCTCGTTTGAAGAAATGCCTATATATGGGATTTCGAATTTAGAGTGTATTCATGTAAAATACATATATTAATGTTATAAAAAGAACATAAAACATAAACATTTAAATAAATAATGTAATTAAAAAAAAATTATACAGATCTTATAAAAAGTATACAGATCGCTTTAACACACTACCGACCTTTACAGTTTTTTCTCGATCTTTACAATTTTAAATTTATAGTAAATTTTAAATACTTACATTTGGAGATGAAAATTGCAAAATCAATGTTAGTTCTCTTCTAGCTTGGATTCAACTCGTTTAAAAGATGCCTAATTGATATTTCTGTAAAATACAAAAAATAATGTTATAAAAACTATATAACAAAACATAAATATATAAATAAATAATATAATTAAAAAAAAAATTATACAGATCCTGTAAAAATTATACAGCTCGCGTTAAAACACTACCGAGTTTTACAGTGTTTTGTCGATCTGTATAATTTTTTTGTTAAAAAATAATAAAAATTTGTATCATGCTCACCTGACTTTGAAAAACGGTAATGACTACTATAACTCTTCGATCTAATATTCGCTCAAGTTTCCTCTCTATTTTTTTCGTTCTTATGTTTGCATACAGCTCCTTCAAACTATGAATCTTATATAGGCTGAAAAATTCCAATTCAATAATGCATTAAATTCTATATCTACCCGCATGCAAAATTACTGTTAAAATTGGTACAATTTTTGCATGCATGCCAATTTTAATAGGCTTTATTCACGTGAAACTTACACATTGCATGCATGCACTCAAATAAATTTTGGCCTTATTCAAAAAGCTAGTCAACTGATGAGATTGGCTGCATGATTGTACCATAATTGAATAAAAAATGACTTAAACAAATGGTGAAAAGTACACTTTGTGAGCCAAGTAGGTATATGAGATAGTAAATTATCTTAGTAGATATTGAGAGTATATATTATCCTGAAAGTGGATATACATGATGATTTTCTCTTAAACATATATATATCCATATATATCCGAGTTACGTAAGTACGTGATTAATAACCATATATATCCGACTATTTACGTTTGGAAAAACGTCATAATGTTTACGATTGTTGTGCTTCTAAAAAAATGTTACGATTGTGTTAATAATATTAATTCAAATAAACAATAATAATAATAATAATAATAATAATAATAATAATAATAATAATAATAATAATAATAATAATATGTTTGAATTATTATTTCAAGATTTGAAGATACTTTTATGGTCTCTAGGTATGGGCACCACGAATTAGACTTATTTATACGCTGCGATTTAAGAGTTCAATAAAATAAATAAAATTGAATTTATCCTGTGCGCAACCAAAAATAGCAGCAAATAATAAAAATAAATAAATTAATTAATAAATAAGTAAAATCAGAATCTCTTTACTGTAGTAGTATTACAACGAATGGACACTTTCTGACACAATTTGAAATTGATTGTTATCTTTCAATTATTATACATACAGATTAGTGATTCCTATGCATGAAATATATATTCACCCTAAAATTAATGAAGCTGTACTCTCATCTCATGTATACTAGTGCTGAAAAATTAGTGAAGTTTTGATTAATACCAAAATCCAACTAACCCCAACTCAGTCGATGTGCCGTAGAGTCTTTTAGATAGGTTCACTATTTGAGCATAAAAAATTTATCTTTACAGGATTCGAATTGAGAGGAAGATTGAAGATGATAACCAACTGATCAAGACAGTTGAACTACAGTTGACTCTGAAATTTGAGAGACACAGTTAAACTCACCAACTGTATTCATAATCTTGGTAGTCATTAGTGAGAAGAAGATTGATGCGAAGACTTGGATCAGAATTCAAATTCAAAAGCACAAGGTCACGTGCAAGGTTGATAGACTGTATTTCCTAATTTGGGCCAACACAGAAGATGTGCAGTTCGAAAGCAAGCTTTACAGTTGCCATTTTAGGAAAGTCCTGTAGAAATGTAAGAAGAGCCCATCGCTTTCATGGTAGAAATCAAATGGCTCTTTCCAACAGTTAGTTCGACATCTCCGCCTATAAATAGAGGCTCATACTCATCGGGAAGATTACTAATTCCACTGAAATTATTGCTAAAGATTGCGAGTATACAACACTAGAAAGACTGAAGCATTCAAGCGCTAGAGTTCTCCCCTTGCCTTGTGCTCTCTTAGATTTCTTAGCTCTCACAGAATTTCCTTTCTTCGATTGAGCCTTAGAATTTCTGTCACTCGATTTTTACGCCTAAACACTCCTCCTGAGTATACCCTTAGAAGTGAAAATCAACGCTTGTTGTAAGTTGGTTCTCATCGTTGGAAACCCCCAAAAATCCTTTTCATACCCTTATCAGGTTTGAAAGTTTCTAGGTTCTTCTGTTCTACTAGACACTACGTAGTTTACGCAAAAATCTGTACTGGTATATTTTCCCCAGTACACCAACTTGTATCGGGACCATCAACTACTGAAGTATATTTTGTTTATTCCGGACATCTGACCGAATGATTGTTGACTATATTAATTAATATAAAGTATTTTAGTATTTAACAAAAGAAATCTTTATACCCTTAAAATTAGTGTAATTCCGTATAATATTATTTGCTCAAAGATTTCATTAATGGAGTAATATGCAATATAATCAAGAGGTAATCTATTCATATAGCCACTTTGACTAGGTGGAATACAATATTTGTCAAGGAACTTAAATATTGTCAAATTCTAGCCATTTTCATGAATTGTGGACGATTTTGCCCTTCCTTTTTACTTTTTGTAGAACCCCGAAAATTCGAGCCTAAAAATTTCGTTTTAAGTATATAAAATAAGTAGAATAAATCGAATAATAGAACGGTCACTTATTCGCCATCAACTTTTAATCTCTAAATTATATTAAATTTAGACATTTCATGCATTTCATAAACACGAGCATTTATATTATGTGAGTTAAGTGAAAAATATTGATATAATTGTTGTTTATACAATATTGTGATTAATTAGAAATAATAATCAAAAGATGAATTAATATATATATATATATATATATATATATATATATATATATATATATATATGAAATACTTGTCTATTAAATTATGAAGTGAAATTCTTTTTTGGAATAATATCGATATTGGTCTCGTTAAGATCGGAATAATTAACTCTATTCATATGCTCAATCGAAATTTTGATATGTTAAATAAATAACGCATAATGAAAGAATAATCGAAATACTATAGGAAAAGAAATTATGTAATATAATAATACCCCCTCTGTCCACAAAATGGTTGCCATTTTTGCCATTTAAGTCCGTCCACGAAATGGTTGCCAATTCTATTTATAATAATAGGACCCACATAATATATTATATTTAATCTTATATTTCTCACTCCTTTACTCACATATATTGTGGGACCCTTATTCCACTCACAACAATATCCATTATTATCTAATATTATATACCATTTCTTAAAACCCGTGCCGTCCACAATGAGGCAACCATTTCGTGGACGGAGGGAGTATATATATTATATATATGTAAGTGTGTGTGTGTGAGGTTGTGTGTGTACGCGTGAGTTGTGTATGTGTGCGTGTGTTTTTTGGGTGATTAGTTAGGATAAGTTTAACCTATTACCTAATTAAAATAAATAAGTTAATTAATTAAATAGGGATTGGGGAAGGGGAAAGCAGAAGAAATAATTACGAGAGAGAAAGAGAAACGGTTGGAGGAGAAAAAGAAATCCTTGCAGAGATCTTAATCCCAACACTATGATGATTATTCTCTGCTCCTAAAAATTCACCACCCATATGAGCCAATTGGAATTGAGTAGAAATAATAATAGCCTATCACCTACAGATTCTTCCTATCTCTTTTCTCCACCGTAAATGTAAGAAGAAAATTCTCAATCGTCATTCTCTGCAAACATTCCTCCACATTCTCAAAGAAAACCCTAGCCCCAAATTCATCTACCACCATTCATCACCGTTAGAACCACCACCATCCATAACAGCCGCCGCCGGCCACCACCGGAGGAGAGGAGGCTACAGGGAACCTTGTGAGTGAGAGAGACAGAAGTTGGGTAGTAGGCTTGAAGAGGAAGAGACTAGAGGGAAAGGAGAGTAAGGGAGAAATAGAGAAGGAAAGAGGTATAACTTGTCTACTCCCTACCTTTGCTTTAATTTTGTATGATTAGAAACATGTTAGGATAGAAAGAATTGAATAATAGAGTGGTAAACCTATGTTTTAATCTTGTCAATCACGTTTATAAGAGTTAAGGTTAAGTATTATGGGTTTTAATCTAAGTTATGGGCGTTTTGTATGGAAAGGTTTTTGATAGCTTGAATGGCTATATTTGCATGTGAATGAACGACTCATATCTCTCAATCTACTCATTGAAAATGTATGAAATCACTCTCTAATGAAAGCCTTGAATGTTGACTGCAACGTGTATAAAAATCAGCCCCTAGTTTTGAGTAGAAGTATGTCCACCCGTTTGAGTTTGTAACTTGCTCAAAATCTGTCGAAAACTGACTAAGTAGGAAAGATATTGTAATTCTTGAAAACCATTAAGAGCATGATAACATGGTTTGTTGGAGTATGTTCTAGACTTCTTATAATTTCTAAAATGATAAGACTCACTGTCATAGGATGAAAACTCGATTTTAAAACAATTTTACGGCGAATAGCTACGTGCTGCAAATTTACAGAAGTATGATAATATGTGTTAAGTTATGATGTTTATGCTTAAACTGTTTGGGATGATTATAGATGTTTTGCATATGTGAAAAACATGATGGAATATGATTAGTTATGTGTTTGATGATGATCTCATGAGCTTTTAATGTGGTAAATGAATTCATGATGGTGTGAAGATAAAAATGATTAAGATTATGCTTGAAAACTTGTTAGCAAATTTGTCACCCTTTAAAACTTGAATTATTTAGAATATTTGAAGGCATAGAATTGATGTTAGGCCAATTTATTATGAATTCAGAGATCCTATAGAAGTCATGATTTTAATCTCATAATTTCTTCTTGTCACAGCCCCAAATTCCAAGGGATTGCAGAAGCCAGGGTGCAACTGGGATTGGATTAAAGAAGCGGGAAAGAAAAGGGACACATACATGAACATACATAAAAGACATCAATTATTTCTATGAACAAGACCTCGATATATATATATATATATATATATATATATATATATATATATATATATATATAATATAAAGGAAGAAAGAAGAGTTTGATCTGTAAGATCACTCGACAAGGTTTTACAAAAGGAACCTATGTTATAAACAGAACAGAATCTAAAAGAGATAATCGTTTACAATACAGCATCTAGAGTTTGCAGCGGAAACATGAGCTATCATACTAAAAACATAGGTCTTCTCTGACTCAAAACGATCTCAACTCCTAACTCGACTCATAGCTCAACTTATAACTCAGCTCCTAACTCAACTCATAGCTCAAGTCATAACTCAGCTCCTAACTCAACCTTCCACCGCTGCCGTCGCTTCAACTTGCACATTTAGAAATATATGCAGGGCTAAGTACGAGAGTACTTAGTGGGCACAATGCCGAAAACATAATCATAGTATTGATAAACAGGCAGCTCATTTTATAGCGCATTGGGATTTTCATTTAAAAGAGCCCGTGCCTATTAAACATTATCGTACATAATACTTTGGCCAAAATTTTTCATAGATGTTACGTTCAATCTTGACCAGTCATTATCACCGTGGCTGGTTACCCCTCAACAGGATACCACATACACCACAGGCGACAGTGCACTAACTCTGGAAAGCCCCTTTTGACTAACTCAAAGCCGATCGTTAGTTAACCCCTTTTGATTAACATACAATTCTAGAAAGCACGACGGCTAACTCAGAAGTGGTACAAGAGAACTCACATAAAACATAAAACATTTCATTTATGCTTGATATCACTTTTAAAACACAGTTATCAAAGCTCATAGAGAATCACTTTCGAGTTGTGGAAAAACCCACATTTTATTTGTTATATAAGAAAGCCCACCTCGAAGATTACAGAACTAATTAAACGAGCAATCCGTTCCTCAGTCTTTCGTCCTTTCCTTAAGCTGACCTCCTCCTTCATCGTTCATAAAACATATAATCTCGATGAGTCGTCGAAGCGATAAAAGAAAATAGAAATCGAAATTGAATTCGATTTAATCTTTTATGTTTTTCAAGTTTTTAGGCATTTGCCCGCTTAACTAGCTCTTTTACTTAATCGGGAACGAGATTCAAACTCATCTCGTTTAGCATTCATAAGCTCTATACTCGACACTGAGGTCAGGTGGAAAGCATCCGTTAACTCTTAACGACTCTAAAGATCGAAAGAAACTAAGTTGAGAAGGATTCAACTTAAGAAACTAAGTTTCAAAGGTTCACTGTTCAGATCAGTAACCTTGTACAGAACAGGGGATTTCGAAAGCCCTATACCAAAAGAAAGCTACGGATGTCTAGTTTACTCTCCAATTTATGGATCTCAATTCCGATAAACGAGCTAAGAGATATGGCAGTTTCCGTGAAATGTCGCAAAACAGTCCAAGTTAACCCTAAGGCTCGATAACTCGGCGTACGACTTCCTAGGTTCGACTTACGTTATTTCATCCAAATTCTCACGAATTTAACACATTAAGGCAGTCAACACGTATCCTCCTACGTGAAGAACTCCTTTCCATTTCTCGTCTATAAGCACAACGATTTAAAACCTCGTCGTTTCAAACTAACATTTACTATACCAAAGCCAAGTTAAATTCTCGTTCTCACTCCTCGATTATAATTAAAGCTCAACATTTCATAGCTCGGATTCACACGACGTCAACTACAAAGTTTTTCTCCTATCATTTGCATTCATTTCTAACCAATTAGAATCCTCAAACGTCGTTTCTATCATTAATTATTCTCATTAGTTTACCTCTTACGGATTTTCAAACATCATTAGAATTCGATCGAATTATACCATATTATTCCACATCCATCGAGAATCATTACTACGTATATCATTTCCTTAATTCATTAACCCATCTCGATTTATTTCCCAAATCCTCGTCTCTTACGGTTTACAAAAATATTTTTAGAAAATTCCCATTTAAATCATATCATCATCTAACATCATCTAAAGCATTATTCCATCATTATAACATCAATTAAAACTAACTACAACCAATCCCTAAATCCTCCATAAAATCGGTAATTACATATTAATTAGGGAAGTGGTTTTCTTCATCAATTAACTCCATTAATCCATTACTTAAGCTACTACAACATATATTAACCATTAATCATAACTTCTACATCATTAATTTAGATTTCCCCTTCAAACCCTAGCCTTCAAACTCGGTCCTCATCAACTATTAAGGGGGTTTCGATTTATTCTTTCACCAATCATCCAATAAACAACTCTTAAGCTCAATTATACCATCAATTGAGAATTAAAACATTCCACTAACAACCCCTAATTTTTCGGTCAACATATTAAATTAGGGTTCTAAATTTTCTATCAATTTCAACCATAGAAATCAATCCCTTTAACATCTAATTGCATTAATCAAGACTTAATTCATCTAACTACATCATCATCAAAATCGGTCCACACTAGAAAATTAAAGAAATGTATTCTAATTGGATAGATCAAAGGAGGAGGTGATTACCTTGATAATTAGTGAAAGAAGAAGTAGAATTAGATGTGTGGTTGATGACTTGTGGAAATTTCTTGCCTCAAAACCTCCATAATCCTTCAATGGGGAAAAGAAAAGTGAAAGGGAGAGTTGGAGGGGGTGGCTGGCGGTGATGGTGATGAAATAAGGGTGAAAATGGCTTAGTTTATTAGGATAAATCTAACTACAATAGGTGTCCAAAATAAATTATTAAAATACTAAGAAACACCTTAGTCATAAAGCATAAAGTAAGAAAATAAAATATCCTAAGTCTAGTGCATGTGTGTGTCGGCCAAGAGAGAATAAATTTCTCCAAATACCGTATTTTTCCGGCCCGTTACGACGTTATAAAAATCGGGAATTAAAAACGTACTCGGTTACGTTTTCGTCAAAAACTAACTTGACCAATAAATCCGAAATATATAATATACTTAAAAGTATATTTTAAAGTTTAAAATCTATAAAGATTATTGGGACATCACAGTCCGAAATTTAGTTTTCGTACGCGAAAACACTAATACGGTAGTCATTTAACTGACTTCCGTAATTTATTTTTGGAAACGGTTTTCACCGTTAGTCTTAGAATTTTATTTTATGAACTTAGGCGTGCAAAGCCATAATTATTATTGACTTTTATTTTTAAAGTCAGTAATGATTTTCTGGGGTATTACATCCTACCCCCCTTGTGAAAAATTTCGTCTCGAAATTTGCTTATCCTCTTTAAACCGCTCGGAGTACTTCTTACTCAACTCTTTTCTGAGTTCTCGCATGGCTTCCTCTTGCCTGTGATGATCTAATAACGCTTTTACTATTCGTCTCGACTTGCTCCTTAACTTTTGCGCTTTTCGATCCAAGATCGATTTCGATCTTTCCTAATAACTTAAGTCAGTGACATTATTCTTGAAACTGACAACCTTAGCGTGTAGAATCGAATACTCATACTTCTCAAAAAGAGATACACACGAAATAAACATTCCAAAACTTGGCAATAAAGCCAACAGTGTACACTATTGTGTACATTAGCTCTGGATAGCACCAAACAGTGTCACTATCTAGGTTCCGATCGGTTTCTCCTGGGAAGCACCTAATCGGTGTCACTAACTTAATCGTTAAGCAGTTAGCAATCGGCTAACACATAAAACACAAAGAATACTTACATAAAGTAAAGTCATGTATGTATCGATAATGGACTTCAGAACGTACTTATCAAGTCGTAAGATAAGTATTTTCGAATATTTTTCATTTATGAGGGCGATAAATTAATGCTTTTGAAGAACCCACTAATATTATCTATATTATCCTTTAAAGGATAATCATGAGGAAAATCTCGTCCTCATTCTGTAGATTTAAGCCTGCCGAACGATCTCGATCATTTTACTGACCGTATTTGATCCTAGGTTCTTTCTCTCATTTATCTCATCACATTAAGGCAGTTCTC